>WEIT01014683.1:0-11990 GCA_013389985.1 Dryoscopus gambensis
GGGTGGTCAGACATTGGAATAGGCTAGCCAGGAAGATGGTGGAATCTGCATCCCCAGAGGTGTTCACAGGCACATGGATGTGGCACTTGGCCGTATGGTTTAGTGGTGAACACCATGGTGCAGGACTGACAGCTGGACTTGATCTTAGAGGATTGAGCATAAGCCTTTCCAACCTTAAGGATTCTCTGACATGGATAGCTTTTCTTGAGACTGGAAGGTATTTTGGCCACAAAATGTTAATTAAATCACATTCTATTTCTGAGAAATGGTGAAGGAGGCTGGCAAAAAAATTCAATTGCAATAAACTGCCCTTGTTGCCACTATAATGGTTACTAATCTCATGGTTTGGATTTTTCCTTCCCCTCCCCGCCAGGGGAGGAAGTGCACAATGGAAAAGTGTACAGAAGGCTCAGTTCTCAGAATATGAGTCCAAGTTTTGGTGGCAAAACTTTCTAATTCCAGAATTGGAGCATCTCACTGGTGCAACTCAAAACAAGATGTTTTAAGGAATTACTTGTGATGGGCTACAAACTACCTACTAAGGCAATCTGACAGAACTGATGCTTAAACTACAGGGTACAAATCACAAAAAAGGGAGGTTCTTGCTTCTTATAACACAGAAGCCTCTCCTTCAATCCCACTGCTTCAAACTCCAATGAGCCTCTATGAAACTGCACCTCAAGATCCGATTTTCCATCTAACAGTAATAAAAGTTTCCAGTTCCTGAAGCTTCTGCATTAGTTCCTTTGCCTCCTTACCCTCAGAAAACGTCTCTCAAAAGAATTAAGGCTACCTGCCCAGAGACTGCGTGTTGCTATGGCCACAAAATCATCATTAGCAGTCTGTGCTGGTACACTTAACTTTGGGAACCTTACAACAGCTGTAGATAAGGATTGGCTAACAATAGCAGAAAATGCAAAGTGACAGTTTAGACTGCCTATTGTGGGATAGATGTGTGTATTTATTAGTGATAATCACTATCACAACAGTGATGCTCTCAGCACAGGCCACTCTTGCCAGCTTTGGTTCCACTAAAGCCCTTATGAATTTAACTCCACAAAAAGCGTAAGAATTGATCAGATTTACGTCACAGAATAAATGGCTGTGTACACCCTTCCTGATCAGATCTATTTTTAGTCAACAGAACACTCTACATATGCTGCAGCCCATCCTTTTGGAAACGTGGCTGCTGCTGCCAGACTTTCTGTAAAACACATGGATGATATGGATACTAAATACTAGAAATGCGTTTGCCAACAACACAGCTCCTGCTGCAAACCCCTGGCACTTCCTTCAGCCTACTTGGTTTCTGACATGCAAGTATATCCTTTGAATGCAGAGAGAAGTAACTACTTTTCTCTAGAAAGTAATAAGGATGTTGAAGATGAAACTGAAGATTTGTCACATCTCAGACCATGGATAGGATGAAGGGCTTAATTTTTTTCCTGTTTGTTGGGTTTTGGGGTGAAGGTATGACAACCTAGGAGACAGATACAGCTTCCATAACCACATCAGTGTTAGTATAAATTATGGTTGCCACCTCATCTTCTAACTGTCTTCATAAAATAAGGACTAGAAAACACAGGTTAGAAAGAAACCAAGACTGGGTTTGGCAGGGTAAACCCCAGGATTACGTATGCCTCCCCCCCAAGGATTTCTTTTTACACGCACGTATGTATGCACACACACACTCACCTGGGATTACGTCATCAGGATTATAAATACTGTTTATAAAGACACACTTGCACACTCCCTAGTATTATTTCCCAGCAATCTTTCTTGAAGAAAGGCTCAAAGACTAATCTACAGGTTAGAGCTGGTAGAGGTTGTAACAATTTTCACATCAAAAGCTGACACATTTTATAGGATCTCCACCTAGTAATTGGAAGGGGAACAGGAAAGAGGATGTAGCTCACAGAGTATTTGGAATTAGCACTGGAATCTCCCAGGTAATCCACAGTGCTATCAGTCGGAATGCTGAACAGGTACTCATTTGTACTTTACCATCGCATGGATTATCCTTGGCTTGCCACTACAAGTTCCTAGCAGCACTGCTGTGTTTATATATTAAATGAAATGGGCCTCATGGATAATTCTTTTTCAAGACTTGCTAACAGATCTGCACTCCTTTCCACTCAAAAACAATAGGTCTTTTGACTGGACACATATGCATATTTATCTTCCTAACAGGTAAAAGAAAAAAATAACCATCAGGATATTTTTTTTTCTCTGGTTGAGAATAGTGATCAACATTCCAGAGAGTAGACATAGAATGGCCAATTTGAGTAACTTTGGTATTTTCCACCTTTTTCTCCTTTTGTGTAAGAGTATCAAGCCTGTGTCACTGATTCCTATGTTAATTAAATTTGGCTGTCCCATCTATGGGCATCACTGAAGATACCAAAGGACTGTGTAACTGATGAGCTGAATTCTGATACAGATTCAAGAAGGCAGTTTATGGAAGCTGAACAGAATAGTGACCCTGTACTTCTAGAACCATATCTAATGAAATCTGCTTCCTCTTAAAGGCAAAACAATTAAACAAAAAACATCAGCAAAATACAAAACTGAAATAACCTAATATTCAAATGATTATTTTAAAAATAAAATACTTACTTGTTTTCAAATACAACTGTGAGGGAGTCCTCATGAACATCTTTGATAAATCCCTAAAACAAAAACATTTTTTGTTACAAGAATGCACATGAAATCAAAAAGGCAGCAATTTCAATACAGCCTGAACCTGAGCCAAGACCACCACTAACACTGAAGTTCCAATTTAGGAAAGCTTCAAGACACACTCCCACTCTTTGCACGAGGTTGCTGATATTCTTAGCTGCCTATTCCAAGACGTGCAGAGTACAGGGATGGCTCCCAATGCCTGCTCAAATCCAACCAGCACATTTACAGCTGAACTCACTATCCAGAGTTTCTTACTTTACGCACAGGTGTTTTACAGGAACAAAACGAGAGGTCCAGGCAAGGGCAGTTATTCCAATAGCTGTGCACAGCACTGTTTGCTTCACTGCTGCTCTTCCCAACACAAACTGAATCCTAAACNGCTGAAATGTTCTTCGTCCTCCTCAGCTGGCAGTTTCTTAAGGGGATATAATCCATTCAGCAGATTTCCTGGAACTTCTCTTAACATAGTTATGGAATCATCTTTCAGGTACTAAACTGGGAACTGGATGAGGCCAAATGCCTGTAGGACCTCCCAGGAAAATGAAGAGAATACAGTATTTCATGGATTTTTTTGTGCTTGTATTTAGGGAGCATTGATTATGCCAAAAACCTAAACACCAAGATCAACCTCACGGAGTTATACCCAAGTATCCATGCAGAAATGAGGCTGCTGCATTTCTAGATTAAGAAAGGCAGGCATACTGAAAAAAAAAATAATTAAAAAAAGAAAAAAAAAAAAAACAAAACACCAAAAAACCCCAAAACCACACCAAAAAAACACATTACTCCTGCCTTTGCTCCAGCCTGGTATCTCCCAAGCAGAAGTGGTCAAGGAGGACCCTGCAGTTTTAAAGGAGTAAGAAAGCTGCATAACTATGTTAAGAGAAGTTCCAGGAAATCTGCTGAATGGATTATATCCCCTTAAGAAACCGCCAGCTGAGGAGGACGAAGACCATTTCAGCTGTGCAAGGAGCAACCAGCCCACTGAGGTATTATGTGTCGGCTCAGGGAAAGATAAATTTTGACACAGTAGATCCCTCCATGTAATGACAGACAGTAGAGGAGCCCACACTGACAGCTGGCTGCAAAGGGCCTATAAAAACAAATCTCCTTTTACCTGAGCTCATACTCGGCCAATGCTCTGAAAGCATCTGCTCAAAACCTGCTTTTCTGCTCCCTGAGCTTCCCTCCAACCCATCTGTCAGCAACACAAAAGACTGGTTCTAGCAGAAAGCACACTGGTAACCCTCAACAAAGCAGGTCACCAGAAATCATCTTGTTGAACCACCTAGTGTGCTCCTAATAAAATAAACCCTCTCAAAGGCCATCCTGCCACTGCAAGGGAAGGCAAGCTAATCTCCTTCTTTGAAAGGTAAGCAAGTAAAAAAGTTGACAGTAAAATACACCCAGCATTAGGAACTTTCAGTTTCAAGGAAACCGGATGGGAATATAAAGTTTTGTCTGTTTTAAGATCCAAAGAGCATAAAAAATTTTACTGCCTAAAGCATGTGTAAGCCAGCAACTGAGATAAAGCAGAATTCTACCAAATATATGCTACCAAGAGTTCTCTTCAAACATGCTCCAGCATGGGGACAAATTATCATGGCATACAGTGCACAAAACAGGAGTTATTCTACTACAACTCATCCAAACATCGATACAGGGACGAAACACTGAAGTCACGGCACTGAGAACCAACTTAATGCAGTCCAGCATTCTCCTACAAGACAACTTATCAACGGACAGGAGTATTTACAGGGAGAGATTAACTCCCTACCAGAGACAGCCATTTATCTGCATTCCAAGAGTCTGTGATTCAATACTGGTCTCTGCCTCATTATGCTACTTTATTTCATAGCTGAACCTGGTCTTCTATCCCTGTTGTGTTCTCACAGTACTCAACGTGTTTCTAAGGTCAGCCTATAGTAGCTAAAAATTTATTCTGCAGAACTGAATTCAGTTCTTTCCTTTGCTAAAAAGCACAGCTTCGGAACCAAGATATTCCAATTCAGGTACCATAAAACGTCTGATTAACATTCAGAACTTAATGCTCGGTAGAATTTAGAAAGTCATGAATGCACTGACTGCAGATTTCATTAATAAGATAAAAGTGAAAAAAGGAATCCAACTGCACTGACTTTTGAGAATTTAAGACAATTAGCCCATTGCCAGGTGAAGTGTGGGTTTCTGTGTAAGGTACAGACAGGTTTAATAGTCACAACCAATTTCCAAGCTAAGGTCCCAGTGAAGAATGCCAAAGCTGAAGCGGAACAGTAATGCAGAGATACGGCTCCCAGCAGACCAACAGCTGACACTGCACAAACGTCAGCTGCATGAACAGAAACATGGGACAATTTTTCATAAAATCCAAAGTACAAATTCCAATAACAAGTTTGTACATTTTACAACACCACGTGGGTTTCAGGAACTCCTTCACGGAAGGAAGTCTTTCAGTTCAAAGTGTGCACACTGCTCTTCCCTCCCACAGGAGAACGTAATGCAGACTCACTGCTGGCAGACACGTAGGCAGCAACTGCCTTCAAATCACCTGCACAGCTTTTTCACTTGGTATTCCCAAACTCTTTCACTCCTTAGTATAATCAAGCATAACATCTATCAAGTATGCACTTGAGGTCACAAATGCACATATGTAAAGTATTAAATAAAATTATATGATTACTATTTAATTTTATTGTTGTGAGGCCTGAAAAGTCTGATCAGAGTCTAACTGTGCAATTACGTCCTACTTTTATCAATTTCTCTACAGCTGTGGGGATGAGATCACATTTACAGCAACTGAAGCACAGCGGTCTATTAGGTATTACGGACTGTATGGTCCATTTGTAGTAGAACCAGAAATAATGAGAATTCAGTATCGCTTTCAAATAGTTTTCTAAGAAATTATTTCATTATTGTCAAGAAGGATGTCAAAAGTATCAGTAGAACATTTTCTGAAAGCAAAACTTCCTGCATATGACTTTCCTACCTTCAACCCTGACTACACCCATTATCAGCTGTCACTTACAACTTCCAGATAAAACCAGAAGGAGATTTCGTGCGTGTCAGGATGAGATTTAGTGTAGTTTGTAAAGAAGTCTTCATAGAGCCTATGATTACTAAATTAAAAAAAAAAGGTTTTAAAAAAAAAACCTGTGACATTAAAGTATTTCACAATACAAAACAGGTATTTTACATGAGAAGTTATAGTAAATCCTACAAATTCACACGGATTTCTCCAGAAAAGAACGTAAAACAGAAAAGTAAATAATCTGCTTTTCAATTTGGGAGTTTTGAAGGAGTTCTTTATTCATGAGGTAACCTATATAAATAGATTTGCACTAGTCACGCCTGATACTGTATCAAAAACATTCTCTACTAAATTAAGTAATGATGCACCGCCATAACTTTTTCTGTAATGAACAAGGTACTCCATTACTGAAATTTAATTCAGCAGTGTTGCCTAAGACAGATAATGCCAGTATCTGAGTTTGAAGAGTACTCTGTTCCTAACATATCATTCCACGTACCTCCAGTGACGAGGCAGAGCTAACAGAAGACCACCAAACACATCATCAATAAATACACTGGTAACAAAAAGAATGAGGATTAGTAGTATCAGCAAGCAAGCTTACACATAACCTTTGTGTGTCTTTTATACCACACACAAATCTGCGGAGGGCAAGAGGGGAAGCAAAATTGACACGACTTCATCTTGCCAGACCTCGGATTTGGCCTGTGCAGATATTAGTGTCAGTCACTCGGTTTGTGCTGTGAGCTGGATCTCTGGCAGTCCATGTATGCCCCGAGTGGAGCAGCCCAGCTGAGGAGGAGCAGGGGACTGTACTGTACTACAGGCTATTAATGTCCTGCTGGCTGCACAGGCTCTCGGGCTCAGACCTGTCTCTGCCACTCACTTGGCAGGAGCCGGGCTCCCAGCGGCAGCACCTGCAGAGGGAGCGGATGGGAAACCCACCGCATCTGGCCCAGGGCTGCACGGGGTGAACAGCAGGGCAGGAAACTCTCAACCAATCATTTGCACCAAAATCACTGCACCTGAGACTTCCTCATTTCATAACAGACACCCACACACACTCTTTCCCTTTTACCTGGGTTTTGCTCATGGATTTAGGATTAGGATCTGCTGATAACATAAACGGATCAAGACTTACTGAAGTGCCCTTACAATGAACTGTATGCCTGTGCGTGTGTATGCACACACAACTTTTTTTTTTTAATCCAGTTCCAGGCAAAGTCACAAAATCTGTAGAACAGGCAGATGCAATCCAAGTTCCCTCTGTATCCTGCTTTCTGTAAGTTTATCTGACCTCCAAGTAGGGTGATCTAATCTAAAAATGAGGTGCTGTTAGTTTAGCTGCAAACTTTCTTTCCAGGGACACCACTGTGTAGGCTTTTGAGTCACGCATACCTGCATACCAAAACTGTATTAATATCACCTTACCCACTCCTGAGCCAATTTCAAACAGCAAACACTTCGGCATCTGGTACCATGGACTGTTTCTGAACCAGTGACGTAAAGGTCAAGCAGCCTATATCCAATTACCAAGCCTTTCACTCCTTTTCAGATGCAAGAACCCTTAGTGTTTCTAACTAACACTGAAACACAACTGTTTCATGTAACAAACACATGAAATAATTATTACTAGGGGATGTATCTCATGCTGAGCCCCCAAAGGAAAAAAAAAGAAACTAAAGCAAACAAAGGAAACTTGTAAATAATCAAACCAGTGGACAAGAAAAGACTGAACTTGGTGTTATTTTCATTACAAGTGATTACCTGCACCTGTTTATACAAGGAACTGATAAAAGCAAGCCGCTGTGGCTTACTGCAAAACACAAACATTACAAGCAAGTATCAGGAAAGAAAAATATCCTGAACTATCACATCAGTTTTAGCAACCACAGTTCTATTTATGACACTACTGCTTCCTTCCATCCACAATCACAATTACCACATGTAAATTCAAGGATACTTCTGACAGCTGGGCAAGAGCCTCAGCACTGAGTCCCCTGGTTTGGGCTTACTCATGGAAGCCTCCATGACTCATTACTTACACTGCTTCCTATGCATCCTCCAAAAGGGCAAAACTTCTGGAAGACACCCTCCACTGATCCTGTACCTCAGCAATCAATAACCATTCCCTCTGGCATCTCCCTTCTATCAGCCTAAAAGGCTCAAGCAAACAGCTCATCAACAGCAACAATGACTACAGCTACTTCTTGCAAGACTCCACACAACTTTCAACTGATCAGGAACAACTCTAAAATGCCTAAAATTTCCCACCCATATAGATGTAGGGCTAGATGTAATAAAAAAATGCTGACAATTTTAACACAGTTGAGATCCTTAGAGAAAAAAGCAAAGGTCATTCCAGTTACAGTTACCTGGTGTAGTAATTGGGTATGAAAAGTGTGTAAGCTACACTCCTAATGACAATTTCCTATTTTAATAACCCTCAAGCTAAAAACCACTCAGGGCAACTCAAGCTGTTTGCAAAGCCGCTAATTAAAAATGGTAAGAAAAATTTAAAAAATAACTGTATTTTTATTGATGCATGAACTTTCTCTCCCACAGAGCTGCTCATCAAGCTTTGGCTCTACATGTGGAGAAATGGTGTGTACTTCTCATTCATCATTTTTTCCCCTTAGTAATATTTTGGCTTGTGTCTGCCTTGAGGCTGATGCCAACTCCGGCTACCAGCACTTCGCTTAGTCCTGTCACCAGAACAACTGCACCTCTTGAAAGAGGAACAGGCCAACACGGAAGCACTTCAGAACCTGTAAATTAAGGCTGAGTTTCATTTTAATTCATGTTTTTATTTTTTTTTCCCCTTGCATAATCTAACCAGCGACTACTGTAGAACTTTAAGAGCACAAGGGCCTGCAGCACAGCAGAGCCCATTTTCCAGCACAGCTAAGTCCCCACAAAGAAGAACACCATGGATCTTCCAGAGTTGTTCAGAGACCACTGAAAGACTCAGTCAGAGGAATTGATCTGATGTTCAATTTATGTGCCTTAGTCTTACTGTAAGGGCCAACCTATTTCAGGGAAGCTGACAAGGGAAATAATGAATAACGTGCATCACCAGGGCTCTTAATTTGCATACAAGTGTGCCCATAAAGGCTGATGGAGATACTGAGTAAAACAGAAGTTTTTCTCTTGTTCTTCCAAGACACTCCACAGCTGGCAGGTCCAGAGGCAATGGCACAAATGAGAACATGGGAATTTCTGTATGAATGTCAGGAAACTTTTTTTTTTCCCACTGTGAGAGTGACTGAGTAGAAGCACAGGTTGTTTGGGAGGTTGTAGAGCCTCCATCCTCAGAGATACTCAAAAGCCACCTGGACGTGGGCAACTGGCTTAGGTGGCCCCACCTGGGCAGAGGTGTGGACCAGATGAACTCTCACAGTCTCTGCCAGCCTCAGCCATCTGTGATTCTGTGAATTACTTCATCATCTTAATGACACAGTGAAGCATCATCCTGAAAACACTGCAGGGCAGGCCAAGCCAAGACAAGGCTAGGAGTATTCAGCTTTCACTCTCTTCCAATACATTCAGAAGCCAAAGAAATCCAGGTATTTTTGACCATTCCACACATAAAAAAAGTCTAATGTCCCAAAGACAAAAACTTTCCCACCATCTAGTCCTCACCTAGAAAGCATCAACTTTTCCACTCTCAGGAAGCCCTCACAGCACCTTTAATATACGCAAACCCTTAACCAGTAGTCTTCAGCAACCCTATCTGTTCTCCCCTGCTCCACAGCACAAACCTCCCCATTTTTCAGAAGCCCACAACTATTTCAAGCCCCACCAGTGCCATCTGTTCTCCAAGGGGAATGGGTGCTCAATATTGTGATATATGCAAAGTGTTCTGAGCTGCAAGAAGTGGCTGAACACTGGCTCTGCTGTGTAATGGTTGAGAACCTGGAATAAAAAATAAGGTAAATGCTGTCCCGTTCTCCAGATTATATTACTTCTTTAAAGCAAATGAAAAAAAAAGAAATCACAAATTAGTTTGGTGATTTAGAAATACAAGTTTAAAATTAGATCATAATATGCTTTCTCTTATTTTTTTTTTAAATTATCTTAGGATCTACCATAACTGTCCACTGGTACATGAACTCAAAATGCTTTTCATGATGCATGAATTTTAATACAGAACATTAATTTTTCCATACTCATTTATTGCCACCATAGCATGTTCCTCCTACACTTGTGAAGAATTCCCTGTAAAAACTGAAGAGCAATTATCAGAGGAACTAAAGAAACTATAAAGAGTACCATTTACCATGGTCATACCTCTAGCAAGCAGTGAAAACCCACCGCAATGCTCCAGTAGATTTAACCACTACATTTGCTCTACAGCAGCTAAGTTGCAGATCATAGTAACAACTCATAAAAAGAAAATCTCTCATGTAATTGTTTACATAATTATTTTGGGTTTTATCTCTGTTGGCATAGCAGGTTCTTTCTGATCTCATTTACCTGGGGTTATGCTGTGCTAATTAATCAGACTGTTCTAAGGGCAAACCTCAAATCTCATCCCATCTTACAAATTCTGCTCTTTCTCTTCAGAAAACTTTTTTGCCACCTTCCATAGAATGTCACACAGCTTATAAAAGATGAGCCTCTTGTCATTATCTTGCAATGATCAATGCTATTGGTGCCCAAAATAGGACACTTCCTAAAAGAGACTGACACACCTCTTTGCTTTAGGTCACTTTAAACAGCAAGTGACCTAGGAGCGTTACCTAGTTCCAAAATAAATGCAAAACCTCTGCCTTCCTCAAGAGTAAGACTCACAAAATGGAGCCACTGACACACACACTTCACTGCATTTAACTCACAAGAATAATCTTTTAAAATTGTGTTTGAATGATTTGAGTTTTGTTTTTTTTTTTTAATGGAGGTTGTGTGTTTTCTCCCGTTCCACATAAGAGTGGATTACTCTGAGTTGGGGCTTTGACAACTGTGCATCCAATCATTCTAACCTGCCTTCATCCACCACAAAGATGCCATCACTGGACTTAATCCCCAATTCATTGATTTCAAACCCATTATGCCATTTTTAGTTAAAACTTCTGCTTTCTTAAATCACTGCTCACAGGGCTAAAACACATGATGGTGCTAATCCAAGTCTGATAATTCTCACTGACTTAGGAGGAGATGTCATCCTTGCAGATTTTAGACCAGGCTTATTGTAGCAAATTCTGTGCACACGGATCCCATCAGTCCAAAAATTCAGCACACCTCATACTCCCATGTGTCTGAAATTCCTCTTAAACACAAGAACAACTGATCCATCATTTGGAAAGTTGTCCAAGATAACAAGGTATAAAATGGAAAGCTAAGATAAGTGTTTCCAAATTCTGAGCTTCTTAATGCGCAGGGGGAAAAAGAAAATCAAATCTATTTAGGAGCATCCTGTTCTAGATACAAATGATTCTGATGTGGATTTCTGTGTGATACTTCAAGTTCAACAAAAAAATTATCCAATGTATGAAATTTATTATCTACTGATTTTGGTAAAAATTCCGGAGGGTTTCCTACCAAGGGGATGCAGCTTCTCCCACTGCATTCTTTCCTCATAAGGGTATCTCCCATTTGTCTTGGCCAGTTGGAAGAACTAACTCCTGAAGTCAGCTGGTTACAATCCCTTACACCCAACTGCTCCTACATACTGTACAATCACCACATGATTCCCAAGCCAAATCCACAGCTGCACACAGGAAATTCAGACGGGGGGAGGGGGAATTAAAAGGGACACCCCCACACCAAGTGCAGTATTGCCTGTGCAATGCCACACTGTGCATGTGGTTAGGCACAATAGCTAAAGAGAGTCCCGAGATTAAATCCTCCCAGAACACAGCCACGCTGCGTGCTCACAATACTGGCTGGAATCAGCCCTTCTGGAGAGGAAGACAGGAGGCTATTGCCATAAAAAGAGCTGGGATTCTTAAACATCTGAAGCCAGGCTTAGGAGAAAATGACTGACAGGCAACAGCTGAGAGTATTCTGCATTGATCCTGTACCATCCTGACATTCCAGGGAGGGTGATGGTGAAAGAAGATTTCTGAAGGCATAAATAAACTCGAAATCTTAAAAAAAATTATTTAAAATATTTTAAAATCATTACAAATCATTATTATCGCCCCGATTCACCCCATACCACCCAAAAGCCCCCGCATCTTCCAACACCAATCCCACCACACGCCCACCCACCCTTCCCAACATGAAGGCTCAGGGAATCCCCGCGCCGCGCATCTGCTCCCCCGGCCCCGCCGGGGCT
>WEIT01014683.1:19239-43968 GCA_013389985.1 Dryoscopus gambensis
TGAAGAGGGTGGGATAAAATCTGGACTCTTGCCTTTTTCTTTTTTCCATCTTTCTCAAAATACCATTCTATTAATAGCATAGTGTTTTCCCAGACTGCCTGTCTGTTGAGATGCAAAAGGGAACTTGTTAAGCTACTTTGGTGATAAAATAGACAGTTCTGATAGATACAACAAAACTGACCATTCTTTTGATCTAATCAGTAAAATTATTGCATGAGTGCTCAGGATGTCATGCCTTTGGCATGTTTCCATTTCCTTTTTTTCAGTTGTTTGATCCCCTGATGCCAAATGCTGTTGGCTGTCTGGCATAATAGACACTGCAGCACGTGATTTCACCAATGATTTGTTGCCATAAGGCTCATCAGCTGAGCCTGAAGAACTGAGGTTGCTTTGACATGCTCTTACCACAGCTGTATGCACCTGCTTATTTTGTTCCGTCTCAGTGGAGTGGTATGTCCAGCCCTGGACTTTCCCGGCTGGATTTTGGAAGGGAGTTCCTCTGTTCAACATCTAAAATGCGGCTTTACACAGTGGAAAAGAAGTGGCTGATTGCAATTACATCAGAGCTGTCAAAAGGAGGGGCTGAGGAGGATTAGTGCAAATGGATGAAATATGCAAGAAAAGAAACAAGAAGGAGCCAAATGACAAAAAAGTCAAGAATAGTCGGAAAAGAACAACAGAAGAAAGAAAAGTTCAAATTACAGTGGAAGAAAAGTTCAAAATTCAGGCTTTCGTGAAAAAGGGTTTGATGAATGAAAAAGAGGAGATAAGAGAGGAGGATAGATAAAATGAGTGATAGATGAGGGAAACCAAGAGAGAAAGAACAATTCTGGGGAATACGTGATGGTCACCTGTGATATTCACGTGCTTTTTTCCACTAGAAAAGAATGGAAGAGATGGTTGCAAACAACCATATAGACCCGTAAGATTAATTCCTATCTAACATAATGTTAACTGGTATTTTGAACATTCAGGTTAAAATCTACTTTTTGCTGTCCTGGGCAGGAATTTGATTGCAGTCCTTTTATTCTCTGAGCTGTGTGCCCACGTCTGTAGCACCCAGTCAATGCCACGTCACATCAAGACACTGGAATAAGCTGGAATGAAGTAGTATTTGCATGGGAAGCAGCCCAGCCCTGTTATGTGGTCTTGCAGCCAAGGTAAGATTCTCCACCTCTCAGCTGGGTCTTTCACCTCCAAGGGACACCAAAGCACAGACAGTGTTTGCAGGTAGCTTCTTCTGACATCCCTGTGTGTTAGTGTGAAGTGTAATTCCAGCTTTTGCTGTTGAAGCTGTTTGACTTCCCAGAAATTCTTTAGTGGTCACGAAGGTACAGAGAATGTGACAACAACTATTTAGAAGTTGTTACATACTGATAACAATCACAAATACAACAGCTTTTTCTGTGTAAAATAAAAGAAAGGTTATCCAAATCAGTTTACAGGACTGGAGGCTTCAGAAAAATTCATAATTTCCACTTTATGGAACCATTTTGAGGAACGTTTAATTCACGTGACAAGGGTTTTAAGAATTTAACATTTTCATCATTAAATGACATTTTACTTTAAATTAAAATAACATATGTTTTCTAAGTGTGTGACAATAAAACCTGATGTCTTAGCTACCCATACTTGTTCCTCTGAGAAAATAAAGTCTCAAATACCCTAAATTCCACACTCCAGAGCAATTTAGATCTCCTTAGAGATCACAGTTTGAACTACAAATGCAATAAGGGCTGCATCCTGCTGTAACTGAAATCTTTCCTAAGTCTACTTCTGCTTTTCAATCTCTCTAATTTTTCATTAGATCAAGAGTCACACATTTTTGTTGGCAGTAAAGCAATTCTAATTTGAACTGCCTTCTGTCTTCAATAGGAATTTTCCCAAAGTACAGAAATAAAAATGTAAAACTTTGCTGTGTTTCATTACTTTCATTCTTTTGAACATTGCTGCTCTGAAAGCTCTGTGTGAAATTATTAGAAGATGGGTTTTGAAATGCTTGTGAAAGTAGATGCATATATGGGACTCAAAGGGCCTTATTTAAAAAAGAAATTTGCCAGTTACCCAGATCTCTGGTTGGTTATGCCCATTCAAGGATACAGAATCCATCATTCCTATGATTATTTTTACATCTGAACTTCTTTTTTTTTTAATACTAGATAGACTTGAAACTTTCAGGGTCATTTGCCCAGCATGTAGTTGAATGTCCTGTGCTATAGATTCCAATTAGCAAGACCATGTTCAATGGTCCTACACCACCAATGCTGTCTAACTGCTTTCCACTTGGCTTTATATGTTTCTTCTTTGTTGCAGCTGCAACCAGGTCTATCTACCCTTTGATAGAAAAATTTCAATTACCCCAGGGAGAAGCTTTTAGCTTTATTAAGCATTGAAGTCTACACATTTGTTCTTCTGTTGAAGAGCAGTTCAAAAGGAGACTTTCTGAGGAAGTAATCTGATAAGTTAGGATAAATCTTGTGGACTTTCACTGCTAATGTTTTTTCCTGTAGTCTGAGCCTAAGATTCTGCCAACTCAATGTACGGTTAAGCATTTCTTTAACACTTTTAGCCCCTCACAGATGTTTCTTATACTTCACAAGTAAATGGCTCTTCAGTGTTTTTTGAGACTGCTGTGCTCTCAGCATAAAATTGATGTCACAGAAGGCTGGAGAGCTGTGCTCCTGCCTTGATAGGCAGTGACAGAAAACTGTTCCCATCTGGTAGCTTTGTGTTGGCCTCCAAGTAAACGAATGGTTTCCTTTCTGAGATGATGGGTGTCAACCCGTCACCTCCTCGTTGCCAGGAGTAACCTCAGTTATCTCAGGAAGAGCGAGGCCTGCACACACCAGGTCTCTCATCTGCCCTCGCTCTGTTGTCGTTGGCCTCTCAGGGGACTGGGGTAGCCAGGTGACGTGGAGGAAAGCTGGCAATAACACTGATGTAAGTCACATCTCTCTGGAGATGAGAAAAGGAGCTGCTCTTCCTAATGCTGTCAATCTTGTGTTTTACCTCCTTGGTGGGTTCATTTATGCAAGTAAATAAGGCTCTCATTTGTGCTTTTTAATGTTTGAGAATTCCACAAAAGTTTCACGTCTCTGGTTTGAAATTGAATCTCTCATTATTGTCCCTATCTTGAAAATTAATTTATTATTGCATTTGAAGTCCTAAATGCCTCTTGAGAGAGCTGAACATACAGTCTAACAATCTGCCCATAAAGAGCAAACATGAGTTACACATTTAAAGAAGATAATCTTTCAGTTGTATGGAAATCCTGTCACTCTTGCTTTTCTGTTTAAGCTTTATATAATAAAGCCTTTCTTTCTGTTTTCGGAAAAGTTTTGGTTCTTGTTCACTCATCCCTATTCTGAGTGGCAGAAGAAAATGGCACATTAAATCAAGACTGCATAAAAGGGCACACAGCTAAATGAAATTATTATCACCAAATTAGAAGACTAGAGTTCTTGGATGAAATATATTTTTCTAAAAATCCTCAGGAGAGAATGCGGAGGAAACAAATAAATATTGAGAGAGTTCTCCAAATACAAAATCCCACCTAAGTCTGAAGCTACAGTGTGCTTTTTGGAGCACCATTAAGTAGCAGCCACTATCAGTTTCAAACACAGGTAGTAGAATTTACATAAGCAAATCTCATCTGGCTAAATACTACCCCATAAATATACATATTATAATCTGTTATTAATACACAAGATTATATTGTCATAAAACATCAGAATATTACAAGCAGGGATTTTGGATGAATTATCACTCTTCAATTCTGTGCATCCATCCTAAGGCCCATATGCCACCTACATCTACATTCCAAGACACACACATCCTCTCCTGTCCCTCAGGACTTCTTTGTCAGCAGCTCAATCAACAACAAATACTCCCACTGAAACCAAAACAAAACTGAATAAGAAAGAAAAGAAAATCCCCAAACTGTTTGCTCTCTCTTAGGAAAACACCATTTCACGGCGCAATAAAGATATTAAGACAGGGCCAAAATAATTAAAATTACAGAAATTAATTCTATATCAAACTTCACAGAAGGATTCCTGTTGACATCAAAGCTTTGTCTTCTCTTTGATAATGAGATTACACTTCATACTTGATTTTCTGCATATTCTTCTGCACAGAGTAGATGTATTGCCATGTCTGTCAATGATTCTGCACAAAATTCAATCTGTTTAAAAGCAAAGGACATATTTTTTGTGCCACTGGGCTTGGAAAACCTGCAACCCAAGACCTGACGCCATAGCCTTGGAGCTGAAACTGTGGGAGCTTGTGTTTCGTGTTCCATCATGTGCATACATATTTTATGCATTTACTTCCAGCTAGCCAAGACTTCTCTCTTTCAAATTTCAGCTTGTATCATCTTCCCAACTTCATTCAATACATTTGTATACATGTAATTACATGAAATGCAGTAAATAATTCTGTTGGCGAGACAAAAAAAGTGAAAAAAAATGGTCTCTCATTCACCTATTTGAGTCTGGAAAAATTAGCTGAAGTAAAATCCAATTAGAAGGCAGCAGATAAGACTGAACATAAAGGGTTAACTTTTTTATGAAAAAAACATATCTGCCTATCCCTTTATCAGAGTAGAAATATCATAAACCAAAAACCAAATTTTCCTTTGGTACTGTCCATTTTCTGAGGACTCTGGTAATACAGTCGGGTGACATTTTGACATGTAACCTTTGAGAGAAGACTTGGTAAGCTCCAAGGGAGTACTGTCCTTTTGAAGCTGCATTGGGCTCAGGTGCCAAGTCACTTTTCCAAAGTTCAAGGTATTTGCTGCTGAATCAGTCATTGGTATTACTGATTTTAGCAGCATTAAGAGAGAGAAAGTAGTGGAGGAAAGTCTTGCACGTGCCAGACAGACACATGCCTATATTAAGACTTATGTTGAATTGTTAATTTTTATTTATCAGCAAAACCAAACCAAGAATCTGCATGTTCAGCTGAGAGTGTTTTTGGTGCAGCTTGTTCATGCTTCAAAGATAACTGTTGCTTTCAGTATGAAATGCTGAGAGATTTTTTTTCTTCTCCTAGGTTTGAGCTCTTCAGTTCAAAGCATGAAATCTTTGATGGTTGCATGGACTGCAGAAGATCATCATCTCAGCCAGGTTACATCTGATCTGTAGCTGGAGAAGGCCAACTGCATTCTCCACATGTGAAAACCCTACAGTCCATTGCAGTCTAGCACACAGCTCTTATGCCGATATCAGTCCGTAAGGTATTCCCACCATGGCATCTGCCATTCACCTTCCCTGCCCAGACCCTTTGCCTACTTCTTCCTCTCTTCTGCAGCAGCTGTCTACAGAAAATGAGGTCTGTAGCAGGGCCTTTCAGGGGAAATGGAGCTGCCTGGTCAGCCAAGAGGAGAGTCTGGCTGCTCACACATGGAGGTGATGGGAAGCTGTTCAGGAGATGAGCAAGGAGCAGCTGCAGGAGGCTGCGTGGGCAGGGCAGACAGGGCAGGAGAGCTGTGCCGGCTGAGGTTTGAGCACTGTGTAAAAGAGGATGGAGCTGCTTGCTCGGAGAGGGGACAGCCTGCAGCTGGACAGGAGGAGGGGCATGTGTTAGGGGCATGTGTCTGCTTTGTAAAGCAGATCCAACTTACAGCTCCTGAGGCTGCACAGCTCAGTTCTGCATTACCCCACAGCGGCAAAAAGCAGGTGAAGATGATTTCAAATGAGCAGAACAGTTCTATCAGAAACTTTATGCTGATCAACATGACAGATTATTTGTTTCAGCACAGTGCTTTCACCCAAATGGTACTTTACCTTCCTGACATAATTTTATCTTAGTTATTTTTATTTCATGGACTTCTAATGAAAGATCTCACCATGATCATTTATACTAAGGATCAGTTTATATTACCTGCAGAAAAGTGCTCCTCACTGCATAACTTTCACATGCTATTAAGCAAAGATCTCTTTTTTTTAATTCAAATATTAGCTGGAGAATTTCCCTGCTCTTAGTGATATTTCCAAGGCACTAATTTTAGAGAAAGTCTGCCAGAGGCGGTCCGAGGGGCTGGTGAATACTTTCTTTAGGATTTATGGTGCAGCCTACAGTGTGAGACTATGCATTGATGGGGGGACTGTGTGCTAGAAACCACAGGAATGATCTATAAAGAATAGGAAAAAAATAACTTAAGTGATAGAGAATATTTCAAAGAAACCAGGTTCTGCTGCAAGGGTTCTGTGACAATCTCAGCCAGTGCTTTTCAGCATCTTCAGCTATTGTCTCATTTCAGTAAATTAAGACACCTCTATGCTTGATCACTGCAGGAGTTCACAAAGCAAGAAATAATTTAGGTCTGTGGCTAACGCTGGTACCTCCTAGGCTGAGAGAGCACTTCATGAAGTGGCTTTGTGTCAGCAAGGCGGGCACTCGTGCACATGCAGCAAATGTTTGTGTCTTAATGCATTTTCCTCTCCAGAGAAAACATACATTCTATAGCCTTCTTGTATCATTCCTCCTCCTGCATTACTCCACTTCAAGGTATTGTTTCTAGAACATGTCTTCGGTCCTTTCTCCGTGCTACTGAACTGTGGGTCAGACAGCAGGTAAGCACATTATAGCCTCAGGCGCAGGAACTTCCCTCTAAAGCATTATTCAAAGTCATTGCAATAATGAGGAAATAAAACAGTGAGCCCTGCAGATTGGTCTCTTGCAGTACATAGCTGCTATTCACCTGACAAATTAATGGTGGGCAGAAAATTACTACTACTATTACTACATGTATTAATAATACTAAGGAGAAGGCAGCAGCTGTCTTTGCCCTCATCCCACCAACAAATTAGCTGGCACCATCTAATGGGATCTCTGCTGTCAAGAATTGTCCAAGCCTTGAAGGAATCTGTTCAAAGCAGAGAAGGAACAGAGAGCTGTTGCCCAGGTGAAGGATACAGCCCTTACTTTCACTGTGCCTTCTCATCCCACCAGTGGAACAGCTTTGTCTGGGAATCTGGCTACAGCAAATGTGCAAATACGCATCTGGCAAAATTAATGCCACAGTGTTAAGTTCAACAGGACTCTCACTTTACTGGGAAAAAACTACTATTTCTATAGAATCACCTTCTTCCTGGAACAGCCCCCCAGCAGGTACTCGTACCTACAGGACAGGGCCTAAGCTGTGCCTAATCCTCAGAAAATGGGTCTCAAACACATCACTGGCTTGCAACCATGAGGTTATACAGGGCTGCCAAGGACAGGAAGCTTGTAGCACACCTCAGTGCAGGTGGCACCTGATACTCACCAGAGAATAGAAACCTCGGCACATCTACTGGCAGAGCTCCAGGGCAGCCTGAGCACCCCAGTGCATGGGCTCCTTTCTGGGCTGTGGAGAGAGCCTTGAGTACCAGCACCACCACTTGGCTCTGGGATTGCCTCACCTCTTCTTCCAAGAGACTAAAAAACCAGAGAATAGAAGAGTTGAAAATTTTTTTGCAGTCTTCAATATCTGATTTTTCCTGCACTTGCTTTTATCCTTGCTTTTCTTGGGGAGAAACATCCAAATTATTTTTAATTTAATTTTAGGATTTGAAAATGCAGTCAGGCCTGTTTATTAAAAGCAACAGGAGTTCAGCTGGGAAAAGTGCCAGAAAACTTTGCAATAGTCTTAAGCAGCCTGAAACAATAGTTGGATAGGCTTACTTTTGAGAAAAGGAAAGTATTAGCCACTGTAGAGGAACTGAAAAGAGAGCTTCATATCTTTCTCAGAGTTTGGTTCAGGTGCTAAAGGTTTTTTTCATTTCCCTATCAAAATATTAATGTAACTTCTGAGTTACAGATCCACAGGATGAAATTCTTTAGGATTTATAATTAAAGACTTCATAATAAATTATTTAAAGTTTATAGTCAGTCTTTGGAACTGATGATCGGATAATTTAATTCAGACCTGATTTACCAATAACTTACAAATATGTTATATAAAAAAATTCTTCAGTTTTTATTCACTCAGTAAGTGGACAGCCTTAGCTTTTGCTTTAGCTTAATACTGGTGTGACC
Source organism: Dryoscopus gambensis (assembly GCA_013389985.1). Taxonomy (NCBI): domain Eukaryota; kingdom Metazoa; phylum Chordata; class Aves; order Passeriformes; family Malaconotidae; genus Dryoscopus; species Dryoscopus gambensis. The sequence goes on from WEIT01014683.1 coordinate 27,262, forward strand.
AGCTCAGTTTTAGTTTCCCATTTTCATCTTTTTTTTCCTAGACAGATGTAACAATTTTTAAAATAAAATAATCAATTAAAAATCCATTTTTAAATTAAGCGTCACAGAACAAGAACCTTTCCATACTGGGTGAATATTAAGTGATCAAAGGAAAAACCCAGTGGGCCCCCCATTAGTGTTTGGGTCTCCTTGCATAGTCCTACTCTTGGATCACACTAACAGATCCCAGTGAGACATCTCAGCACAGATCTCTACCTTTGAACAAGGCACATTCCCCAAATATGGCAAAAGAGTCACTTCCAGTGTGACCCTGCTGTGGCACTGGGCAACAATCTATTCCTGACAAAATGTGCTCCTAACACAAGGAACCTGGACCCGGAGATAACCTTCTCCACCCTCCAGAAGCCTCTGAGTCTGAGGATAATGCACCAGCCAGCTGGACAAAGCGAGTTGCCCAAAAGAATCTCTTCATACCCTGGATTTCCCTTAACATCCCATGTTTAGACTTGGTGGTGCATTACATTGCTGATCACAGTCTCTGGAGGGTACCAGCTCTTTTGGCCACAGCTCAGCATAATTACACACGGGAAGTACCCACAACAACCTGAACAACAGATCTGGATACTTAAATAATGCTCTGTAGAATTCCGTGCAACCTCCCCTGGGAGGTAATGGTTGGAATATGAAGGTATTATTGGACTGCTGGAGCTTTTCATCCAGTTGGGACCTTGTTTGATCAGGAGAGAAAAAAGCAGGAGAGCTGAGGTTATGTGGTTCCATCTCCAGCCCCTCCTGCTGCTGGCCCCAGATCAGCCCTCTGCTGAGCTGGCACCTATGATGCTTTCTAGTCTAACAATATTCAAAATGGGTTTTACCAAAACTTTGTATCTTCTAAAGCAAATGCCTTCTTTCCACCTCAAAGTCCTTTGACCCAGCCTTATGCACATGAAGTCCCTGTCAACTGATGTGTGCAAAAACTTACACTTGAAAGCTTGAATAGATGATATGGCTGCTGTTACTGCCTTCTCTGGCAAAAGCTATAATTCTCACACAAAAGCATGACAGGTATGCACATGCACAGATTTTTGGGATCACTATACTACACTCCCCTGCAGAGGTGCTGTCATTTATGTTTTCTGCACATCACTTCTCCATTAGGAAAACCCAGAATGGCAAAACATCGCCTTGCTTCAGAAGCGATTTACCTTTAATTGTACATGATATTTAACAATCACTGGTAGGGCTTTTTTCTTCTTTTGTGGTGGGAAATGCCTACAGGAAATCTGCATTTAGACCTCTCCAACTTTAACCTCCAAAAACTTGACGGGGCTGCATTCTCAGGCACAGCATGAATACAATTAATCTTATTTTTCTGTATTTTGTGATGCTGCTGCCATCTAGAGTGTAAAAGTAACACTGTGTCATGAAACAGCATCAGCAGTATTTAATTAATGGATTTTGTATTAACAGGGAGCAAGTATAAGCATAAGCATGCATTTTTCTCCATTTTGTTCCACTGCTGCCACCTAGAGTTACAAAACAGTAGATTATTTTTCTAACTGCACCTGTTTAATTAGTGGTTACTTATATCTCTGGGTGACATCTTCCATTTCCACAATTTTCTCACTGCTTTGACTTGTCTCTTTGTCCTGAATGCCAGCATAACCCGAGTATGCCATGTCACCATGTTTTTTGTTCTTTTTTTTAAATTAATGAAGTGGTTAAGTTAAGTAATTAATTTGTTGCAACTTTATCTTTTTAAAGGTCATCTTTAAACAAGAAATAATCTTAGGTCAACCTCTCTCTTTTTTTTCTGGTTGCAAGACATCATTCATTATAAAAATTTGATTTAACATTATGGGAGACCTCCTAATTAGAATTAATAGGGAAAAAATAGGCTGCTATTGTCATTAACAAGGAGACACAAATGCCGTTACTCCTGTAAAAAACCCTCAAGATTCTACAGATCCTTTTTTTTTTTTTTTTTTTTTGTGGCACCAAAACCAAAACATGAGCCTTGGGGCCTGTAAAACAGTCAATAAAAGAAAATAATGAATAATAGGTTACCAAATCTGCAGTCACTAATGCATGTGACCCCCTTGTATATTTGAAGGTTCAAAAGAAGTCTCCTTTGATGCCTAGTAGGTAACTACAGAAATTCCTGGAAGAAATCCTAGGCATTCTTGTTCTTTTAGCCTATTTAATTTTTAGACAGCTTTGGATGACTGCACTGGAGGTAACAGCAACCCTCCAAGATCAAACATCCACCAACTCTTTACCTGGATTGTTCCTTCCTCTTTGCTGATGTAATCACTTTCATTATCCCTCTTCAGGTGGCCTTACTTTGTTGGGAATCCTTAGCTTGTCATGTCTCGTGGAAACAGTAGCACTTTCTACATCTTTGTTTGACAGCTCTATTACAGTGCCTCAAAACTCAGGAATTTAATACATAGGCCTCCTCAATATCTCTAATGGCAAATTTCATGAAAAAAAAACCCCTTTTCTTGGACTTAGATCACAGAACTTTCTCTGGCTGGCTGTTCTTGGTTCCTAGTTCCTCTGGCTGTGCCCCTTGCCTTCTTTTACCCACCTGTGAAGCAGAGCCAGTGTCCTGGTTTTGTCTTTTCAAGCTATCTCTATGAAAACTCGTCACAGCTCTTGGCACAATGGCCTCACCTTAATAGCAACATGAAAGTCACACGTGCTTCTGTACATCCTCCAAATAGCTCACCCCAGGAAAGCTACTGCAGGTAACGGGGAGCCAACTGGAGCAGGGCTTTATTCTCAGGTTGGTGTCATTTGTCTTTTAGGCTGTAACATGGAAACTTTTGAATAATACATCCAATCAGCTCCACCATTTCTCAAAGAACATCCTAAGCACAAATTCATAGGTATTTACGGATTTAAGCAGAATCAAATGAGAAAAAAAGCTAAACAGGGAATATATGAAGCTCAGACATTGAGCTGGTGGACCCAGAGGCTACAATAGGATCTGTAATTGTCCACAGATCAAAGCTATTAACAGCATGCAGTGTGACAACAAAATATCTCATCTCTGTGTGTCTGCCCATTGTAGAAATAAGAGAATTAATAATGGTGTGAAAGGAGTCTGGAGGGAAGAGCCATGAGGGTCCAACATGTATTAGGTAGGAAGAGTGAGTGGTGTGGGCATGGAAAGAGTCCCTGTGAGGCTGGAAGGAAGGACTCAGATCTGGCCATGTGCAGGCATTGTGAGGACATCCATAGTGTCTGGCACAACGAAGGGAAGGGCAGCCTCGGGACATTCCCAAAACTTTAACAGAATGGGAAAGTGGTGGATAGGAACTCTGCAAGCTGGATAGGCAAACATAAACATTGCTTAGTGTAAGAAAAGTCCTAAAAAGCATTTCCCTGAAGTCTTCATCACCCTGAATAGTGATTGCCATGGGAGATAACGCAAGAAAAACATTCCCATGCAAGCCTAGAAACAGCCTTGGTGTTAAAGGTATAAAAAAAGCATTGGCAATGGGTTGTTATCTTCCAACCTTAGCTATATCTGAATAACCATATTTTAAAAGGTGTGTAAACTACATAATTAGTGCTTCCAGTAGTTGGTACAACCTCTTGCTCATCCTGCCTATGTCCTTGTAGACTGTCATGAGTTTTGTCTGAGGAACTTCGACCCTTCCTGTAAAAGTGACCCAAGAGTGAACAAAAATACCTGACTTTTACAAGAACGGGCTGTTGTCTGCCTTGGGTTAGCAAACACTGTCTACAATTTATCTTGTCAGGGTTTGTTTTTTCAGTAGGAAGTAGGGGTCTTTTTTATCAGGGTTTGTTTTTTTTTTTTTTTTTTTGGTCTGTGGTGACAACATTTGGGGAGTTCTTGTTTTTGTTAGGCATTGGCAACTTCATTTCCTTCATCCACAGGTCTCAGGTCTGGTAACTCTAATAAGTGATACCCTCTTTAAGGAAAAGGTGTTAGGTTGTTGATGCTTTTTTTTTTTTTAACCAGTTTCTCTGGTATTTGTGATGCATTTTCTTCTAGTACTTGTGACCATAAAAGCCAGGGTGTGTTATACTTCCATTGATATAATATAGAATTACAAAATTGAGACAGTGGCAACTTTTAATCCATTATCTATGAACTTGCATGGAATCCCATCTTGGCCAAATTATGATGAGCCTTTGTTATTCAGCATATTCTATTCTAACTCAGTATTTAAGATGAGAATTGATCAGAAGATTGCACCACTGGTAAAAAGATTCATCCTATATGAGCTTCTTGAGGTTTTCTTTTTTTCTTTTTTAGATTTAAAAAATAATCAATAATTTGTTTCTGTAAGTTCCAGAAGGTTTTTCCCATGCCAGTCTATAGTCCTTAAGCTTCAGCCTGACAGGAATGTGAAACCAGCCACTGCCCAGGTACCTCAGCGTGGAATGGTTCTTTTTAAAGGCTCACCTTATGTGCAACTGCATTTTGGTGCTCTGATAAATTTTCCAGTGAATACAACTTCTATATAGGTTGTTAATCCTTTCCTGACATTTGGTCCCTGATTTGTGTAGTACAGGCTGTCTCTCAAACTATGAGACTAGTAAGTTTTACTTGACTGAAGCAGTCCAGAGATAATCACTTCTAAATACTCAGATCAGGGCATTTTGATGGCTTTTAACAGCTGGGCTGGGTTAAGACTGAAGGGAAAAATGGGAAAAAATATCTACTAAAAATGGATATAACACTTCTGGATCTCCTTTACTAAGCTGGTTCTACTCAGAGTAATGCATTTTTGATTGGTTAAATAAAAACACTTCTGCATATCAAAATGCACTCAGGGTATCTGCCACTATCTTTGTGTCTTCATCTTGTTTTTTCAACAGTGAGTTATTTTTACCCTAAGAGATGTCTGAACTTATTCAGTAAGTATGATTTTGACAACTTAACTTTCTCTTGGTGTTAACAATTCAGCACAATGGAATTTATGTCACTGTGTTATCTTTTGCTAAAAACACACAAAGAACTTTACAAAGTGCTTAAGAGATCTAAGAAAAGCATTCAAATCCTGATCAGCAGAGAAGGTCTACCCAATGCACAGAGTTGATAGTCTGATTCTGCATCAAAGATTCCACGCAGATTCACACTGGATCCCTGTTGCATCATTCCAAGGGCTATTCTCATCTTCTTGTGATGTGATTCAAAGTGTTTCAGACACAAGGGTTCCCATTCTGTTTACATTATTAAACAAGCATAGCCTTTGCTTTTGACACTGTGTTCAGACTCATAATGCCTCCAGTAATTATCTTTCACTGAATACCAATATTTATTTGAAAATTTAAATACAGAAACTAATCAGGTACAAAATCCTGCTTTGAAAAGGCATTTAGAGCCTCAGTGAGAACTGGTCCCATGTGATGACAGCTTTGTCCTCAAGCTGTTTGTTCAGATGTGGCTTTGCTCTTATACCTCAACAATTTTTCCTGAGTGGTGCATGTTAGTATTATGTAAGTAAATAATATAAAGTGAAGAAAAGTGGTACAATTTACTAGAAAAAAATGCTATAAATGGGAAAGACCAGCTTTACAGTGGTTTTGGGCTTGAAATACCCTCAGCAAAATTGAAACTGAATTTTAATACAATAATGCCAGACACACGATTGCACCCCTTTTCATGAAGCAGTTTTGAAATATTTTAGAGTTGTTCCATATTTTTGAAAACCTATTTGTTCTTCTTTTTACCTTTTTGTTTTCTGCAGTTGTGCCAAGGCTTACATTTCTAATGACTGCAGTTCAGGTCTTTACCTGTTTGCTAACACCATCTTTTGGAAAGAAGACTTTTTCAGTAGCTCTCAAAATATTCAGTCAATTTACTGCAATAATTGTTTTGGCCTTTTATTCTTTCTACCATAGACGTTTGGTCTGATCAACCTCACATTACACAGATTCATTAGCCAGGTTCAAACCATAAGAATCAATAGTCTTATTCAACAGTTTATTATTTTAAAAAAAAGTGTTTGTGCCAAGTAATAATGTTGATCAAAGCCTTGAAATACATTTCCCTTAAAAACCACTGTACAGCCAAAAAAAAAAAAAGGTGCCACCTCCCACCCCGGGATTATTTCAGTACTTCATCCTCTGACTGATGGTTGAAGAAGATATTTTTGGNAGCCCATGTGCTCTCCTGGTCTTACCTGTGAGGCAGCACAATGCATAGGCTGATTTCCAGACAGGACTTCAAGCACTTGGAGAACTTGGAAGCGTTTACAGCTATGGCACATCCACATCTCCAACATTACACTGCAACTGCACAGGACATCTGAGGACATCTGAGGAAACTTGGGTAAGTCCCACTTTAAAAACAATCCCCTTTGTATATCAAATTCTGTAATAAATAGATTATAAATTCCACCTGAGGTTTTTCATCAAAGTAACAAGTCAGAGCTTATAGCCCAGAGTTTACCAAAGTTGCACGTCTTTGGTTTAACAACATGTGGGGAAGGGGAAATAGGGGAGGGCATTCAGCATTTGCAATACTCTCAGTCTCCCAGTGAGGGCCTTTCATGGCTTATTGCAGAGTTCAAAACTTTGGATTTTCATATAAATACCTCAATTTTACCAGAAAGGATCTCATTGTGTGTGTAGGAAAAAGGCCTAGAGTTCCAGTAGTTTGTCAAAATTACTGCAAAAGCAAGACTGCAAGACTCAGGGAATTCAGTTTTGTCTATCCAGAATAAAAAAAAAAATCAGTCAAATCCATCTCCAGACAGAGGTAAACTCTTTAACTGATACACAAGTCCAGTTGAAAACATTAGGTGCAGGACTATATCGTCATTCTGACCTTACTAAATGGTTCTGCAAAGATGAAAAAGAAATTTTTACAACACTCCCAGAAAGCTCATAATTTACCCTGGTATTTCAGAACCGAACTAAGGAGACCGTGGATTGTCTGTATTTCTCAAATATCATCTATGCCAATTTTTATTGATTGGTAATTGTGTTACTTGTAAAGCAGGCCATTAACAGAGTCATGGTTTTCCAAGCAGGACTGTGCATTCCAGGAATAACTAGGAATTCAAAATAACACTTTGGAAACAGTGATTGGTAGATGTAGTACAATTGTCAAATTTCTTCCTCTGTTAAATCCAGATTCTGAATTTTGTGTAAACAGGGCATCTACCAGATACTTATTGTTTAGGTATTCCAGTATATTTTCTGTCATAGGGAATTTTAGTCTAAAATAGTAATAATTTTATTTTAGAAACATGGTTGTTATCCAAACCAGAGAAATTATTTCAGAATAAAATAATTTGTAGTTGGAAAGATGGGGGAACTACTCCGGACTAGGAAAAGTGAAATGCTATTACCTGTGTTTACAATATCATTATCATAATTTTATCTTTCTTTACGTGTACTGTGAGTCTAGCAGCTCGAATCAGGCCACAGGCCAGGCAGTGTTCAAGTGCACTGGATGTGGAATTCCCTTCCCAAAGCAATCAGGGAAACCTTGTAAGTAAAAACAGAAAAGGAGTAACTTCAAAAGGTGTTTGATGGGGAGTTACTGTACTGAAGACGAAGGTTCAGGCCTGAATTTAGAATCAAATTCGCCTTGTCCTTAAACAAGGGCTTTTTCTCTACTGCCCATTTCTTTTGTTCTGCCTGATTTCATGAAGACACAAAGCTGAATTTGCAAAATCACAGCCATTCCCATGGCAACAGATGTGAAGATGTCATGTTATGATGTCCTCTTCTGGAGCAAACAAAACAAGCAACTGAGCTGCATTAAGGAGTAGGAGTACTTTATAACCCTAAAGATGCACTTCTAAAATCATTGCTGTCTGATATCATACCCATTTCATAGACATCAGCTATCACTTTTCCCATAGGCCATGATTCTTCACAGAAGATGAGGAGTTAAAGGGCTGATCCAATAAAATGGAAAGTCTCCTACTGTTTTTCAGGGAACAGGACTGGACAGGAGACCATGTCCTGTGAATATACTGTAGGGTAAGTATTGCTATTCTTGTTTAAACAGGATAAAAAATAACTCAACATCATGTGATTTATCTAGACTAATGTACTAGAACTCAGAAAGATCTATCGTGGAATTGATAAATGACAGGATAAAATAAAATATATTAGTATTATTTTTTTAATAAATGACAATCTAACGTCAACATTCAACTGACCCCTCAGGTTTGCATCACTAAATGGAATTAATTCTAATTAGAAAAAGTGATTTTCTATTTTCTTTAGGAGAGACAATCCTTTTCTGTATTATGGAGTTAAATTTAAAATTTGATTTAAAGTTCAAGGTTAAACTCACAGCGAAGTTCCAAAAAATTGGGGGGGGGGCGGATAAAAAGAGGGTAAAATGAATTGTGTTTCATTATATTAGCAACTTGCTTGACTATAACATTATTTTTAGAAATATAAATATTATATTTAAAGCTATGGAACTCAGTTCTGCTGCCATTGAAGCCAATGGAGATTTTGTTTTAATCATCCCCACTGCCGGTTTATATTTTAAAAAACATTTTATTATAAAGAGCTATATATTTTAAAAGTGCTCCTTTGATAAATGGCAGCAGCAGAATGGAATCTTTGAATAAGCCCTTTGAAGCCTGCAGTTTTATGAGTTCAGTGCCTTCAGAAGCTTCTAAAGTAGTTATAGACAAATGGAGACAGCCAAGGCTTTGCACGCCTACTTCAAACATGAGTGAGTGACTAACATAAAATTGTAGTGGCCATTAAAACTTCAAAGGAGGAGTGTGACCTGAATATTACTTGTCATCGTACAGGGTTTGTTACTGGAAGATTTGATCAAGTCTTTATAATTACAGTATCTCCACCAAATGCCAAGATCATGACTTAGATAAATTATTCTGCCTCAAATAAAATTTTATTCCTGAGATTTCTTTTGCAATACCAGTGGCAGCAAACACTGTCTGGAGAGTCACATGATGCTGGCTCCCCCTCCTTGCTTCCAGCTAAACCTTGTCTCTGTCTTGCTGAAGCTGCTGTCCTCACAATCTATTCTCCCTCTACCTACCTCTCCTGGTATCTTTGCCCAGAGAGCCTTTCCTTCTGCTGCAGGCCATAAAACCTCTTTTCTTACAAATTCCTCTTCACAACTCACAGTATTTCTTGGGCTATGACCAGACTTCTCACCTCGCTACAGACACAATCATACAAATACTTAATGAATAAGATACTGAAGAAGATTAAGAAGTCGCTGTTGCCAATTCCTCTGTTGGCTTTTTTCCTTTCCAACTCAGTATATTCCGTGATTCTATTATTCCTCCCATCAGAAATGTGGTAACTTTGTGTGACTTGATAATTCTTTGAATAAATCAAGTGATCTACTAATCTTGCTGTGGATGCTGAAAGATTGGTTAGAGAGGAATTTTCCAGCTTCCAGCCAGTGTGTGAGAAAGTCTTACTTTCTCCCACACTGAGCTGAAGACCATGAGAAGTTTGTTGCAAACTGTCTTGTAACTATCTTGCACCTGGTGTTTTTGTGTTATTGACTTGAAAATTGTTTGAAATGGGTGTCAGTAGTGTTTAACTAATGATGTTTGGGAGGTGTTGGTCAAAGAACCAATAACCATGTGCCACTTGTGCAGACCTGTCTATAAAAAGAGCGTTTATCGAAATAAAATGCCTTTTGACTTCCTGGAGTTCATGTCGTGTTCCTTAACCCATCCCTAAGACAACAGTGACATCTTGAGTTTATTTATCTTCCCTTAGACTATAAGGTCTTCATATGCAATGATTTCTATAATTATATGAATTATTATTTCTATAATTATATGTGTGTACATACAGGGACATGTAGTGATGTTAACATCTCCACAGTTATGCTTCTTTCTCTGGAAAACAATCAGAAACAACTGGAGACTTTGAATGATTGACCTTTGTATACATGGAGAAGGAAGATAATCTGGCCTTTTACTATTACTTTAACTGCAACTTTTTATGGATCCTCAGTTTATGGATTAAAAAATATTACTTGCATTTTATCCTCTCTTGAGCTTTTCAGCCTCTGTAGTGAAGTTTTCAGACAATTATTTGCATGCACTGGGTGTTTGATAAGCAAAACATACAGTTAGTATGGGGCTGTGTTTGAGGTTTGTGCTGGAAAGACTGTTGGTAATACGAGGATGTTTTAGCTGTGGCTGGGCAGGGCTTGCACAGAGCCAGGGCCCTTCGTGCTCCTCACCCCATCCCGACAGTGAGGGGGCTGGGGCAGCACGAGAGATTGGGAGGGGACAAAGCTGGGACAGCTGATCCCAACTGACCCAAGCTGGGGGGAGAAGGAGGAACAGGGGATATTCAGAGGGGTGCTGTTTTTCTCCCCAGGTCACTGTTAGGAGGCATGGAGCCCTGCTCTCCTGAGGATGGCTGAACACCTGGCCATGGGAACTGGGGAATGAATTCCTTGCTTTGCTTTGCTTTAGAATGCAGCTTTTGCTTTACCTTTTAAATTGTCTTTATCTCAACCCATGGGTTTATCTCACCTTTACCCTCTGATTCTCTCCCCCATCACGCTGCAGGGGAGTGAATGAGCTCCTGTGTGGGGCTGAGTTGCTGGCTGGGGTTAAACCACCACAGCTGCATATACTGTTTTAAGGGAATATATTAGGAAGCCAAAATTACAGGATTTGTAAGTGATTTTGAAGCAGTATGTAAGGCTTGTTATTGCAGACTTCAGTTCCATTATTGCAGGAAGTGTTCAAGGTCAGCAGAGCACTCAGAAAAGTTTTGAAATCTGCAATCCCCAATTTAGAAAATATAAGTTGTCTTTAGAGCAAAATAGAACCCTGCTGTCTTCCAATGAATCTTAGTCACTCCCATTAGCTGTAAGAAGCCTTTTAGCTTGCCAGAATACCTGCAGAAATGTCAGCCATAGCTCTTCTGGTACAAGCAATGATAAATGGACACATTTCTCTCATTGTTTTAGCATGCAAGGTTTCCTATAATTAGGAGAATTCAAATGCAGGTGCAATGGCATGGGTTCCTAAAACTTATTAAGAATAGAGAAAAGTATTTTAGATGAAACACTCAAAATACAAAGCTTTTCATCTATGTTATTGATCTATGTTGATTGCAGCAGAAAGATGTAATGTGGATATTATGTTGTGCATGTAATAAAATAGTACTATACTTTAAAATGCTATTTAAAATTGTGCCAAGCACAGCTCCTGATTATTACATTGATATTAAATAATCTTTAAAATTAAGCTGTGAGTTTCATGTTCATTAGTCAAGAACACGAAACCAATCTCCAGGGAAACAGAAATAATACGTAGTGGAGACCTGAGTCACTAAAATCTCATTCTTATCAAACTAAAATCAAACAAAAAACAAAAAAAAAGAAAAAAAATTAAGAAAATAACCCAAATTCATGTTGGAAATTTCATGAGACAAAAGCAACAACTAGCAGACTAGGGAAGGAACTACAAGTAATCTCTGAAAAGAACTGCCATGAGGCAAAACACAGTGAAGCCAGTCCCTGTGGACAAGTGGTTGAAAAGTTCCTAAGTGAGGAGAAGGAAAGGACACTATGGTCGAGGGGAGCTTGACTTCTCTGTAACTGTATTTTCAATTTGCACTCAAGAAGCTCACCTCCTTTGCTGGAACTTCTGCATTACTTTCTTAATTTGTTTTGTGTAATGTCCGTAGTGAATTCAGATGGAACTGGTAATCCTGGAATGCATTGTTGCTCCTCTGGAAGAAACCTAAAATCTCAAAAAATTAATCAGAAGTGAGCTTAATGGCCTCTGTGGTATTCTGCCAAGAGGAAGTTTCATGGCTCTTATTTACAAATATCTTCTTTAATGGAGATCTGATATAGTGAATATAAATCAATGATCCAGTGAAAATAATGCAGCAAACAAATGGACTACAATTGACTCTCCTAAGTTTCCCAGGAGACAGTAAGGCATGGAAAGGAAAATTAGGAAAAGATGCCTTAATAAATTACTGAGGATGAAGAGAATTTTGAAGCTAGTGGGAACTCTTTGGTGTTGCTCAGATGAGTAGTTTATCAAAGTACAGTTCTACATTATAAATTAGTTTATAGCCTTTTCACAAGTCCACCATGATGGTATATTTGGAGCATCCTGCAGTGTCTAATCCACCAGACTGCCAAGAACATCAGAATTGACTTCCTGGACTGAATGAAAGGTCTCTTCTGTAGTTTTGTCTGTGGCCAGCAGCAAAGGTTCAGGGAAAAGTAAGGATAGACAAAGGCAAATTGCCTTTAGGATGGCATTGGTGACCTCTGAAAGAAAACAATTTGGGAACTGGAAGAAAAAGGAAATATGCACTCCACTTATTCATCAAATATATGCTCAAAAGAGGGTACTTAAGTCCCTGCAATTGGCTGATTATACACTTACACTAAAGGTATTAACATACTCATAATTAGCTCACAAAAATAAACCAACAGCCAGAAGATTTTGCAGAACAGCCTAACTATCGAGTAGTCTCTGAATTTCTCCTCCCCCTCTGCCACGCTCCAGCTACCTCTCAACACCCCCAGCCGAGTGTTTACCTGACGTCTGTGACCAGACACTTGACCATGTCTTGGTTTTTCTCAGGAAGTGACTGCAATGACCTTTTATGGAACAGGAAATTATTGTTAAACAGTGCTGTTAAAAACCTACTGTTTTCTAGAGAATCCCCAAGGAGAAGAATCAAGGGACAATATCTGTACTCTGGGCCTCATGTTCATCCAACTTGTGGCCCTTCACACCTCCTTCCTTCTCAATACAGGAACCCAAGAAGAGGAGAAATGGCACTACATTTCATTGGCAGCATCTGTTTATGAGAAACAAGAAATGTTGATCTTAGGAACATAATATATCCTGAAGTCAATTAATTACTTGGCCATTTAGAATTAGCTATCTATTCCAATGGTCTACTGAGAGTTACTGCTGTAATAACAAGCAAAACCTCATTTTGTTTTAAATTTAGGAAATAACTGTGTTATTTCAATCACTCACCACTTGATGCCCCTATTTACCTCCATCTTCTCATGCCTAAAGAAAAACTACCTCCACAAACCTCCATAATTAAAGTAATTTTATGTGGAGGTTTGTACTTTTCTGATATGGAAATGCCTACCTTCCTTTCTTCCATACTCATTCAAACATTTCTGTATTCATCTAACAAAAATACATGTACATACCATGGGCATTATATTTATATATGTGTGTGCATATACAGACACACAAAGTTATAGCTGTGTAAATGTGCACGCATATAAAAGTACAGACATTGAGATGTTGCTTAGGCCATGCACAGTAGCTTGTGTTGATGTATAATGAAGCACCACTAGACAGAACAGTCACTTGTGGCAGGTAGCTAAGAAATTTCAATAAAGTAAACTCTCAGTATTATCAAAATTATACATTTGGGGCTGTTAGCATGGCCTAGAAAAAGATGAGGACAGGCTCATCTCATTAAATGAGAAGAAATAGTGGAATTAGCTTGAATCTAATTACAAGCCACACTATCTAATGTAAAAACATGACTGTTTTTTCACTCCCATTCATTTTGGCTAGTAATTAGTTTTGGCCTCTAAAATGCCACCCTTTAATCATCCAAACACAGATGTGATTTGCCGTGCAATTTAATCTTGCTTTAATGAAGAACTAATGGACGCATCGCAAATTACTTTCCCTGTTGGAGAAAAATTCTATTTCCTGCTTTTCAAAAGATCAAGAGTATCTTGTGATAATAGCCCAAGCGGCCCTGGCAGCCTCGTCGCACAGAGCAAACAAGCTCTTTTACTCAACTCCCAATTCAATGGAGAAAAAGAGGCTACAATTAGCAACAAAGCAGGGGAAACGCGGCATTACAGCCGAATCACTTTCTGCAGCTCAACCCCCAGCAACCACTGCCTTGTTAGAGCCAGGTCTAAAGTGTCAGGAGCGAACAATGTGCTGTGATAAATTACTCTCTTCAAACAGCTGCACTGCTAATTTTCAATTATACACACAAATGGCTCTCAGATTGGAAGAAAATGGAGTGCATGGGGAGAACAGTAGTAGATTTCTATGTTTGTTTGGTGGTGAGTGTGGAGGCGGGAGAGTGACATCCTGAAAAGAAAGCTGTAGCATGTGGAGTCAGTATTTCAGCACCGGATGATGAGCCCTCCCAAATCTTACAGAACCTGGTGGCTTCCTTATCGCATCTCTGCTAGGCTGGTGGAGAAAAAGAAACAGGACCAGTTAGATCTGATTTTACAGCAAAATCTTTGACCATCAGATGCATTAATAGCCTTGGGAGGAGGTGCAAAGCAACTGAACAACTTGGAGACACAGGTTCAGATCCCAGAAGAGCTGATTCCCTTTCTCAGCTGTTCAACAGACAGGCAGTGGACTCCATGTGCCTCTTTAAACAGGAGATGTGCTGAAGTGTGTGAGCCCAGGATTCTTGTGGACTCCGAACATATGACATGCTTGGTGGCTGCACCAGTTTCCCCATGACGAAGGCAAAACTCGTTGCCATACAGTCAGCTGCTGTTGGATTCAGATGAAAAATTCTACAGAATTTACTTGGGAAAAGATGCTAGTGAAAACGATTAGGAGTTTTGTTTAAGTCACTATACCTCTTTTTAAGCATTTGGAATGAAAAAGGCAATATAGAAGTACAATTAGGATTGCTGTAAATAAGATGTGGCTCAGTTCCCATAAATTACAAAGAACTGATAATGATTTTTTCCTTGCCTTCACAAATTTCCCATTGACATCAAGAGCTATACCTGAATTTGACCCGATATAATAAAATTATCACTGATGTTTCCTTATGATTTGTTTTTTAATAGATAGGAAACAATTAACAGAATTCTACAAAATCAAATTGGTTGAACCAAGGTAGCACAATCAGTTCCATACAAGTTTCACAAAAAAAGGGAGAAATGTAACTGGTTTTCCTTGCAATGTTTTACTTGACCTTAAATTTGATGAATGACAGCACTGGGGGGTGGGAGGGGAGGCAGTGGTGGTTTGTAATATTTTTACCTGCCCAAACTGGGATAACTTAAACCCATCTTTCTTTAAGATTTGATACTCAGAAATCATTCTTTGATTGTTGCTATCAAATTTGATGTCCACAACATAAACATTTCAAATCCTTTCAAAACCTTGGGCAACTTTAACATTTCCATACAGCTAGAGAGAAAAATAGCAATTTTGGGAGCGGGGAATCTGGAATTTGAAAATGCCAGTATGTTGTCTAAACCAATGACAAGGTTCCTAAAGTTCTATATTTGCAGTAGTGCATCAGCCCTTTGCTAGAAATGGCTCCTGAGCACAGATCTCATAAAGCCACACGAGAGAGGAGCCCAGTGTGTGCAGAGAACAACCAGAGGGAGATTCCCAACAGCTCCAAGTTAATGCAGTTGCTTTGGTTGGATTTTGGAGCAACAGCACTTTGATTTACATTCTTTAAAGTTCTGGTTCATAACATTTTCTCTTTGCATACCTTCCTATTAACCCTATGTTCAGAGTGAGTTTTGAAACAGATTTATGGTAATTGCACTCCATAGTATCCCTGAGACAGTCAAATATGACACATATTATTAAAATGTTTATGGAAAGGGTTGGCAAACTCATCAGATTTGTTTTATAAATAGCTATCATTTCAAATGAAATGGGCAAAAAAATCTAGTTGATTTTAATACTTTTCAGCTGAGCTTTTTTTCTACTTCCAATAAATGCTAGCATTGT
The DNA here is from genome assembly GCA_013389985.1 of Dryoscopus gambensis. Lineage (NCBI taxonomy): Eukaryota > Metazoa > Chordata > Aves > Passeriformes > Malaconotidae > Dryoscopus > Dryoscopus gambensis. The sequence continues at coordinate 42,972 of WEIT01014683.1, forward strand.
GTCTCCTAATTATAAAGCGCATTACCATACAAAAAGGATTATTTTTAAATTTAAAAATGCCAGTCACAATTTAAAATTACTTTTCTCAAATATGGCTCCTCAGAGAAGCTAAAGAGAGAAGAGAAAGTAAGGGGGGTTGGAATGAGAGGGGGAGAGAGAGAGGATGCAATATTGAATTGTAACAAGACACTTTTATTTTTTTGCTGAAGTGGGATTTCACTCCCTCTAGTTTATAATCGTTACAGAAATTTAAACCTCAAACCATTTCAGTCCAAGCTTATACTAAGCTTGTTAGTGGTTTCTGATGCTGCATATGATAGTGCTACAGCATTACCATAAATCAGCAGAATTAACTATGATCTTCAGAAGCATGCCTGAAAGTGGGTGACAGAAGTCTGCAATTTGGTGCTCTGAATATTATGATAACATTCTATATTAAATGTTTATAATCTACTTAGAGCTGAGCTTCAAGTATATTTTATATTTGTGCTTTACCCAATATTAGAAATCATGGGCTATTACGGCTTTCCATGCCTATGTTTTTTGTAATATCCAAAATTAAAGAAAATATAAAAACACAAGGTGAGCAAGTTTGTTTTCCTACCAATGCAATGTTATTAATATTAAGAAGTTAAAGTTTACCTACAGGTTTGAAAATTTAAATGCAGCTTGCAATAAATATACTTCACCTTTTTCCATTCATATATAAAATAATCTACAGCACTGACCGGATTTCAGAAACTCCATCCTAATACAATTTACAAACTCTCTGCTGGTGTTGGAGATACAGACTCAATTTTCCTTCCTGTCTTCGTAAAAGTAACATATCTAAATTATTCATCTAAGAGTAAATAATGATGACGATTTGCAGAGACTAAAATTACAAACTCAACAGTTTTGATAGCCAGTAAAAAAATCAAGGTTGCCACATTACACAAAGAAATGTTCTGATCCTAAGCAAGCATGATCCAAAATCTAAAAAAATAGCACTGCCTGT
>WEIT01014683.1:44027-74604 GCA_013389985.1 Dryoscopus gambensis
AGAAATATGAACTAATTAGGTGAATTTGCTTTTTTTTTTTCCTGAAAGAACCACATCCACACACATCCACAGGCTGAACTTGCTGTGCCAGTTACCAGACATGGAAAGTGACACAAAAATATCTGACAAATTTTATTGTGTAGCAAAATGATTTTAGAAAAGTTTCATAATTAATGGACAAGAAAAGCAGAAGCTAACAAGTCCTCCGCTGTTTGGGAAGGATCTTTAGGCCCCAAATTAACCACCATCAACAGAGATGGATGGCCAACAGAATTAAAATGCAACCTCCATCCTCACAGGTGAGTGGACCAAAGGAGACATGGGGAGTGTAACATGTTTGGGGATGGTCTAAAGCTTGCTCCTTCAGGGCAGCAGGCTGGAGTCCCAGGGACCCAGGCTTTCTCCAACTGAACTAAATTCACGTGGCTCACACTGCGCTGTTCCATGTGGACAGGGCTTTTTATGGTCACAGAAATGACCTTTGGTTGCTGCTGGAAAGGTACAAACAACAATAAATATCATAACATATTTGTTAAAACGCAGAAAAAGAAGAATTAAGTGCAAATGAGCCAGAAAATCAAAAAATAGCATTCCACATCCTGGGTTGGTAACTGCTGAAAAGGAAATTATCTTCTGCAAAGATCACTTCATAAATTCTAACAAGGCACTAGCATCTATTGATGGGTTGTGTAAGCTTTCCAGCCCAATCCACTTGTTCCTTCACACAGGCACACCCCACACTTGCCTCTAACAGCTGGGAAATTTTGCCTAAACTTTTTCTGTTACTTATGGTGTTACATTCAAGGCAAAATAAACCTATGTATCTGCCTAGTCCATGCATCTCCAAAATGGGTTATACTTGAAAATAGGGCAAACTGATGGAGCAACATCTGTGGATGAAGTTTTCACACATACACCATAAAGTGAAAAAGCACTGGATGAGAGTGGTGTTTGTAAGCACTGTATTTCATATTTTTCTATTTAATATACTCTTTTCTCCCAGCCCAGACTTCCTGCCTCCCCCATACCGTTCTCACTTGGAAATGCTTCTGCCTAAAGACTCTGGCTTTTCTCTTTCTGGAGCAACTCTTGGTAAAATTGAGTTGATTTTGCTGTGGTTCAGTACCATTGCAATTAGCAGATCACCTGGTAGGTGCAGTTTCATCACTTTTTAAGAACTGCACCAACAGGGAAACAAATGCACCCCATAATATATGGCAGGTAAATGAGAAGAAAATGCAACCTGTTCTTTCGTTTCATTCCCTTCTAGACTATTTTGAAGGTTCTTTCCCTTTTTTTAAAAAACTCAGAATACACTGAAGTGTAGCTGAACATTTCAGCAAGTTAGTTTGCTCTAAGTTTTATTAGAGCTTTTAAGTTTCTTTAAGCTGTGGCATTTTTCAAGTGAAGGACGAAAGCAGGGATTTACCCTCACGACATCCACTGAAATATATTTTTTGTGCTAGTATGAAGTCTACGAATTAGCATTTTGTGATGTTCCTGAAATTAGAAGCCCCATGAACTAACCATTTTATGATATTTATGCTTTCCTTCATAATGCATTCTCCACAGATGAATCAAAGGGCCAAATGCAATTGCTGTTGTGAGATAATAAAGCATGAAGTGGTGTGTTTGGAATTAAATTTACATAAGATGAAGGATGGTGGGCAGTTTGTGATGACAGTAACAATCGGGGAGCACTCCGTGGTGCTGCATTCCCAGAAACTGCTGCACAAAACACCGCATCATCTGCATGAATAATTAAAGCACTGTCTGGGGAGTCAATCAATTTAAAAGGGAAGAAGAAAACTTTTCCGATATTTTTCCTGAGTTTTATGATCAGAGCTATGTCTAGGACCTCTATCAGAGCTATTTCCCCAAAATAAGTCTCATAACTGTGTGGCTTGCTGGTTTTGTGTTTGCTTATCTCTTAGAGATGTGTTTTATAGTTAGCAAAAGCTCTGTTGGATTAACCTAAACAGAAGCCAGCACAGAGCTCCTGGGTTCAGCTGAACCTACAGCTTCATCTTCCAGCTTTCTACTCCATGAGGGGAACTGCCTTGTATCCCTGACCCTGCTCTGCTGCCCCAGAAAGCCACTGGGTAGAGGGAGTCCCTACCTTACAGAAATTGCCATTGAACGTGTTCTTGTGTGGTGCAGGGACTGCCTGTCCCGCTGCACAACACTTAGTGAGCCCCTGGAGTGGAAAAGCACATGGTAATATTTTGTATCATTCATATATTCAAAGGTTCTCACAGAAACTAAGAAATTAGTGTCCCTCTTACCCTCCTGTCATAGGTTCCGTCTCATCCTGCTGCAACCTGGGGGAAACTGAGGCATGGAGAAAAGGAAATGCTTCAAAGGCAGCTTTGTGTTTCTGGAACATGTGAGGCATCTCGTTTCAAAGGCTGCATGCTTGCAGTTTTAAGCTGAAATTGTTTTCAAGCTGTGTGAATAGTCAGGGCTTTTAAAGTCATGGCTACTTAGGCACAAAAAATTGAGGTGTTGCTTTAAAAAACAGGTGACACCACCCTCCCTGCCCACCCCCACCTGGGGTCGTGTTCCACTTCAGTGGAAGAGGCAAGAATAGAAGTCAAGATTTCTCTACTCTTAAATCTACTCAGCTATAAAACCTACTCAAAATCGTCATTGCTATCTAGTAATGATACTTTTGAGTTCCTTTCCTGATCGTGCTACAGCCAACTGGCCATGGGCAAGGACTAATGAGGGAGGGGAAGGAGAGGAACACATTTTCAAGGAGTTTGTAAAAACAGAGCTATGTTCAAATGACATGGAAGCTCAGTGTTGAGGGGGTTCTGGCCTGCATGTTGTTGTCAATCATTATCCTGTAAATAGCCCCACTGGAGGGTGGGCACCACAAGAGCTCAGCACAGCACATCCAAGTATTCAGCTAAAAAAGACAAGGGTTTCTTTTGGCTGATGTGATCAAAGGCAAACTTTTGCAGGTTTTTACCCTGTGCCCAGGTTATACAGCCTTTAAGACAATGACAAAACTTCACATCTTATTCATTAAGGTCTCGCTCAGTTCCAGAACACTCTGAAGTTGGAAAATATCTTCAAATGTATGTTTCTTAAAAAGATTAGAGAGCAGAACTCTAGTTAGCTTTTGTCTGTCTGTTTTGCTGAGGGTGTTATTCTAAGAGCATGCAGGAGATGAATGATCTACACTGAAAACCTTGACGCTTCTTTAAATGCCTTATTTTCATTTTTTAAGAAATATGACAGCAAGAATTAGTACTGGCTCTTCTATTTCAATAATGGCAGTCATGTTGAAATGACAACAAACATCATTACATTTACATGCACGTTTATGTAGACAAAAATTGTCATTACTTATTTCAGTGGAACATTTTATAATTTGCCCTATAAACAAATAAAATCTGTATAAGCTGTTTTTAGCCTTCAGCAGTATGTCAACACAAGCAACTTAGAGCTAGACTTACTGACACTCACTGGTATCTCCTTCCATTTTTAAAACGCTTAAGATTAAAAATATAGTGTTTATTTTTCAGTTTTTAATAATACAGTGAAAATACTTTTTGATTGCTGGCTGCAAATAAAAAGCAGATAGTTGAATGCCCTCAAATGTTGTATATTTAAATGAAAATGGGGGAAAATAAAGCCATATCCATGTGCCTGTTTTGACTTTGATGTTCTGAGTTGGGAATAAAATATGACAATAAAAAAGAAGATGTAAACTGAGAAAAATGTACACCTTCTTTTAGTCCATTTGCAGTGAAAAATTACTCTGAGGTTCTTCCACCATATTGTCTACTTACTCTGTTCTCACTTCTGTCTTTTGTTGATGGTCTGATCACTGTTATAATCAACTTAGGTACTTTGTACTGCCCTACAGAAGTCTCACAGTTAAGGCCAGAAGTGCTGAAGCCCTCACTATACAAACCTGTGAAGCAGCAAAGGTAAATCACAGAATCACAGCACGGTTTGGGTTGGAAGGGACTTTAAATATTACCTCATTCCACCCCCCTGCCATGGGCAGGGACACCTTGCACCAGACCAGGATTCTCAGAGCCCCTTCCAACCTGGCCTTGGACACTTACAGGAATAGAGCATCCTTTGCTTCTCTGGGCAATCTGTATCAGGGCCTCAGCACCCTCACAGGGAAGAATTTCTTCCTTACACCCAATCTAAATCTGCCCTCTGCCCCCTTGTCCTATCACTACATGCCCTTGTCAAAGTTCCCTCTCTGACTGTCTTGTAGGCCCTCTTTACATATCAGAAGGCTGTTAGAAAATGGGAATAGTATATAGGAAAAAGCATTTCGTAGCATTGAAAAAGCTGAACTGGATTTTCTGAGATATTTGTTTGAATGTACAACTGGATAATGCCAGAAGACTCAGGAAGTGTCTGAGCAGTCTATGGACTAGCAGGGCAGAGCTACAGATCTACTGTGCAGGCCTTCTGTAAAATTTGACTTAGGGCAAAGTTAAAAAAGGAAGGAGACAGCACAGGAACAAACTTGCTGTTATATTTGGTTGGTCAACATTTTTCATGGAGGGATGTTTTGGATCAGCTTTCCAGTAGAGAATGTGGGGGCAGAGGTGGAATTTCAGATATTTATGATCAGAATTATGTGACACATCTTGAACTTTCTGCAAGAAACAGATTTAGTGGTCTAAGATCCTCCTGATAGCCTCGTCCTAAGTTTCTATGCTAGGTGTTAACATCACATAAAAATTACCACTGGTCAGTTTATTTGTTAGAGAGGCGGCACAGAATGGGGAAGGGCTGATCTCGAATTAGGACATACTCCTGTCCCAGTATATCAGCTCTCTCATGCCAGCAAGAGCCAGGTGCCAGCAGACGCTGGCAAGGTCTCCATGCACCTCACTACAGAAGTTTCAGATTTTTTATATTTCTTCAGTTATTGCTTCTCTCTCTTTCACACAATTGCTAACAGCAGCAAGTGCAACAGGGAGGGACTGTATGAACCCGCGTGTGTAAAGAGCCTTGCAACATTTCCATTTGAGTGTTACCACTGCAATTCTAATCCTTATGATTTCATACCCTGGCTGAGTCCATGGCCCAGCAGAGCCAAGCTCCGTCCCTGTTTGTGCTGAGCAATGTCTCAAGGAAATCTATTGACTCCAGCAGAAGTATTTTGCATCTGCCTCAGTATGGCCAACACCAGCATTTCCCCTGAGAAGAGAACTTATGGTTCTCTTTGCTATCAAGTCTGGTTTCAATACTGGTTACATTGGGTCAAACTCAGCTTTTTTAGCAGAGTACTACATACCCAGATTAGCTTCACTGAGGTAAACACAGTCATTCTACATTTACATCCATGCAGTTTACCTCAGGATTTTATTTTCCTGCTCCTTAGGGCCTTTGGTAGTCAAGATAGCTCTGTAAAAGTACTGACTATGGATGACAATATAAACTTTGCTATCAAAGTAAACCAATAAAATAGTCATGTAATATAAAAAAGTCATGTAAGTGTGACATACGTGAGTGCTGATAGAAGAACCTGAATAAACAGCTTAAGAACAGCTGGACACAGTCACCTCGCGTGGGCCAGGGTTACAAAGGACAATCTCTGTCATATGACTTGGGTCAGTGCTATTGGTTCCAACAACACAGTCATATCTTCCCTCCTTTTTGAAATTCAAATGTGAGCAAAATATATTGCAAACTACAAAGTTGGCAGTACAAGCCAATACAACCATTAGAGAGTAGTAACTGCTAACAGCCAGTAGCTGCTACTATTGCTTCTTGAATTAAAAAAAAAAAAAATAAAGGGAAAGTTTCACCTTCTTCCTCATAAAAAAAATATTATATTATATGGGGTAAGAATTAACATGGTCTTTTACTCCTTCTTGCCTCAGAGAAAAATACTGCTTGGCAAATACCATTTATTGTTAAACAAGATGTAAGACTGGGAAAAGTCTTATGCAGGATGTACTTTTTGGTATAACAATTAAAAACAACCAAACTCCTAACAGACTTTTATGAGGTAAAAAGAGGAAAGCTGCATTTGGTTAAGTCAAATGATTGCAGCATATCTGTTGCTCTTTTAAAATACTTTGAATGATATGTTGAGAAATTCCAAATATATTTCTGTTAATGAATAGTGAAAATACAGCAAGTAGAGAAATATGTGGTTTGCTTCTCTCTCCCTATTTAGATTATAATAACACTTATTAATTTTAGCATTGTTTTCTTCATAAAAAGCTAGCCCCCCTCAAGGTGATACTGGTGATAAGGCAGGCATATATAATACATTTGGTATCAGGGGTTGAAATAATATGAGCAATAATTCAGGCAGATGCTTTTTTTTAAGTCTTGGGGAAAGGTGAGGGAAACCTAAAACTAAAACCTTTTCTCAACAGGAGAAAAAAATCATTTAAAAGCTTGTCATAAATGAAAACAATTTACTTGTGCCAGTGTCCTTAAGTGCCACAAACTCTTCTGCTTCTGCTGCTACATTCTCTAATGATATTACTGCATATAGCACATCTCATCTAATCTGTTAGTAAAATCCTAAAGTCACTTATGTCAGTCTCTAATGCAAGCCAAATGAGTCTTCCCAGTAATAAGAAGCTTCGCAGAATTAGTTTTCGTTTTGCAGAAAATTGCCATTGGGGCTGGCACTTTTATCTAAAAATTTCACTCGTGCATAAGCAAAAAACTCATATATTATTTGGTTACATTCCATCAGTATGAGAAATAACATTGTGAGAATTCTATGCATGCTAATGATATATAGAAATCCACCTGCTTTCAGATAAAATGAGTTTAATTTTCTGTTGCCCACTGCCTGGTTGGCCTTTCATAAATTACTTATGCACAGCTATTATTAAAATAGAGGGAAAGCAAATTAGAAAGTCCTCATATCTCTCCACTGGATTTAACCAAGGCAGGGCTGTGACAGCTAGAGTCAGCGTTTTTGAAAAAATTCTGCTCTCTTGAAAAATTTTGCATCTCTATACAATTCTATGCCACTGTTGTAAACGTTCTGACCTGCCTTCTTACCAAATTAACCTAAATCCTTTCTATTTTTCAACATTAATGGAATCCTCTAGAGTCCTGCTGATATATATTAAAATATATTTATTGGTTAATTTGAATTCCAGCATTTTGTACCTCATTTCCCAGTACTTCTGTTATATCTGAACAGCTTGGAGCTTTAGCATTAAAAACTTACAAATTAAGATAAATACATCTGACAATTATCAGATCAAAACAACTTAACTTTCATTGGAATATATGATTGCAAATTTCCCTTCCTGATGAAAAAGAAAATGAGGACTGTCTGCTTGAAACAGTTAATTGGATTTGAAAGTACTGTACGTTTCAGCAATCGGTGCAGCTTTTGGTTGGTCAATGACTACTTGACCTCCTGGTTTTCCAACAGACAATTGGTTTTCATTTCTTGAGGGTCTTTTAAGTCCATAGTTCATGGTGACTTTAAGTTTAATTTTCTGTTAATGATATTATTTTGCTCTTTTAAGATAAAACTTTCTTGTGATGTGCTGAGCAACAGTGGCAATCCCATTACTGCGTGAGGAAGGACACCTTCTCAAATTCCATTCTTTTAACACTGTCTGTACTGTTACACTATTTCTAAATGTCATTTTAACACTTTGGGTTTGTACTTTGTGTGCATTTAAATGGATGGCTGCTCTGCTCCTTGAAAAAATATAAATACAAAAAAAAAAAAAAGCCATTGTGGTCACCTGGCCAGCCAAAGCTCCTTTTTAAGTAACGGGGTCCCGATTCTAATCAGCCACTGGTTTAATACCTTCCACTTCTCTGACTAGACTGACTCTGCTTAGAAGTGGTGTGGGTTAGTGTGGGCCAAGGACATGCCCTACAGGTTTCAGGCTCAATTTCTCTATTTTCAAGCCCATTAAATTTGCATCCACACCGTATAATAATGCATTAAGCCCATCCACACAGCAGGCAATTTCCTAACGCTAACAACAATTTGGTCCTCAGCTGACATCCCCAGTTCTTGGCTAAACCCAGCCAGTCAATGCTGGTCCTGCTAAGAAGAAGTCTCTGTAGTTCTTACACTAAAGCAGCTTTCCTAATGACTCAAAGCAATTATTTTGGAGGAGTTCTTCTATAAATTTACATTAAATGAATATTTATTTGTTATCTGCCATAGGTATTATTTTATTTCACACTGCATTCTCAGGAGGGACTAGACACACCCAGTGCTGGTCAGCTCTCGGGCTGGTGTTTCACACCACAGCCCTGCAAACCCAACAGCTCCCTGCCACCATGGGGAGCCCTCCTGCTCTTCCTCTACCTCCATATTTCAGTTCACAGAAATAAACCAGGAGAAAACCATCTGGTTTTTTTGTAAGGTTAGTTTTCTGAGAGTTGAGTTTCTTAATTGATTGAGAAGATGACTGAATAAATGTCAGAGTGGGTTAAAAAAAGCAGAGAGCACGTGGCTGTCACTTAAGAAGAAATGGTTTCACAATGAGGTACTTCAAATGTCCATTCATGAAAAAATAAAGGCTCTGCAGAGATAGGAGAATGAAAAACTATCAGTAGGGGTAAAAATAGACATAGATTGCAAACCCACTACAGAGCTCTGAAATTCTGCTGGGTTCATTACAAAGCTGAGTAGAGAAAAAAAGAATCAATTGAATAATTTGTTTATGTAAATTTGGATTCTGGTTCTTCATTTCATGTGAACACAGGGTGAGCAGGAGGTGCTCAGCACTGGGTTCTCCCTCTGGCAGGTGGCACAGACCGTAGTGATCCCTCTTTGGCTTCTGGACCTGGCAATATTTCCCTGTGCTGATGTGAGCCCCTGGGCCAGCACTCAAGACTTTAAACTGAGTTTTAATCCACTTCTGTGCATGGCCAGCAGAAGTCCTGCCTGTGGAGAAGAGAATAGGTCTGCCTTCATATGTCTATTTAAGCTTTATTCATATCACCGTCTTTTTCCTCTCTCAGAGTAATCATGTGAGAAAAGCCAAGCAGAGTGCTGGGACTGGGATCTCAGAGTACAACTTCTGATCACAGCCACATATGTGTTTATCACCCCTAAGGTGATAAATCCAGAAGTTTTTAATTTTTACGACTGTTTCCTCTCAATAGTGGTTGCTAATGCAGAGATTTGTTCTATTCAGTGATTCACACTTCTTCTTATGCAGATGTATAAAAGTGAACTAAGTTAAACATACCTCATGCAAGGTACATTTGGATAGAACATGCAGTGCAAATGCACACAGTTTTCCCTGGATTCGTAGCAAAAAGTAGTTTTTTAGCTGCCTAAAATGTTTCTAGAAGTGGTTCATTTAAAAACAAACATATGAATCCAAACATTACTGTATACTATACAAATTTAGAAGTATCAGAATTAGTCAAGAAAAGTTGAAATCCTTTCTATTATGGAACATCTTAAAATTCCTTTCCCTGGTAATTTTAGATCATAAATGTTTTCACTTGTTTCTTACAGTTCTGTTATCTAATCAAGAGAACAGGTGGCTGAATGATCAAACACCAGTTTTTACCAGTATCGAAAATATTCAAAAACTCATTACTCAGGTTCTCCATATTCATTGATTGCTTTAGCTATAATTATTTTGAATAGCTACAAATACATCAAATCTGTCTCTGGTTTTGAGATTTTTAGCCTGTATCTCCTTCACAGTTTCCAGGGTTAGAGCTTTACATCCATTTCCCTGCACTCTTCATTGACATTTTCAACTATCATAGATCCCTGTGAATCCAGGAACATTATTTATTGGAAAGTATATGTTGCAAAATTTGTGGTAAAATTGTAAAAATTAGCCGGTAGGGTATAATACTGATTTTCACACACAAAAATGCTCATTACATGGTTGTATGCTTGGACAAATTGAAATGTGATGTACTAAACACTACAGAACACTGCTGCTCACAGTATCTGACTATTCCCTGCAGCTTCCTCTCCCTCCTGACAATTCCATACCTGTAAATCACTTTGATAGAACTCTCACCCGGCACAGCCAGGGCCTAAGCAGTTCATGGCGAGGCCTCAGTGGAACACACGTAATGCAAAGACTTGAGACACAGTGCTACAAATCACGTGGGGTGAATGACTGTAATTTATGGCTTATATTATGGGCACACATAGGAATTCTGGTCAGGACCCCACTACGGTAGATGGAAGACAAACAGGGAAAAAAAGGTCATCCTTCCTGTCAGAAATTTGCAATCTAAATAATTTAATTTGTCGACATATCTTTGAGCATAATGCACTTTGCTATATAAATAGCTTGTGAGAAACCCATTCTCCTAAAGCAATGACAGATGGTTTGGAACAAGAATGAGCAATTGTGTTAAAAAAATTTTAAAATTCTGTTTCCAAACTGTTCTTGATCACAACAGCTAAAGTATTCACTCTGTGTAACTTACCCGGATGCAGCAGACAACACTGAGTAAAAGCCAATCAAGAAGTAAAAAATGTTTCGAACATAAAGTACACCAAACACTACGACTTCTTTTTATACCCTCTCAAGTACAGAATGTCCTGTGCACTAGTAGAGGACATCCTATACTATAAGTCTGTTGAAATGCTATAATTAAAGGTCTGTCAGAGTTTCCATTAAATCCCTGATTTTCAGGGTTTAATTAATAATAACATTGAAAATTAATGTGAGTAGAATTAAAGCCACTGTCATAGCTCTGCTGCATATTAATTCCTGATTTTAAGTCTCTACAACATGTGGGACTGATTCGGCTTCCTCTCCTCAGTCAAAACTCCTGTCACAATGTAAAATTCCTCATTGGAGACAGTGGATATAGAAGGTGTGATCAGGCTCTGAAATACTTATAGCATTCATATGATAAATTAAATGAACATTTTAGAAAGTCAAGAATTACTAAATTGCATAAAGTTTTGGAATAAATGCCTTAAGTTCAGTTTAAGCTTGTATACCTGAAAACCAATGAACATTCAAAATTTCTCAGTGAATTCCTTCTCAGCAATCGACTCAATGTAAGTTTATCCATTTATCTTTGGAATATAAATAATCTTAATTATCTGTATTTTTTCCTAAGTAAGAATTAAGGGGGTGACTCCTTAATGAAAGGTGGAGAACAGATGTAAATATTGGTGAATGGACTTTCCCTGGAACCACAAGCCCAAATCAGATGTTCTGTTACTGAAACAAAGGCCTCTGGCATTTTGGATTTGGGTGCAAATAATTTAGAACACAGAACATTCCATGAGATAATTCCATGAAAATAAGCACTGGTATCTCACCATACAACACAAGGAAATTTAATCTTTCACATAAAAGGATCAAATAAAACTACCTCAGTGTGGAAGTCTAGAGAGGGACCTGGCAGAATACTAGAGGATATTCAGTTCTCTTCAAAGTAAATAGTATTACAGCTGAAAAATGTGAAAGCATGAAATTTTCTCAGCACTGCTATGAGAAACAGACCCAGAAATCCCAGACGTATGCAAAATACTATAGTGAAGGGTGGAGACAGTACATTCAGAAATTGTTAAAAATGTTAAGAACACTTTGTTTCGCATAAAAGCACCTATTATAAAATACATATTTTTTGTCCAGATTCCAAAATAATAGTTGGCATTATTTCATCTTACATTAAAACCTATGATGTAAGTCGATATCACACATTTCAGAGGTTAATAGATAAAGAGGATCAGTGCTATTTGCTGTTAGAACTGCTAAGTAGGTCAAGGAAGTTCACAAGTAAGAAACTTTTATGTAATGAAGAAAAGTGGGAATTCATATGGTTAATGAAATCTATGCTTTTGCACTAATGAAAAATGAAGTTGACTTAAAAATTCACATTATATCATATATAATGATAAATAATAAGCTGGAAGCAAATGGCAGAGAATATAATCTGTCTTCAGTAAAGCAGGATACATTTGCAGCACAACACAAAAAGGGAGGTAGAAGGTCAGCAATCAGAATGCTCTGTGGTGATCTTGTATCTGCACTGATGATACCTAAATTTGGGATTCCACTGTTGTTGTCACTGTGCAAGTCACTAAAAGACAGTCTTTGATCTGCAGAACTTAAAAGCTAAACGGATAATTTGGTAAAAATGTTGGTAAAGGAAGAATTATCATTCAAAAAGTTGGGAAAGAAAGAATTATCATACCTTTCTCAAACTAGACTTGAGGCTGTAGTTCCAGAGCAAGCTAAACCAGAAATGCAACTGCCAGGCCCTGCTTCTCTGTGTGCCCCCAGGCCACTTGCTGAGCTGTCCTAGTTCACTATTCCAGCACAAAAATATCCCTTTAAAATCAAGCACAGTAAGGTACTGACACAGATCAGGAAAGGAACTGGCAAATACCTGATGCAGCAAGAGACAAAAATGTGTGGCCAGGTAGGAGAGGATGGAGGGGAAAAAACTGCTTTGGGATAAGTCAAACATAGAGATTAATTCATTTATCCAAATTCACTTAGAAATTCTATGGCATGCATCATATAATTTTTCAATTTTGAGAATAAATAGCTATAAACAGATTCGGGATAAGTTTAGAACAGACATTTCAGGAGACGTTTTAATCTCTGAAGCAGCCAAAGTTTGCATCAGCCATCCTGTGAGGTTAATAAGAGCAAAAATTGTAAGAAGATTTTAGATGGAGCTTTGCACTGTACGAGATGGTTGAGAAAGATGATAAAGGGTTACAACTTGAAAATTATAAACTGTCCTTTCAATTCTGTCCATTTTGAAATGCCTCAACTAATTCTTAACTAAGAGAAGCTGAAGAAAGCTCCCTTAAGTGCTTTATATTGGAGGCAGTTAAATCAAATGACTGCCAGTGCTAAAACTAGGAAAAAAGATACAAATCTAAATCTGAAACTCTTAGGGGTGGAGAATAATGCTCTTTATGACTTGCTAACATCACTAACCCAGGTCTTCATAGAGACAAATTACCAACTAAACCAGAGTAAACTATTCAATTAATCTGCAGTGTATCTTGGTCTGCTTCCCTAGTCTTTCAGAGTTTAAAGAACTGAGAAACAAAAGCAAAGCTTGGCAGGCGGACATAGCTTGCTGTAATCAATATCATGATAAAGCAAGGAATTTCTCAGAAAATGGAAAAAGCCAATAACTGTTTGTGTATATCTATTGCTGAGCTGTGAGCCCTTGTGTTAGATTTAAGCTAAGTACCACACTATCTCATCCTCCTCTCTTGTGCTCTCTGCTGCTGAAGTCACATGACAAACATCTGGTGATCAAAGTGAAATCACGAACTGGATAATTTCTATTTGGATGTTACTTTTTGGCTCCACTTATCTCTGCAGCTGGAGCATTTCCTTCCAGCATCTCTATGCTGTTTTGTAAGCAACATTGGAAAAATGCCACAAATGTATGAAAAACTTTGAAGGGGCTTTAGTGTTAAAGACTTCTGCTTTCCAATCAGTACAGCTTGAATCAATAGCGCTGCTGCTAAATGTAAACAGGCATAATGGGAATTTTACAAGCAAGACTATTTGTATGTAACATCAAAACCAGCACAAAGTCCTCTTTCCATAAAAGTGCAAATCACATTTAGAGTAAGACCAGAGAGAAAAGCAAGATTACTTTGTGATGATTTGTTGCAAAGTTCACTACACTCTTTGCTTGATAATGAATTTCGCTCACATTGTCATGTACTTCAGGCTTCATCAACAGAGTGCTCAACTGCCAAAAAGCATGATTTTAGCATATCAGAACAAAGGAGAAAAAAAAATGAAAAAGAGCACACATTATTATTTGATTTTCTGCAAGTAATAATTCATAAAAATATTACTTTACTATAAATGCTGCCTAACCACAAATCCAAAAAAAAGACAAAGAAGGGAGAAAAGATGGAGGATGCTGCTGGAAGGATGAAAGTGGATTCAGGTATATGAAATATTGGCTAATTATGTGGTAAGATTTTGCTTCCATCAGAAATAATAAATGTGAAGAGATTGCTAAATACATTTCCTCTGTAAAGGGAAGAAAGCAGTTTCTGGTATGCTGTATTTGTAACAATCTGAATTTTTTTGGCTTGCTGTTATTTAAAGTATCTTATCTACATTAGGAATAAATACAAGACAAGCAGCATCTTCTATCACCTCTCAAGTCATACTCCAGCATGCTTTCAGAGCAGACATGCTGCTCATGTGAGCATGGCTTGAGGTGCTCTCAGAGAAAGCCTTATGCTCAAGAACGCGCCATGCCCCACCCTGCTGGAAGACACATTGTCCCTCAGGGCTCCAGATGTGTGGTTGGGAGATGGAAAAGTCCAGGAAGCACATCCTGCTCATGGCTGCTCCATATGTGCTTTCTAACAGCTGTACACACTGACAGCAGCTGGTGTGTGGGTCCAAGCAGCCTTCTCCTGGCTTCTGTACACGTATAAAAGCATGGCCCTGTTGTAAGTAATTAAAGGATTTACTGGTCAGGTCAGGCTCCAGAAGCTGTAGCACACAACAGGGAATAGCCAGGCTTGGTGCCTCAAATTCCCATGTGATACAACAATTACACAAGTACACAGCTCTTGGTCCCTCTCCTCTCTTCTTGATCTCTGCCTGCTTCTGCTTTTACAGCTGCTCTTCTCGAGTCCATGGATACGCTTTTGAATTAGCAGGAGTCACTGGACAGGGAGGCAGAGAGGAGTTGCTTTTATTAGAGCTTTTTTGAAGAACTTGCTGGGAATTCTTCAAGAAATCAGTTCTCTGGATTGAAACTTTCCACTGAAGTTTATCCATTTTAGTGAAACTTTCAGAGAGAAAAGTATCCCAAGCCAAGGTTTGGGACAAAGTAAAGAAAGAGAGGCATGGCCAGCATCCCAGGATAGAGGTACTAGCCTGGAATGTCAAAGACAAAACATTCAAGTGAATCTGAGGCAGCATTTGTACAGTTGTAAATACAACACTGTGCTTATTAGAATGCCTACATTTTCCAGATTGTTGTCAATATAGAAGTTGCTTGGGTGCATGAGACTCCTGGTTGTTGACTCAGGCTGTGTCCTGTACCACACTGAACAATCCATAAGGAGCCCTCTTCCCTGAGATGTGCAGTGCTGGATTAGTGTCCAGCGTGCCCAGAAACCTCAGCCTCAGGGAAGATGTAAATAGGAGCTTATCGTGAGCATAGAGGAGCAACAACTGGAAAGTTGCCTAAGGACTATGAAAGTGCTCTCCCAACACCCATTTGATAATGAAGTTACTCTAATGACTTCAGTGAAATTATCCTTACTTAATACGGGAGTCGGGGAAAAGTGAAGCTGCTCCAGCTGTAAAAACCTACCTTGTACATCTCATCATGCAAATTAAATTTAAAACCCCCATGGAAATAGTCCAAAGAACTTTCTCTGCATGTGGCTGTAAGTCATTTAAGTCATTCAGTGAGACGGGATAATGGCCATCACTTTTCACTTGGCCAGTTCATATTGTGGCACTGGGAGGAAGACAGTCTGTCAAGTTTTTGTCTGCAGTGTCTGATTTTTCACCACACTGCTCCTGCCCTCCCTCCATTGTGTCAGGAGTGCATTAGGTGTTGGAAGGGCAACAAGAGGCTCAACCAGTGGAGGGAGAGGCTGGAGAAGGGGGACTGAATTGTAGGCAGCGTGCGGAGTCTGTCGGAAAGGCTGTGCTGTCTCTGTGGCTGATCTGTATCTGTGCCTCTGTGCCACATTACATGGAAGGGATTAGAAATAGGATTTCTGATATTTCAGCTGACATGACAGGAGTGATAATTTCATGCAACTATGTTGCAAGCTAAATTCAAATATTCCACCTTTTAAAGGGATTGTATATATTTTCATCTGTGCTCTTAGGCTCAGAACCTTATTCTGCAGTGACTGATACTGCAATAAAATGCACTTCAAAGAGGCTAATACACAGATAATGTCCTGTCTCTCTAGGTGTACCTTACTCATGCCCTAACGACTTAAATGACTACATGAAATGGCAATAAGTGTTAAAATAATCTCCAAAATCTCTGTGTATCACAGTTTGTAAAAGTTTGGAATAGCTTCTGAAAATCAAAAATCTAACAGCTTTTCAGTTTGTTTGTTTGGGGTGCTTTTTTTTTTAACAAGGCCAAGAAAAATAAAGAAACAAAGTAACATAAAAATATCTCAACTCTAAGTAGAAGGTATCAAGGTCACTGGCTATAAATATAAATAATGCTGCTGCATAAATCTTAAACAGCTTACTGCAACTACTAATATAACTTTACAGTATTTACAAGATTAATCTTTTTAAAGAAAATTACAGGATCATAATATCAAACAAGATTATGCTACGTCCTATATAGCATTTTACTATGCACATAGCAGTAACATGACAGCAAATATGCACTTCAGACACATCAAGTAACTACTGCATGAAGAGGGTGACACTGCGTGCCAAATACTAAGCACAGCAACAAGTCTTGGGGCTATCTGATCTCCCCACAAAAAATACTTTGTTAAACCCTTGATAGCCTCATTGTATGTCTAATGGGAAATCAGTAATTTTCCATGCCTCCATAGAAACATGCATTGAGTATTCCAACTGTAATATACAGGTGTAAGATTTTCTAACTGTTGGCTGTTGAAGCAGAAGAAAAATCAGAAATATTACAATGCAGACAGAGTCCTTGGATCCTGTCCTTGGGACAGAATGAAGGAACTTTTGATAGGTTATATGCATTTCTAGCACTCTTGCAATGGCATTTTCTGTGTAGAATTCATGCAGCCCACAGTCTGCAGCAGGTAAAATGTAGCTTAGGTCTGTTGGTTCAGGTGAGCCCGGTGCCTTATTCTAGCTAAGGAGCTTGTTCATTGTTTGTAAGGTTTGTCCAGCATGAGAGGCAAATCTCCCAGCAGAGGCAAGCAAGATCACCACAGGACTCCAGTTAGTAGTTAGATGAACAGACATCCTTCTGGAGCACTTAACAGTGATACAATTTTTAAATACAATGCTTGCTAAAAGTTCTAGGCAGTAAAGAGAACCAAACTCCCTTTCCCTTCCAAAAGCCTAACAACACTTGATTTATTCCAGTATTTCAATGGCCTTGCACAAGAGAACAAACACGCTGAAGAGAAGTCCAGTTTGGGCCTGTGATTCTAGACGTGAGTGTACATCAGGATGCTGTTCTCAGGAGCTCCACCTCATCATGTTGCACTGTGGGTAACTTCTACTTTCCCTGACCCACCCATAGATGGTGTTTGCAGTAAAGGGACCACGCACAGGTTCCTGTGCCCTGCAACAAAAGCCCTTGGTTCTCTGGAAGATGTTCTTGTCCCTTTCTCTTTTGCAGCTCCCCAAGCAAAAGCTGTTGCCTTGACAACTCTGGGGCGTTCTCTGGCTCCATGGATGCTGGCAGAAGGAAGGCCAATTTCCTTCCACAAAATACAGAACTGCTAAAGAATAAACAATTAAAAGTGTTCTGATTCCTTCGGTAGTGCCAAAAACAGAACGAAAATGAAGAAACTTACTACAGACAGAGGATTTTATAAGCCAGAAGCAGCAGGATTCAAGCACTGACAATTCACAAACACAAGTAGGGAACAGAAGAAATTGCTGTTGCTTGAGATTTCAGCAAAGCACTGAAAATGGCTGTGGCTAAGGTCAGGCTAAGGCTCTTCTCTTTGATCACCCTTCTGTAACTGGAAGGCCTCTGGCCTTCCAGGGCACTGCCCTTGCTTTACCATTATACTTTTTATAAAGAAAGTTATAAAAACAAAAACCAAATCAAAATTTAAAAAAAAAAATTAAAGAAAAATAAAAAGGATGGATTTGCAGTTTTCACTGCTGTTGCATTATATGCATAATGTTAAGTAGGACTAACTTTCTACATGTCTAATCTTGTGCTGCATTTCTATTTTTTTGCTTCAACTCTGTTTCAAATAAACGTATTTTTGAAGCAAAAACGAAGACACAAGAAAACCGATGGTCAGGAAAGGGATCACAGTAGCTGCACTCCACTAGAAAGGACAGCAGACAGAGGTGCTGTTTGCATGTGACACAAAGAAAACATGCTGCCATGAAGCTCTGCTTTTCTGTGTCCTGTAACTGAGCTGAGGGCTGTTCAGCCATGGAATACTCAGCTGTTTGACCATTCTGTCACACCTCACTGCATCCATGAGGAACATCACATCCATTGGAAGTCACAGCTCATATGTAGAAGGACAGATATGCTGTTGTAATCTTTAAATTCCCCAGTACTTTGAGCACATATAATGGCTTTTGGCTTTTCCCTTTTATCAAATCTTCCCCTCCTTTAAGAGTTAGCCAAAGCACAAGCACAAGCCATGTGTACTGCCAGCAGATATCTAATGATAACAGGTTATGTGCATCCCTTACCAGAAGGAAATTATTTTGGAAAGTATCCATTAGTAATTAGAGCTGGATTTTCAGAGCCAATAGAAACTAAAAGTACAGGAGAAGCTAATCACAACTTCATGATGCCGATAAAATCTGTAATAAAAAGCTATGCACTCTATATTCCAAAAAGGCTGCAGCATATCAATAGACACATCTGACAAAAGCACATAACACCACTGAAGCTCTAGCATGCAGTATTGTACTTTATTCAAGGAAAGCACAGACAAAAGCTACTGGAGCAACCTTTCTGCTGGCAGTTTAATTTGACATGCAACCAGGTATGACCAGGCTTCATGATACACCAACCTGCTAGTCAAACTAATAGCACTTCTATTTTAAGCTAAATGGAAAGGTATTAGGGTAAGAAAACTCCCTCTATTGACCACTGACATTGTTTATTACATAAAAGGTAAAATTGCTTGGAGAAGATTCCATCTCTTTTTGCTGCAGAAAATGTCTTGGTTTGCTGTTAACCCTTCTCCCATTACAGTGCAGCCACACTGGTACCACTGCTCACAGAAGCATAGAGAGCCTTCTGCATGATTGAGGGCAAGAACTTTGTAATGCACTACCTTTATCTGTCATATTTTGGTCTACAGCAGTAAATTTTGTATGCTTCTACTGACTACTCCCTGGAAATATGGTAAAGATGTGGCCTTTTATACAAAGATAAGGTACACAGAAATGATATCCAGAGAAAATATGGTAATAGAAAAGAACAGGCTCAAACAACAATGAACAGCTCACAGTCAAATCCAAAAGCATTAGAAGATTTCAGGCTGTGTTGGTAGAGTACAAATCCATCTTGGATCAAATTATTCACCCATTTACTGTGGTCCCTCGCTTGGCCTGGCAATTAGTTCAACTGTGGAATGCTACTTACGAGTACATTCACAATCCCTACATATTCTCTGCAGCACAAATGGACTTTGGGAAGGAAGAACTGGATACAGGCTAAACCATTATAAACAAAACAGCCACTGCTCTCACAGACGTGCTAAAGCTGTGCCTGCAAATAAAACACAAAATTAAAAATTTCTAACTTCCTGCTTGGTATTCTGGGCAATGGGAGGGAATTTACTTAATATCTTCATGCCTCTGTTTTGTCATCTCTAAAACAAGGATCACACTACTCCCTTCACAGGACTCACTGCTATTTTTTAGCTCTGACAGAGCCATGAATTTTTCTGATCTATGTAACATACATGTGGAGCTTGGTAATTCTCTGCATTCCTGTAAGACAATGCCATCTTGTTAGGCCATAGACAAAGCTCATCTGTCAAGCCAAACGTTTCGTTAGCAAAATTCATTCAGCAAAACAACATCAACAAATAAGGAAAAACCAAATCCGATCTTTAACACATTCTTGAGGAACTCACCTGCACAGACAGGTAGAAATTAATGTCAGTGGATGGGCCTGATCTGCAGAAAGAGATTTTTCCATTCTGTTTAAGAAACAAAGTGAAGGAAAAAGCTATTTTTAGAATTACAATTTGAAATGCCTGTTGGAAAAATTATGAAAAGTAAAAGTGTATTTTGCCCTGTTTTTCCTACCACTTCTGATTCACCATTGCATGACACAATTTTTACAACAACTTACAGTAAAATATTGAAATTAGTTTAATCCCTTAGGGATGTAAGCTACTTTGTACATGCGTAAATAAACTGCTTTATGCTAAGCAGTAAGTCTCAGTCTCTTCCCCAAAACTGTTTAAAGTAATTTTGGATATAATTAGCAACCCCTAAGAATGCAATTAGTCTATGACTGGCAATTTTGCAGTAACGATTCCCTCCCTGTCAGATGGGTTTTAAGCTAAAAGATCATTTTGGATAATAACTTCTACGATTTTACCTCTCTTTCCCCTCAAAGGTAAAAACTTGAGTTAACTTGTGGTGTTGTAAGGGAAAGGGACACGTTTTCTTGGAGGGTCTTAGAAAGGTACTATAACCTTGACCAACACAAAAAGCTTTCAGAGGCAAAACAGCAGTTTTGTTTCTCAGAGTAAGTCCTTGGCTTTACTCCCAAATTCCTCAGAAAGCTGCTACTCATAGCATCAAACAAAAGGGTGATTTTTAACAAGTTTTGTGCTTGAGTCTGTAGAATTTGCTCACCTAACACACAATGCTGCATTTTCCTCTGCATTTGTCTGCTTTCGCTCAGTGTAAGCAGGCCCTTAGTTACCCTTCAGCTGAGTAGTGTCAATGATAATAACAATGCATTTTTATTTTTAGACCATTCAAATCCAAAGGCAAGTTAGCTCTGCACATGCATGCATGCACACACAAATGTAAGTAATATGTGAACGTTTCCAAAGGACAACAAGTCCTTTTGGAATAGTAATGAATAGAGAAATCATCTTGTGCCCTGCATGAGATAGGTGCATTTCAAAATTTTCCTGTATAGCTTCCATGAAAATTGGCCCCTAAGCAAGGGTGTGAGTCATTGATGAATACAGCTCTGAGGCTTCACGCTGTGCAGCAAGAGCTGTAAAAGGCATTAGAGGAACAGAGGGGAGGAGGAGGAGAGAGAGAGGGTTAGGAGGTTATTAAATAAAACCTGGTAATGGTTTTACATGAACATTTTCTGAGCAGTGTTTGGAGAAGGCACACCCCGCCCCGGGGGGCAGCGCCTTTGCCGGGCAGGGCACGGAGGGGCTGCTCTGCCCCTCCACAAATCACTCCTGCCTGTAGCAAAGGCATTGCTCTCACAGCTGCCCTCCCAGTGCTGGCTGCCAACTCGGGTCCTACAAGTAAAATAAATTACCCTATGGCACGTATTGTCTTATACTAACTTTTCAAATGAATATTGGAGCAAAAGGATGGGGGTTTTTGTCCTCTGCACCCCTCTCCAGCACACAAAAGGCACTGCGCTGTACCAGCAATACTGCAGCCTTTGCCAGCGCAACTATGCAGAAAGTATAGACCAGGATAAAGAGAACAAAGTTAAACTTCCTCAAACTTCAAAAGTATTTGATTTTGGCTCATATTTGTATTTTTTTTCCAAGACCAATGTATCATATTGCTGTTAATTTATATCATTCACTGGTTGTCAATAAACATAACTGATAACACATCAGACCTAAATTACAAGCAATTCTTTTTACGCAACTCTGCTTCTCCTACTCAAGTCAGGAGATCCAGCTTTCAATAAAGACATTGGGCTTTTAGTCAGTACTTCACTCATTTTCATGCCAGATCCTCCATCCTTCAGACTTCCTGCATGTCCCGACCTCACACTCACTTGTGTGGTCCCCTCAATCTCTCTTCCTATTTTTCCTTCTTCCATTGTGCCAGCAGACTTAGTGCACCCATCTGAAAGAGAAGATACAGTGTGGGCCACTACATCCCATTATCAAACATCCTGCCACTTGCGGGCTCACATGGGAAATTGATTATAAACAATGATTAACTGACACCAACTGGCTACACTGGGTTAAATAATCCAATAATCCCTTAAATGAGTTTTTTTCAGAGGATGTCTTAGAAGTACAGTCAGGAAAAAATATTTTCCTATATTTTATATAGCAAAAGTATCATGTATTAGAAAGAAATCCATAATTGAAATCTTTATCTTCACACAGATAACAATTTAGGAAATTGGGCATTAAAAACCAAAAATTATGTTTTTTAACAGGTACATGAGGAACTTTAAGTCTTTGAAGGGCTAGAAACAGTGGTTTTACATTTAAGTCTTTTGAACAAATGGGCACAGTGGTCTACATAAGTGAAAATTCAACCCAAAAGGAATGTTAACAGGAAAACAGTTTGACATGTTACAAGTACTCCTGTTCCTCTTACACCTTTAAAAATATGAGATATAATTTAAAAAATAAAACTAAACAAAGCAACCTTCCATGTATGTGTACGTATACATTAGAATTTTATATTCCCTTTTAACTGAGGTGTTGATAACTGACTGGTGCTATTTTAAAAAGAGACACCAACCAAACCCCCCTGAATCCACAGACACGCAGCACCATCTGGTGGATTAGCACGTCTGGCAAGCAGTTCTGCATTTACTGAACACATTTCCACAGGCAGGAGAAGGAAGAAACAATACAAACAAAAGCATATAAATGGAGATTTGTTTAGTCACCGTCAGGCAAGAGAAAGTGAGGGGGGTGGAATTTCCATGAAAACTGTGAAATATTCTTTACTCATATAACACTTATACTCTTCAGACACTATGTATAAATCTGGATTCAAAAATACGTGAACAGTACACTTATGATGACAAAAATTCAAAAGTTTGGTATGTAATTGAACTAACTGCATTAAGATTGATTTAATTTGATTGCTTTCATGTACGCATTCAGGCACATGTTTATGAATTACCATTTTTTCACTGAAAGCCTTGCTTAGTGAACAGGACTGATTGCTCGCCTAATAACAGTTTTCCAATAATCGTCTTTCTTCTTCTTAGGCACTATATGGTCCCATGTTCTTTCACACACAGGCTCTGCTCGGATAATACAAGTTTATCAGGTGCTCATTGCTGCAATGCCACAATGAATTACGGGTGTCAATTTAAAACCCCTGCAAGGCAAGTTGCATTTATTCTTCACATACAGTGAGTCAAAGGTGGTTCTTATTTTGGGCAGAAAAGGAAGGGGCCCTTAATATGTACACAGGGATGTGCCATTGTAGTCTCTGCTGTCTTTCTAGTAGCTTGTAGTGTCTTTGGAATGCCACCTTTCCACTGAGCCAGGTCACCTCTCTGCACTCTGCAATAGGTGGCTCTTGGCACGCGATCCTTGAAGGGTCAAAAGGCTCAGTCCTCCACAGGCCACGTGCTCAGCCGACACCATCCAAGCAGCTGAGGCTCCCTCCTTGTCATCACACCCCTGCATCACCTCTGCTCTGATCCCTTTGTGCTCATCCCCATTTCTGACATAATGCTGCAAGGTGCTGGACCTAAGATTTCATTTTGAAAAGCCACCTGTCTATACATGTCCATCTTTTCTAGAAGTGTCCTCCATGTATGCTAGAATCAGGAATATATATATATCTTAAGTCTGAATTTTCTGCCTAGAGAAGTTTTCCTTCTTAATGGCCATATATCTCAGCTATCTTTCATCTTCCTGCAGATCATCTGCATCTTTGTCTTGTCCACATTGGCAATGTAGGTCCAATCATCCCACATTCCTCTGGAAGACACTAACTGTACTCAGCACATCATTCTCACAATCAGACACATCATCACAGAGCTGCAGACTGGGAAAGTGTACAGCAAGATCAAAACACAGGACACTGGCCATCACAACTTCATAAATCCCAGAGGGCAAACAGGAAGGTGGCAGGAGGCTGCTTGCTGCCAATTACTATCTCAAGATACTATGTTTTCCTTGATTCTTCAAAAGTATTATTTAGCACTTCTTACAAGCATCTGCAGCCAACCACGCCAGGTAAGACAAGAGGCAACAAAGATCTTCCTCATGACATCTATATTTTTCTCACAGGTCGCTTGAGGCACTGAACCCTGTACCATTCCTTTATTTTTAAGAAACTGTTGCCCCCATATATTGTTGTTCCTTTTTCTTTCAATACTTTAAGAATAATGCAGGACTGTTCTTAGGGGATGATCAGTGAAATGACAGCAATAATCTGCACAACACTGCAAGTCTCCCTTTTGGTGTGTCCTCATCAGGCCTGACTTTCACTGTCCTTCAGCAAACTTTTCTTCTCTGAAAATATCCCATAATACATTTATTGATACATAGCAAGACCAGTGTCTTCTGCTGTGGTCAGTGTTGCTAGCCTGCCATGGGCCCATGTTTGTGATGAATCTCACTGCAAACTTCTTGCTCCTCCAAACCACCTCCCAAACATTTGTCAGTGCTTACTGCTGTTTGGCTCAGGTGCCTTTGAATCATGCTTTGACTAATTCCTTTAATGTCTTTTCAGATGCTTTAGCCAGACAATTGTCACCAGCAGAGGGTTTCTGCATCAAGGCTACCCTTCCTTTTATTAGGGACTTTTTACAAGAACATGTAGTGACAGTACAAGGAGGGCTGAATTCAAACTAAAAGAGAGTAGATTTAGGTAAGTTATTAGGAGGAAGCTCTTTTCTGTGAGGGTGGTGAGACACTGGCACACGTTGTCCAGAGCAGCTGTGGATGCCCCTTCCCTGGAAGAGCTCAAGGCCAGGTTGGACAGGGCTCTGAGAGACCTGGTCTAGTGGAAGGTGTCTCTGTCCATGGCAAGGCTTGAAACCAGATGATCTTTAATGTCCCTTCCAACCCAAACCGTTCTATGACTCTATGATTCCTGCCAAGAGTGTTGTGTCTGTCTCTGTCTGTGAATGGTGGAACTCAGTGGCACAGGGTAATTTGCAACCCAGAACAGACGGTTTCAAAAGGTGACAGGCCAGTTCACAAGGACGTTGCATTAGTGTTTGTGGTCACCTGAACGCAGCGTGGCTCAGGAAACCCACCCGTTATTTGTGGAGATAATGCCAAAGGCCTGTTCAGAAACAGGACATGTACAGCGTCCTCTCCCAGACACCTGTCAGTCGGCGTCACCGGTGGCAGGTGGTGTCAGCCCCAGACATATTTAGCGTCCCCAGCGGCAGACAAGCGGCCCCTCTGCCGGCCCCAGTCCCGGTGCAGCCGTGCCTCGGGCCGGCTCTGGCAGCGGAGCCGGGGGGTCTCTGAGGCGCTGCCAGCGGTTCTGCGGCTGACGCCCCCCTCTGCGGCACGGCCNGCGGCCCCGGCCCTGCGCGGCCCCTCCGCGGCCATGGAGAGCCTGTACAGCCCCTCCGCCGCCTCGGTGCTGGCCCAGCTGCAGTGGGAGCCCGGCTTCGCCTTCCCCGTGGCCAACGCCGAGAACAAGGCGCTGGAGGAGGAAGTGAGCGCGGGCCCGCGGCCGGCAGGGAGAGGAGAGCGCCCTTCCCCCGGGGCCGGGGAGGGAGGGATGGGGGGATGGATGGCAACCCCACGAGTTCCGCGGAGCTGCCCGCGGAATCGGGAGGGACATCCCCGCCTCCGAGCGTGGGACCCGCGCACCTGCATCGCCCCAGCCCCTCGGGAGCAGCAGTGCGAGCTGTGCGCTCTCTTAGCAAAGTTCCAGGTTTTCTCCTGAAATTCCTCATTTCACTGCTTTGGAGGAACCTAGCAGCTACTTCCTTAATAATTGCAATGGCTATTTTTAGGTAGTTGCAGGTAATAAGCACTCAACCGCAAACAGTAACTTGACGATCCTAACTCTTAAACAGCTCCAGAAGATGCTAAAGGAAAAAGAGAACCTGCAGAATGAGTTGACCAATTTTGAGGAGCGCATAGAAGCAATGACGTCTCATTTGAAGAACGTGAGACAAGAGATAAGCTTCTCTCAGGTACATTGCCACCTCTGGCAGATCCGTTTTGTCACACAGACCTGTAACCTGAGTATCTCTCTGTGGCTGGTGTCCCTGTATATTTTGCCAGCTTTGTTAGAGATTTGTTAGGCCTTTATTCCAGGATTTCCACAAGAAACAGAAGTTAAACTGTGTACCTCGGTGATTTTATTTGATGATCATTAAGACCATCCAAATTGAAATTACTGTACCTAGGAAAAATCCAGGAAGGGTGCATTTTAGAATTCTTCCTGAATGGGGACTTTTGTAGATATTAATGAAGTGAGATGGTCAAGATCTAAGTCTTTACTTACACTCTGAATTAACTGGCCAGAAGTTTAGATTTAACTGGTTTAGATTTCTAAAGAGTCTTGAGACAAAGATTTACACCTTTCAGATAAAATATCCAGGGTGAAAAAGTCTTAAGAAACTTCCCTGCCACTGAACAATTCTTGATTTTTTTTTGATGCTAGATTCAAGTTTTAATTTGAATTAAAAGAAAGAAAGATTAGACAATACATAAATACTGCTATAGGCCAGCAGAGGAGGTCTGTCTCAGCACAGAACAATAAAATATTTTTTTTGCTGTGCCTCCTGAATCTGATGTAAAGTCAGTGGTGATCAAGAGACTAAGATTTTGATGTTGAAAGTTTAGGATTCTGAATCTTGGATGAAAAATCTTAGAATTGAGTTTTTAGGGCTACAAAAGGTAGATCTGTGGATACGTGATACAATGTGTATATACGGATATATAAGTATATGTGTATTTGAGATACTAAAACCAATAAATTTTCCCTGAAAACTCCTTCATTTACATGGTGAAACCACACCATGTCTGACTTGGGATTTGATTGTATGTAAAAAAAAGATGTGTTGATGCATGCCTTTTGTTTATTGTGAAATACTGAACTTTATTATTCTGCAGTCCCTTTACAAAGCCAAAGAGAATGAAATTGAAACTGAACATCACTTTAAAGCCCTTGCTGAGAGAGAATATGGACGTCTCAAAAATGACATTAAACGACTGAAAGATGAGATGGCTTCCTTGAGACAAAAGAAGAACATTCAAGAAGTAAGGTTTGAAATTTTTTGAAGAGAACACCTATACTGCAGAATTTTATGGCTTGTCCTCACTTGCACATACAGCAACAGTAGTATAAGTCAAGAATAGCTAATTATAATTAAAGCTTATAAACTGTAGTAGATGATCTGGATGGGCTTTTCCCTGTGTAGGTGAGTGACACTGAGGATGTCCTTGCATAGGCTGGTCAAGACTTAGCAAATATTAATTAGATATTGAAAGAGTTCTGTTCTTAATGCCAGATACACAGCCACACATCCATATCATCACATTTCTAATTCTCACATGTATTTTCTTAATGGTTTAAAAATTAAATTGCCAGTAGGAATTCTTCTTCTCTACATAAAATAAACTTGGGTCATCATTTCAGTATCAAAAATTTGTTTTAAGTTACAAAGTGATCTAGTGCTACCCAATTACAGGTGGTTTTCTGGGTTTGGAACTGTCTCTTTTTCTTTCTATTCATGATTTAATTTTTTTTAATTTGCTCTTTTTCTTCTGATTAAGGCTGTTTGTAATCTGCAGTCTCTCAGAATGGGTAGCAGGATGAAGATATTCACACTATTCAGCTGGATCTAGATTCTCTCATTTTTGTGTCAGGAAATTTCTTCACAGTCACGTGAAGAGGTCACATTTGAAAATTGATATGTAGGATAAGGGTCTAACGACTGGGCCTTAATGAGTGAGGGAGAAACTTTACCTTTTGATGCCTCAGGTCAGTTTATTCTGTGGAACAAATACCCTGCATATGGGTATATCTTGCCAGAGGTTGACTTTTCTGTTTAAAATTATTTGCATTTTAAATTTGTGCCAACCTACTGTCTTGTTTCTTCTTTAAGACTAGGATGTCCAGTAGCATTCCTCAAGTATAACACACAATTAATCAAAAAGAAAACTATCAATTGTGTGGACAAGACGTGGGTAGACTTGTCACAGTAGCTTGAACTGGTTGCTTCAATTACTATTCAATGAATATTAGACATTTGATATTGAACCTTCAATTTTCTCTTATTTTATTAGAACACTATAAATAAAACCACTAAGAAGCTGGAAAACTTAAAACAACAGATGAACTGTGATGAGGAACTTCTGGAGAGCTGGATAAAGGAATTAAATCGTACAGATAATGATGCTACTGCAATCCAGAAGTATGCACAGCAAGATGAAGGGAAACTAGGAGTAAGTAGAAAAGACAGCAATTTTCAGAAACCAAATGGAGAACCGTTTTATCACTTGAAGACCTTGCTATGTTGTCAAGTCAGATAAAATGAAGACAAGATTTTGT
Organism: Dryoscopus gambensis; assembly: GCA_013389985.1. NCBI lineage: Eukaryota > Metazoa > Chordata > Aves > Passeriformes > Malaconotidae > Dryoscopus > Dryoscopus gambensis. The sequence goes on from WEIT01014683.1 coordinate 72,050, forward strand.
ACCACACTGCTTTGAAACTGGTTTCCATTTAGCACAACGGTGCAATTCCATATAAAGCTGATTCTGAAGTTCAGAGAGAACAGGTTTTACAACAATGACAAGCATAATTCAAGACATCAATTTGTTTGTTCATCTGGGTAAAATTTAGGTTTAAATTTTTTGAGAGGGTACACAAATAGATAATAAAGTCTAGAAAACAGTGCCACTGAATTAAGAGGAGTTTGTTCAAAAATTCGCACCCAGTATGGATGAATGGTGTAGGATTTCCCTTTAGAACTGAATTTGTTAATATTGCTAAGAACAAAGTACAGCTACTTCAGTAAAGCTACCTGGAATAATGGAAGACATAAACATATTTGTCCGTATAAAGAGAGATTCCAGTCAAAAGTTCAGAGTTTATAAGAGTGAGTTCTTGAGTATTTTATTAATGTAGAGATAAGTAACCCTGGTTATGATTTTTTTAGCCTTTAAATACAGTGAGGAGAAATTTGGTTTTTGCTCATTAAATACTTAACCCAGAAACTTTGGTTTACACAGACAGAGTCACTGCTGTGTGCCGCAGACACCAAACACATTTACACACAGTGGAGGGTTACTTTGGCCTCGCTGCACTCTGGTTCTTATGGCCACTTGTATTGACTGAAAATTTGGGAGACTACACTGTCAATTTTTCATTCCCTAAAACACAATAAAATTGATGCCTCAATAATTCAACCCCTGATTGTAGCAGGGCTTTAAGAATTTACAAAATATGAGCTAATTATTTTCAAATATGTAATTTCCAAATATTTTCATATCCTTTCATTTTAGGCATTAACCCTTCAAATAGAAAAGTTGACCATGCAAGCAAATCAGAAGCGCAGAGCTCTGGATAATGAGCTTACAGAAACCATGACAGCTCAGGTTTGTGCTTAAGGTTCTCAGAGATGCCTTGTTTCTCTGTGACATTTTTAACATCGGAAATCATGGGCGTGCTTTCTTTTAAACAGATGGAACTTGACAGAGCAGCTGAAGATTTTCGCAGGGTTCATCAAGAAAGGCAAGAAGTCATCAGGCAGTGGGAGAATGCAATTCAACAGATGCAAAAAAGAGATCAGGAGATTGATCATTGTGCTTTGGTAAAACTGCTGTAGCTGATCCGTATCTGGGTTTGGGGTTTGGTGTGGGGTTTTTTGTTGTTTGTTTTCTTTTTTAACATCTAAACTACAGTATTATTTTCTCAGTAGCTAATGTTTTACTTAACCTTTCAAAATGCCCAAATTTCACTGAATAGCTATAAATCTGTCAGGTAAAGTAAGCATCACTAATGCTGGTAATTGTCCTGTTTAATTTCATCTGTTTCAAGTCTACCTGAAGTTTTGCTTAGCTTTTTTTTTCCAAATTCAATCAATCAAGAATTATTTTATTTTCATAAGAGTTTATAGGGTCTTTTTGGTTTTAAATTCTTGGAATATTTTGGAAGTTTCCAGTCCAAAACAATTGTAGTGTTTAGTGTGGTGTATCCATGGTATAAAGTAATTTTAAGAATAACTGGGCTGTCTCAGGCAAATAGTAATCATAATAGGAATTGATCTTCTGGTTGTACCCTTTATTAATCAAACACATCTTAACTAATGCAAGCAATCTAAAATGTTTTTATCCTGATAGCTAATTGCAGAGATTAAACAGGAGATCCGAAACAAAGAACTTTTGCTGAGAGAGAAGACTTCCTTTTTGGTAAATGAAACTGTTAATAATATGGAATATGAAAAGAAAATCTCTTCTGCTGAGCGGGAAGCAAACAACCTGCGAAAGGAGTACCAGACTCAGGATACTCGCAGGACTCAGCTGCAGGATGAGGTAAGGGTGACCAAAGAGTTCCGGAAAACAGACTGAAACTATAACTGAGGACCAGATGGAGGAAGTAGAGGAACAGCATTTCCTTTTCTCTGGTTTTATGCTACACTCCTAATAATTCAACAAAATGTTGCCTTTCTCAGCCTACTCCTGTTTGTTGGGATCTGAGCCCTCAACTTAATCCTGTCATTGAGAGTTGTGGAAAGATTGGAATGTATTCTCTGTTGTGTAGGTGTAAAATGGATGAATTTTCTCTTAAATGGTCTAACACTACTAGATGCCTCATGAGGCCTCTTTCCTCTAGCATACATAGACTTGTATTGCATAAAGATAAGAGAAATCTCTTCCAGATTCCCAACAATTCCTGTCCTGTGCTCTCAGGAGTGTGTGTTGGTGGGCCGTGTAGTCAGGCTACAGTTCCTGGGGAAAACACCCAGTGCTTTCACGTGGCTTTCTAATCAAGAGGCAGTAGGACAGGGCTGCCCTGGGAACAAGCCATGCTTGATGCTGTCCATACTTACTCTGCACTTAAATCTGGGAATGAGCTGCACTGCTTAATTACTTAAATGCCTGTAGAAGTATTTCTAAGAAGTAATTCAAGTTCCATGGCTCTGCTGAGAAGAGATACACTTGTATTACCTGAGTAAGTTTTTTCTTAACAAGAAAATGGTAACACTGAGCTACTCAGCAAGCTTGGTGATTTTTGAAAAGCCCTGCAT
>WEIT01014684.1:5447-42007 GCA_013389985.1 Dryoscopus gambensis
CAGGGGGGGGGGTGGGTGGGGGGGGGGTGTCTCTTTTTGTTAACAAAAACCCCCAACCTGTTTTTCTCATCTTTCAACTTAAATCCACGTGAAACTTTGCAGTACCAATGAAATTGGGAGTTTTATTAAGTTGAACTTCTGGATTCAGTTTTTTATTACAGAGAAAAAATTGGAGTTTCTGATTCACAAATGACTGCATTCTATATATTTGGATACTCTTCCCATTTTTCTCTCCCTGCTGATTCAGTCAGCCTGATCCTGTCCTTTTTTATTTATTGCCTTTCTTGACAGCAAATCTTCCTAGGTTCCATTGATCATTACTAAGAATGGCAGTGTGTTTTCCAAGTGAAATCAGATAAAAAGAAAATTCCAGACTTTTCTTCCAAAATTTTAAGTACTTAGGAAGAATGACCAGTGATAAATCAGAACTGAAGGTGCAGGGAGCTGCTGAAAGGTGCTGGGATGATTTGTCCCTGGTTTCATAAACAATTTGCGCCATTGTTTATTTCCATCTTTTTGTAAATACAGAATATCAAATATTTATCAAATATCTGTCATTTCAAATAATTATATTATTCTTGGGCTTGGCTAATAAATCCAGATATACTCAGTAGTGGCTGCCCCTTATTAAAGGCAGCCTAAAAATTCTTGGATCTTACTCAGATGAGCAGTAAAAGCCATTCCAGCCTAAATTTCTTTGCCCATTCATCAATTTGGAACTTATTTTTATTTGAGCATTGCTGTGTTCACTGGAGTGAGAACAGCAGGATTGTCTGGACTGAAAGTTGTTTCTGAATTATTTGCAAATGTAAGTGGTAGCAAATGTGATTTATTTTGGACTTGACCTTTCAATTCAAGACCAGAAAGAAACAAGAAAGAAACGAGAAGGACTTTGGGGTGAGTCCAGAGGAGGCCATGAAGATGCTCCCAGGGCTGGAGCCCCTCTGCTCTGGAGCCAGGCTGGGAGAGCTGGGGGTGCTCACCTGGAGAGGAGAAGGCTCCAGGGACAGCTCAGAGCCCCTGCCAGGGCCTAGAGGGGCTCCAGGAGCGCGGCAGAGGGACTGGGGACAAGGCATGGAGGGACAGGACACAGGGAATGGCTTCCCACGGCCAGAGGGCAGGGATGGATGGGATATTGGGCAGGAATTGTTCCCTGGGAGGGTGGGCAGGCCCTGGCACAGGGTGCCCAGAGCAGCTGTGGCTGCCCCTGGATCCCTGGCAGAGCCCAAGGCCAGGCTGGACACTGGGGCTGGGAGCAGCCTGGGACAGTGGGAGGTGTCCCTGCCCATGGCAGGGCGTGGAACAAGATGATCTTGAAGGTCCCTTCTCAAGCAAACCCTTCTGGGATCTGATAAATTCCAATAACAATAAACCAAAGGCTCAAACAGGAGACATTTTCTGGGTCCCTTTGTCACAACCTCTTTGCCCTTGCAGCCACCGGTGTCCATCCAGTCCATCGTGGTGCAGGTGCAGTGTGTGAACAAGAAGGTCGGCACTGTCATCAACCACGAGGTCCGGATCGTGGTGCGGGACCGCAACGACAACTCCCCGCAGTTCCAGCAGCAGCGCTACCACGTGGCCGTCAACGAGGTCAGAGCTGCCTGATTCTCCTCCTTCTCCTTTGGGTGGGGTCGCTGAAAATTCCAGCTTTTAGTGCCTCTCCTTTGAAAACCCAAAAAATCCAGTTGTTTTCAAATCCCTGATATTTGTGCCCCTCCAGAAAAGCTCGTTACTTCAGTAGGCTTCAGTTTTCAGCATCAAATCCTGCTTTACCATAAGGAATACAAAGACCAGCACATTTTTCAGTAGGAATATTGCAGAAGACACCCAAATGTTAAACAGTGTCTTCATGAAAGAAGCATTGATTTCTGTTAAATTAAAGCACTTTTAACAACAAACCTGGAAGTAAAACAAACGTATGTATGAAAAAACAAAGTAAGAAAGCCATTTAGAAAGGTTTATAACTATTGAATCTTGGCAAAGTGAAGATTGCTGTTGCTCTGTATTAAATGATTCCTGTGAAACGAATTCTTCTATTTTATATAATTTATTATGTTATATTTTAATGGAACAGAGAGCTGTGGATTGGACTTCACTGTGTTATTTGAAGGAAAAAAATAATTTCCTTCTTGAGCTGGTACAACTTCATTTCACTTTCCAGTGATGTTTGTCATTCTGTTAAGGACTGAATAATCTGCCAACAAGCAGTACAAAAAGTCTGTGTTTTCAGGGTTAGCATCTTAGGGCTTTTGTAATGAGTAGAAGCAGAGACTTACATGAAGTAATGGAAATATGCAGGCTGAAATTATGTGGAAAATGGAAAGACAGGTCACTTTAGTGCAGGTGAAGACTGAAAGAAGTAGAGTTATATTTAAAAAAAAAGTTATGCTAAATATGCAGCTTGGTGGGGTTTGGTTTGTGGGGTGGGGGTTTGTGAAAGAGCACAACTGCTCTGATTTCAATAGAATTGATCTGAGGAAATTTCCTATTTTGTTGTGTTCTGGAGATTCAGCTTCTCAGTGTGTCCTAGTGTTGTCTCTGCTCTCCGTGACCACACATGTGCAGGACAGCTCATTGCCCTGGGAAAAGAGTGGGACATTGATGAGTTTGGGCTTAATTATCCAAAAGTGTGGAGGAAAAACCCCCCAAATCCACACATTATGTTGGACCTGCAGCTGAGATAAGGATAAACAGGTTTTTCAAACTTCCTGGTTTTAAATTAATAACATTTCCCTTCAGACAAAGTTTTGGCAACCCAGCTGCCTGTGTGACTTCCCACCGGAATTTGGGAGCACCAGGAAAATCCTCCATGGCTTTCAAACTGGCCTTCAGGTGGCCATGGGATTTCTCTGTTTGTACAGACCCAGTGCAGGAATGTTTCTGGTCCTGAGCAAAGGCAGCATCAACACCAGTCTGAAGTACCCGTGTGGGCTGTGCTTCAGGGCCCACATCACTTCCAAACCCTGCATCATTTCTGCAGTAAAACCGAAGGCGGGGAGTGTGGCAGTGCTGAGAAAACAAGGATTTTCCCTGATTAGGGAGAAGTCCAAAAAGCAGAGTGCAAAATTCACTGTTCCCAATTATTTGTGTTCGGAAATTGAGCAATGTTCTGAGGACACTGAACATTTATTGGAATAATTGCTGGGCAAAATGCACTGTTGCTCTTTCCACCAGCTGCACCCTGATTTAATTAATTTCTTCCTTTCGTGTTATCTGTGTTCCATGGATAACATCTGACATGGCACCACTGTGCCCTTGAGCAGCACCCAGTGAGTTCATGCTCTCATTAATTAATTAACAAAAAAATAATTCACAAAGCATCTCAGACTCTCTCAAAGGTTTTAATGAGTGATTAAATGTTTTAATGCTCGTTTATTCTGCTCATAATTGGTGCTGCCTCTGGTGAATTTAGCAACAGGAATGCACTGGGATGAAAGGTTCCTGGTTAATTTTTGCTTCTGTTTTCAGGTTGCTTGTAAACCAAAAAGTACAGAAATTTCTCTTAGGTAAGGAACATAAAACAGCTCCGAGGAGAAGTAGACTTTATTATATTTTGGAGAAATGGAATGGTTTTTATGTCCAGTTGTCTTTATGTTTGAACTGTCCCTAACATATTAAGATGAGTTTGTCAGAGAAGCTGAGGGTAGTTGTGAATAGCATCATAAATCCTTGTTTCACACGTGGTTTCCATTTGCACAGAAAAAGACGTGGTTTAAAATTAAGCCTGGATTTTTCCAGGAGGCTTAGAACGAGATGGACGTGGTAGAGTAGTGTCTGTTTAGCTTTGTACCAAAAGGAGTCTTAATTTTTATACTTGATTAGGATCACTCTGTCCTGAGTTAGACTAAAAGCTCCCTTAACCCAGGGTGTTTCCTTTGCCAGTGCCCTGGCAGATGCTCAAGGAAAAGCACAAGGATTGGGAAAAATGCAGCAGTGCTTCCCCAATGAGTTACCTGTAAAATCCTGTGTGGAGCAGCTCCAGACCAGCTTGTCCTTCCCAGCTGCTCGTGGACATGGATGGGCTGGTGCCTCCTTTCCTTCCTTACTCCAGCTGTTTTGGAGCCTTTTTTCCCAGCATCCTGTGCCATAATTTCTCACTCTGCTGCTTCAGACATCTTCATCTGGACCCTCAGAACCCTGAGACATCTCAAGACATGAAGTCTCTGGAATATTCTGCCCATTGTCCAATGATTCTTAGGGATTTAATTGTTTCCTTCCATCATCCCCACACTTGTATCTGTAGAAGACCCTTGGGTGAAGATGATCCCAAATTAAAATGTGCAGAGAAATTCATGTGAGTGGTTTGGAAACGTGGCTTTTGCAGCTAAGAATCAAAACCATCATGACATGTTTATTGAGGAAATACTTTTTTTCAGGATTTTAATTCTTCTGTTAAAAGTACAACTAGTCACCTGGAGCTGGGCTTATCCTCGTCAGGGTTGATGGAGGCTGGAATATTTGTTGGATGAGGTGGCTTAGCTGGGAGTGGCAGTGCTGGGATTCGTATAAGTTACAAATAAGATTGATTTTTTTAAAGTCTTGGTTGAAAACAGAGTTTCTGTTTCCCCACCATTTAGGAGCGAGTTTTCCTTTTCCCTTCCTAATGCTTTTACAAGTCCGAGTATCTCAGCCAACTCCAGCTGCTCTCCAAAGCATTAGGAATCTCCTCATGGAAGTAAGAGCAAGTGAAGGTTGATGTCACCATTTTTATGATAATGAGAAATCCTCTGCAGAGTTATTCCCTTGGTTTTTTGCATGACATATTTTTATTTATATGAAAATATCCCATCGTTGTTCAGTTAGGAAAAACTCCTGACAGTGACATTAGCCTGGGGCTAAATTTGACCGTATTGGTGGCTTGAAGATTTGAGTTATTGCTGTATTAAACCAAAGTTCTGCAGCTGGCTTAAAATTCACAAGAATTATGCAGCTCAGTTAATATTCCACAGGCAAATCTATAGCATTGCCACAAGGGGTTTGAATTTATGGAGCCTAATACAGGGATTAGGAAGTAAAATCTTGTTCTGCTGAGGCCCAGTGGTGGTGTCTGTGTTTTGTGTTAAACACAACTTATCTGGATCATTTTTATCTGAGCTAAATACAGCTCCAATTCTGCATTGCCTGGGCTTTATCAAACTGCCTTTCTTTGGTCTTAGTTTTTTACTTTCCTGAGTCCTACAGGGAAAGTCAGGAGACTTTAATAGCAGGTTCTGTTTGGAAGTGGAGTCCCTGGAACATGGTTGAAGACAGTATTTATTAAATGTACATAACCTTAGAGCTGCTTGTAACCCAAAATTTTAGGGTTGGTTTGTTTATTGGGTTTAGGGCTTTTTTTCTCCTTTAATTTGGCAGAGATGGGAATCCTTTGCAAAATAAGTGCTTTTCTTGAACTTCAGCATCTCAAAACTTTGGGTTTGGGCTGCTGAGAATTAGAACTTGTGCTGAATTTTCATTTCTTGTGGTGTAATTATTCCTGTCTTCTTCCTTGTGGTATCAAAATAATTAATCTCTGCAGGTAGACATCATCAAAAGAGCGTTAGCTGAGGATGATTAACTGTAAATCGTGCTTTCCTCTGCTCTTTGGGGCCACTCTGAAAAATTATTCATTTTTAACTTAGTAAATAGGCAATAATAGGGAAATTTATTTTCCAAATGTTTTATGGAAGATCTGAACGCTCCTGTCTGCAGCCCGACTTCTAACAGCCATTAATCACGTTGAAGGAAGTTTTTAAGCGCTACAGCTGTAGACTGTGGACGAAGAAGATTTATTGTGTGCATCTCCTCTCTATTTGTTTAATTGCATTCTTTTTGGAATCTTCCTTGTTTCTTGTCATCGTGGTTCTTTTCCACTGGACTGAGTTCCCAAGGAGATGATTATCCTCAGGCTGTCGCTGACGCTCCTGGAATTGTTCCTTTGCAATTCCTAATGTTTTGTTTTACATAAGGTGAAATACTCAGCATAGTTAAACCCTTTGACGCACAACTTCAGGCCCTTTCCCTAGAAGATACCAAAGGTTCTGTGGAGAAACAAAATTCCAGTCTTTCAGTGAAGGAATTTTTGCCAATATCCACCCTGAGCCTCCCCTGGCCCAGCCTGAGGCCGTTTCCCCTTGTCCTGTCCCTGTTCCCTGCGAGCAGAGCCCGACCCCCCCGGCTGCCCCCTCCTGTCAGGGACTTGTGCAGAGCCACAAGGGCCCCCCTGAGCCTCCTTTGCTCCAGGCTAAAGTTGCATTTTATTAGGAGAACTGAGTTCCTCCTTGTTGGAACAACAAGGAACTGACAGCAGTCTCTCAGAAATCCCTCAGAAACTGTGGGACAGTGTATTACGGCTGGCTAATGGGAAATATCGTAGTAAAAATCAGCACCATGCTGAGATCTCTGTGTACACATTTTGTGTGGCTTGGAATGCTGAGGGCCTCCCCCACATGGTTGGAAGTGGATTTGAAGCGTCGAGTTAAGAGCTCATCCGAATTTTTCTAAAGGGTGCAGGAATCTCTTATGTGAGATCTTGAGCAGGCTGAAAATCACAGAATCACAGAATATCCTGAGCTGGGAGGGACCCACAGGGATCATCCAGTCCAAGTCCTGGCCCGGCACAGACACCCCAACAATCCCACCCTGGGCATCCCTGAGAGCGGTGTCCAAACGCTGCTGGAGCTCTGTCATGAAGGAGTGGAGAGGAGTTTTTTTCCCCAGTGTTCTTTTCTAGTATCATTTGTGTTTCATTAAAGAAAATTTAGATAAAATGGAAACGTGCATGTCCTGAAGGTCTGCACATCTGCAGTCAGTTTTTCTGGGTGTAATACATCAAATGCGAGACTTCAGCTTTTGACTTTTACTGTTAGAGCATGGAGTTGGAGTTCTGGTGTTTACTGATGTGTCATTTTTGCAACTCTCTCCTTTGTTATCACTTAATAATGTGCTTTGCAGTGCTGGAGCCTTTTTATGTTGGCCACTATTTATCTGCACCCCGTCAGAACGGGCTGGTGGGAGCTGTGCCAGCAGCTCCAAGGTGTCTGTCAGGGCTGCTTGGATGGGACAGCATTTTTACAGTATTTAATAGTGTTAAATAGAAGTAATTGGTTTTTTAATATGGGATGCCATCTGCACTACAGTGTCCAGCTCTGCGATCCCCTAGACAAGAAATACATGGATCTGTTGGAATGAGTCCAGAGGAGGCCATGGAGGGGCTGGAGCCCCTCTGCTCTGGAGCCAGGCTGGGAGAGCTGGGGGTGCTCACCTGGAGAGGAGAAGGCTCCAGGGAGACCTCAGAGCCCCTGCCAGGGCCTAAAGGGGCTCCAGGAGAGCTGGAGAGGGACTGGGGACAAGGCATGGAGGGACAGGACACAGGGAATGGCTTCCCACTGCCAGAGGGCAGGGCTGGATGGGATATTGGGATGGAATTGTTCCCTGGGAGGGTGGGCAGGCCCTGGCACAGGGTGCCCAGAGCAGCTGTGGCTGCCCCTGGATCCCTGGCAGTGCCCAAGGCCAGGCTGGACACTGGGGCTGGGAGCAGCCTGGGACAGTGGGAGGTGTCCCTGCCATGGCAGGGGTGGGATCAGATGCTCTTGAATGTCCCTTGCAACCCAAACTCTTCAGGGATTCTACATGTCTGATGTCTCCAGAGCTGCTCCTCTCGGCTCCATCTGGGAGCACCAGGACTTTTTCCTGTTTGGGCAGCAGAAACCTGGGAGGTTTCCATCACATGCCACCCCATGATCAGCCAGGACAGTGCCTGACTATTTCCACTAATGGGACCGTTGTTTAAGCAGGGATTAATTGGTTAATCTCCCTTATTTTGAGTAACGGGGTGTCAGTGCCCAGGCAGGGCCTGAGGGGTCTCTGTGAGGAGAGGTGGGAGCTGCCCCAGGCTGAGGGATCCACAAGCTCCAGCACTGGGAACATCCCAGCCCTCAGCCAGCCCCACAGTGCCTCAGGAAAACAGCATTAAGAGAAGAGAAAAGGGGGTTAAGAGAGGGGAAAATAGGGTTAAGAGAGAGGAAAATACCATATGGCAGCAAGGTATGAGGAGAAAATAGTGAGGAGGAGAGGAGTTGGCGGGTAAGAAGCGTCACTGAACCCTGTCCCCGGGATAGGGGACACTGCTGGTTTGTGTCCCTCTGTCCCCATCCCAGTGTATTTGTTGCTGGCAGGATGTTAAGTCCATGTTCCCTACGGTCTCTGTCCCACCTGTGTGGGCAGTGGGTGCCTGGTCTCCCTCTTTTCCCTCAGGAACATTGGATTCTCCTCTCCTGAGCTGCCGAGGCGGCCGCAAGGGGGTGCCTGAGTGGCTGTTAAGGAGCAGCCCATCCACAGTGGTGGGAAAAGGCCCTGCCAACCCTCGTGGAACTTTCCCCAGATTCTGAAAAGCTGATTTTCAGGTTGCTTTGGTCTTCTGTCCCCTTCTCCCCTGCACATCCCAAGCCATGAGGGTGCAGTCAACTGCCTACACCCACATGTGACACTTCTGCTGCCTGTTCCGGGAGTACATAAGTCAAGTTTGTAGCAAAACATGAACATAAAGAGTTGTAGTATAAATGTGGATAGTGATGGGATTGTAAATTAGGCCCCACTTGTTTTACCATTAAAAGGCTTCAAATTGGTGGGTTTTATTTCAAAGATTCAGTATTCTCAGCTCTGAAAATGTTTCCCAGAGAACTCTGGTAACCATTACACACTAAATTAGCAGCTTTATAAATAAAACAGGAACTATGAGTGCAGGAGGAAATGGGGAGTTAAGTCATTGCTTTATTGTGAGCACTACAAAATAGGAATGTGAAATAACGTCCACATCTGCACCAAATGCTGGAATGACTCTGTCCTTTTCCCCCTGCTCTTTCTGCAACATCTCGAACCTTTTTAGGCCCTCCAGGTTTAAATATGTGCAACAACTTCATGTAAATTCTGGAGGAAAGAAGAGGGGCCAGTGGGAATCTGGGAATTATGGGGCCACAGATTTGGGGGCAATGCGAGCAGCAGGGAGCGAGGGCTGTGCTGAATCCACGAGTGTTTGTTCATTTGTTTTGCACTTTCAGGTTGATTACTCGCAAAGTTTCCTGAATATTAAAATTCAGGAACGATGACTCCCAAGAAATCTTCTGTCCTTGCTCTCAATGGGCCTTGATTTTGTGCTATTTATCTGCACGAGGATAATTATAAATTGATTCATTTTCAAAACATCATTTAATGGGTATTCAATTGCTGCCAACACAATATTGGAGCAACAGAATCACTCTTGTGTTTGTTCAAAGCCATGAAGCTCTCTGGGTGTTTGTGTTTGCATGTAACAATATTAATCTGGCTCTGTTCATGTTGCCATGAAGACGCTGTCAAATAAGTTCTGTTTACATTTGCAGCTCATCCTTGTTTTCCTTCCTGAGTCTGGAAAAGGAGCTTTTATTTGGTTTAATCTATATTTATTTCTTGGGTTCTTTCAGTTTTAAAGAGTGTTTTTCTCATCTTTGTCATTTTTTTTTAAATAATGAAGTTCTCTCTTGATGCATTATAGACCAGAGCTAGGGGAGAAAATAAGGTTAAAATTAATCTTAAAACCTTAAGGTTTTGATGGGTGTCTCTTGCTGTTCTTGCAGTTAACTCCAGTTGGAACAACCATCTTCACAGGATTTTCTGGAAACAATGGTGCTATTGACATTGATGATGGTCCCAATGGCCAGATAGAATACGTCATCCAGTACAATCCTAATGACAAGGTACAGCCATTCAGGCTTTTTTCCTCCATCTATATCTATATCTATATCTAACATGAAGTAGCAAACGAACAGGAGGTTGCTGTTGGACATAAAGAAACATTTTCCTTCATGCTGAGTATCCTCTCCCCTGTAACCACAGATGAACTTACCTTCCCTCTCATTGCCTCGCTGCCAGCAGCTGGATTATTTCACTTTCATTAATGCCCAGAGAAGTTGTGCCTATCCCATCCCTGGCAGTGTCCAAGGCCAGGCTGGACAGGGCTTGGAACAGCCTGGGATAGTGGGAGGTGTCCCTGCCCCTGGCAGGGGTGGCACTGGATGGGATTTAAGATCTCTTCCAACCCAAACCATTCCGTGATTCCATGATTCCTGTTTGCCCTTAGCATAAATCTCCTAATTGATTTTTTCCTCCTCGGTGGGAACTATGAATATTTTATCCCAAAAGATGAGGGCCAAACTCAGACTGTCTCCAGTTATTTATTATCTGGGATGCACTCCCCAATCCTGTTTTCCTGCCCACCACAGATACCTGCAGCATGGGGAATCTAACAGTCATTCTCATTTATTTGCTGAAAAACAAACTGCAATTTTAGCGGTGCTTAGACTTTTAGAGGAAAAAGGCCTAGTTATGTGATGTAAAGAAACAATATTCCTGTGTCCCTCTGCTGTGTTTGGAATCTTGTATTGCTGTCGCCTGTTCAAAATACTTAAATATTAACTAACTTCTACATCGGGAGATTGAAGCATGGAAAGATGGTTTTTTTAATGAGATTAATTTGATAATGAAATTGCAATTGGATCTCAGGTCAGAAATTTGTGCCCTCCTGCCAGCTGTTGCCCCAGCTTTGTCAGCTGAGTCTGTGGAAGCAAATACACAGAACAAATTGAATTTCACCTGATTTAACATCTGCATTTACCCTGAAATGTGAATTTCCTCGTGTAGGAACATATGCATGAACTGGCACCTAAACGCTGATGTTCTCTGCTTGTTTAGCACTTCATTGCCCTCATGAAAGGCAGAATAAAGAGCAGATAAATACAACAATGTGGATTTCTTATCTCTACCGCTTGAGCATTTGTTCTGAACGCACCACTGCAAATTCAGCATGGCAAAGAGGAAAGAAGCTGAGTAGTCAGACTTTTGTGGTTGGAAGTAGCCATGGATACGTAAAGAACCCAGGAGAATTCTGTTCAGTACAGATTACCTTCTGTGGGGTTCTTCAGGAGGAAATTGGGTGGGGAGAAAACATAGAAAGCTTTATAGTCTCTGATCTGAAGAGCAGATGCAGCCTTGGAATTCCAGCCAAGGGATCACCCTGTTGTGGCCCAGCTACAATACATCTTAACTTCGAGGCATGTTCAATTTGGTTGTGTTGTTTTCTCCTTTGCAGACTTCCAACAGGACCTTTGATATTCCTCTCACTTTGTCCGGAGCAGTAGTTCTGAGGGAAAGGCTAAATTATGAAGAAAAGACTCGTTATTTTGTCATTGTTCAAGCAAACGTGAGTATAAATCTCTTGAAGGCCATTTATGCCCCTGATTTAGGTGTGGGTTTGGTTTCCTTCCCAAGGAAATGGGGAGAGCCTTGCTGAAATACCAGCTCTGATAAATCCTTTTCTGCTGAAGATCTGATTTAAGATTTATCCAGGCTGTTGAGAGCTCAGGCATATTATGACTGGTTAAAAAAGCTTGCTCTGAGTGTGACAAGCAAACCTTTTTGGCACAAGGAGCAACTTGCAAATGTGCGGTGCAGCCCAGGCAGAAAAGTGCAGCCTTGTGGCAGTAAATGTCCATTCTCCAGCAAATCTGGCGAGGCTAATTTGCACTCAGATGAGTTTAATGGACACAGTTTCATTGAATCCTTCAGGTTTGAAATGTGTTTTATGATAAAGAGGTGATTTTTTCCTTCAAGTCATATCGCAAGTGTGCGGAGAGTGGAGACGTGCATTTGCCAGAGTGGCTGGCAGTGGAGAACAGGCACTGAGAAGAAAGTGATGTATAAACTGTATCTCAGATATCTGTCATCAGAGTGGGGTTTTGGTGCCCTTGAGGGCTGTGAAAGCTTTTTTCCCTTTTTGTCCTTCTGATAACAACTGAAATGAAAGCTTGTCCTCCGTTGTTTACGGCTGTTGTGATACATCTTCGTTCGTGGGAAATGATATTTGCTCTGAAGCAACAGAGATCCTGAATCCACACCTTCACATTCCTGTCATCTCTCTGGCACAGAAGTGCAGATATATGTCACAGTCTCTTTTCATACATATTTTGTGTCATGTTCATCATTCTGCCAGCAGCAACCAGGCTCCAGGGGCGGCTCAATGCTCCTTGCACCTCTGCCCCTGGGCTCAGGTGAGAGCCCACCTGCAGAGCTGCCCCAGCCCCGGGGCCCAGCACAGGGAGNGCCCTGTGTGCACACAGCTCTGCAACAGCCCCGGGGAGGAGACCCCACAGCCTCTCTGCACAATCTGCTCGGGGCCGGGCCCTGCCCAGGGCACAAGTTCTGCCTCCTGGGCAGGGCAATCGCTGCCATCGGGCCCTGCCCGTGGCTCTGGGGCCATTGCCGGGCCCCCGGAGCAGAGCCCGGGCCCCGCTCGGAGCCCTCCCTGCAGCCAGGGACACCCAGGCCTGAGGGCCCCTCTCAGCTGGGGCTCCTCTCGAGGCTGCCCAGCCCCAGCTCCCTCAGCCTTTGCTGGGCACGGAGATGCTCCAGGCCCTTGCTCAGCCCCGCAGCCCCCGCTGGCCCCGCTGCAGGAGCTCCCTGGCCCCGCTGTGCTGAGGAGCCCAGAGCTGGGCACGGCACTGCAGAGGTGCCCGGGGCTGCCAGAGGGGCAGGATCCCTCCCTGCCCTGCTGGGAATGCTCTTCCTCCTGCCCATTCAGCTCCTACTGCTGGGAAAGGCCAGAAAGCACAGCCCGGCCCCGGCAGTGCCCAAGGCCAGGCTGGACACTGGGGCTGGGAGCAGCCTGGGACAGTGGGAGGTGTCCCTGCCCATGGCAGGGGTGGCACTGGATGGGCTTTAAGGTCCCTTCCAACCCAAGCCATTCTGGGATCCTATAACCCCACAGGCTGCACTGAATTCTTTCTCTCATGTGCACTGTGCTATCACATTCCTCTGATTACATTATCAGTGCTTTGTTGTCCTTGCATCCTGAAGATACTGCTGGAAATTAATTACTCTATATCTGCTTTGATCCAGAATGTCTCAGAGGCACTTACTGGAGGAATGGAGAAATGGTTTAGTTGATGATGAAGGCTGCTCCTTGTAGCTGGAATTGTTTTTCATTATAGTCCGTGAAGAAAGCTGAATGCAGAAATTCCCATATTTACTCTAAATGTGAAGCTGATGCAAGAACTGAGTGGACTGAAAAACAGGAAAAAAAAATGTGTCCAATCCAATTTAGAGCAATGGAGTCTCCGTCTTACATAGATGATGATATTAATCAGCATAAATAAAAACAAATTTAAAAATTGGGGTTTTTTTTCTGTCAGTGTTACATTAGCTTAGGAGAGCAAGATTTAATTCATGGCCCATATTGCCCCCCAAGACATTAGTTCTGCAAAGGAAAGCTCTTGCAGCAGTTCCTCTGTGAAAATGGGAATATTTTTGAGAGTTTTAAACAAAATATTGGCTACTCATGGCGTTTCTTCACTAAACAAAGGAAGAAAGAAGAGGTGAACTGTTGCTAATGTGTACTTTGGGTAAAACCACAACAATTTCTGATTATAAATAAGGCACAGGGCCTTTTTATCTTCTACAAATGTGCTGTGCTATTATAGTTTTAGTCCTATAGTTTTCCCAGACTGTATTATTTCTGAGTGATAGATGTCTTGCAGTATTTCTTCACTTTCTCTCTTAATTTTACTTGTGAGCCTTTCAGGCTGTAGCTCTGAGGCGGAAGTTCCTGTACTTACTCCTGGCACATGGATAACTCTGATGCTTATATGTTTTATCTTTAGCCTTGCTTAAAACCTTTCTGAAGATTCTTTTTAGGAGATTCTTTTCAGGAGATTCTGAGTTCAGGAAGTCTCACCAGCTGGACCTGGTTTGCTCCACAGGACCGAGCCCAAAACCTGAACGAGCGGAGGACGAGCACAACCACCCTGACCGTGGACGTGCTCGACGGGGACGATTTGGGACCAATGTTCCTTCCCTGCGTGCTGGTGAACAACACCCGGGACTGCAGACCCCTCACCTACCAAGCCAGCCTGCCGGAGCTGACAGATCCCGTAAGTCCTCTGGGATTTTTCCAGCTTTTCTCTGTTTGCCTGTCTTCTTGTCCCATGGGCACAGCTGGGAGCTGGAACTAAAAGGTCACCTGTGTTTAATGCCGTGTTTTGTGCGCCAAGCAGGAGGAAACCTAGGTAAGATGCCTGTGGGAATAATGGTGAAATTCCAGCTTGGATCCAGTGCCAAACTTCCCGTTGGCTGCAAGGGCTGAGTCTTGAAATCTGGTAAATTTTGGAGTTGCTTTTCCTGATCTGTCTGTGTTTCGCTCTCAAAATATCCCCAAGAAGCACTTTTGGGAGGGGACTCGATGTTATTTCATTGAGGGTTGTTATAAACCTTCAGAGAAAGATTTTTGGGAAGAGGAAGTATTAGTCACTGAGCCCTGAAAGGATTTTTTGTTGCTGTTATCAGGTTTTGATTGAGAGGCACTGCAAAGCAATGGGGGTTTATCCCATGTAGGTCCTTGTGCTAAGTCTGTCAGTTCATACATCCATGGGCTAGGGATAAAGGTGAGTGTAAGGCTCATTCCATGAAGCCCAAAATGAGGTGAGAACTTTATCATTTCTTATTGCAACTTGGTGCCAGTTGCCATTCCTCACAGCAGAGCTGCTGCTCGGAGATGTGCACCACTGGTGGGTGGAACAGGAACAGGGATTGCTGAAGTAATATTGATATGTGACCTTTGATTCATATATTTAAGGGTATAAAAAGGCAGAACCAATTGAATCACCAGGTATTGCCCCACCTGATTAACTCTGACATTAAGATGACATTAAAATAATGTTAAGATTTGACATTCAGGATTTTAACTTTGGTTACTCGTCACAGCACATGCTCTGTGTCCTGCTGCCTCCATCCAGGGGCAGGCTGAGGCTGGGAGTGTGGAGATTCCTGCTCTTCCCTGCCTTATCTCCCTTCCTGTGCCTCCCACTCTTTTCCCATCCCACACGTTTTGGTGTCTTGCTTTGTGTGGCCTCAGGGCTCCTGCTGCAATTATCCTTGGGATGGGTCAAGGAAGGGAGACAGGATCCATATTTAACCTTGGAGTATTGATTTCCACGTCTTCCCCACGCACACTTCTACACCTCGGTGTAGCTGACAACCCTTTGTAGCTGTGTTGTGTTTGGGACTTGGTGAAGAGCTGCTTTGACCTTAAAGTCTGCTTTGATTTGCTTAGGGCTTGGTGGCATTTTAAGGAAAGGGGCAGCTCCCTGTCCAGCTGAGTGTGGGGCCTCCTCAGGGTGTCCGGAGCACCCCGACCGTGCAGGATGAGGGAGTGTGACCCCATTTCACCTGCACACATCTGTTCTAATTCCCAGCGTGGGAGCAGATGAGGCAGGAATTATAAATAGCTGGTGTTTTTATGGTTTTTTTACTGGTTATCTGAAGGTCTAACACAAACCATACAGTTTTCATGGTGCTGCCTCTCAGGCAGAAGAATCCAGCTCCAGCTCTGCTCCTGCCCTTGGCCTGGCACGTTCCCCACTGGAAGACAAAGCAGTGTCTGCCAGGGAGAGAGGCTGGGCCAGGAAAAATCTGACCTGGGAGTTAGGTACTGAGCTGCAGAACTCATTTATTTGAACCTCTTGAGCTGCAGCATGTTCAGTTGTTTGTTTTTTGGCTTTTCTTGTGTCAAACCACTCCTGATCTATGAAATGAGGCCCTGGTTCTGTTGATGAATCACAAACTCTTCGCTGTTTATCTCTTTGCAGCACTTTTGATAAACCCAAGTGGAAGAAGTTATACCTCAAATATTTACTTGGCTTTTAAGCAATAATTCCATTGGAAGATATGGATGACACCGGGATTCAGCTAGAAACATTTATATTACATTTCTCCTTTACCTTTTTATGTATTATATTTATTCTTTATTAACCTACTCCATAGCTACCATTACCCTACTCCCTGGGCTAAAGGACTATCTTTAGTTTAACACCATTTTTTTTTTTAATTTTAATTTGCCTTTTAATTTTTCAGTGAAGATGAGAAGGAATATTAATGAATGAGGAAAAAAGTTGAAGTATGAATTATTCAGAGGCAGTAGCTGGAAAGAGAAGTCCTGCTTTACTGGGCAAGATGTCTATTTAGCTGACCCCTAAAATAAAGCATTTAATGTCACTGGGAAGAGTAATATTTTTGTCCAGTATAGTTGGAATCTATCCATGATTTACTGAGGTGAAAGGTTGGGAATTAATTAATTGCTATTAGCTAAATTTCAATTTCCAAGAAAACCTGTGTTAGTTGTTGATTAGGTTTGGAGATTTTTGTTGTCGTTCTTACATGGCTTTATATTTATATTATATTTTAGTCTTTTTGTGTCTGCTCAGCTCTGGTAATTAATTTTTTTCCCCTGTTGTATCAGGAAGACTTGAATAAATTAGCATTTATTATCAGGATGTGCAAGTCATCAAGTGGAGTTAAAAAGTACAAGCTCATGAATATCTCATAACATGGGAAAGACAATTTCTCCTCTTCCCCCCACCCCCCTTCAGTCCATTCCTGTCACACTTGGATTGTGAAGGTTTTCTCCACTTCTATACTTGGTATTTTCCATCCTCATGCACAGAAGAAAAGCCTATGAAGCAGCAAAATACAGATTAGATGTATTTAATTAATGGCTGGACTAGATTTGCAACCATGGGATTTGTTATGGGTTCCATGGGGCTGTTGTGGGGTTCCATGGGGTAATGATGAGCCCACAGGGGCACCAAGACACTCCATGACACCAAGGATTTTGCACTAAATCAAGATTCAACCTCATTGTTCCACAGGTTCCTTGTTCTTGCACCTCTGCTGGATCCTCCTGCATGGGAAGGCTTTGGGTTTGTACTGATCATCCCCAGAACCCTCAGGAATTGTGTCAGCAGGGACCTCACAGGGTCTGTGCGTCCTCACAGAGCCGGGCCTGAGCAGAGCACTGAGAGATGAAAGGCTAAAAAATCATAAATATAACATTCTCAAACAACAGTGAAGCTGAGAGGGTGAAAAAATACACTGGAGAGCAGGAGGTGCCCTAGAAGGCCTCAGGTCTTTATGAGTGAGAAGGAGCTCTTCAGTTCCATCAGTCTGGAATCACGGGGAGAAATCTGCATTTCTCAGAGGAGGTGTTGAATCCTGCTGAGGGAGCTGGGTTGGGAGCACGGGACACTTCCAGAGTATCCAGGGTCAGTCAGCTCCGGACAAATTGGTTTTATGCTGATTACTGGTAATTAATTAACACTGCACAGGATGTGCTGGTTTTGGACTTGGTGATCTCAAAGGTCTTCTCCAACCTAGTTAATTCTGTGATTAATTCTGTATGTCTGGACTTGAGAATGCCAAGCACCTGACAATTCCCTCCAGCTGAATTCCCCTGCAGTTCCTTCCGTTGGCCCTGCAAATCCCAATTCCTCCCAAACACAAAACCTCCTGGAATTTTCTCCCAGAGGCACGTTAATGTAAAACTTGCAGCAGCACGAGTGAAAATTCTGGAAACAGCATCTCCCATCTTGATTGTACTAATCAAAGAGAAAAGTTCATCAAAATGTTCTGGATTTCATGACATTAATTAATTTACTTCTTTTGCTGTGGGAAGTACCAGCACAAAAGACATTTGATCCAGGGATCTACCTTGGAATGAACACCAAAGAACCTCCCCTGAAGTGGGAGGGATTTGCTGGTTCACCTGGAGCTCCCACACAGCTGCCACGGAGGATTTTTGGGGTGCTGAAAGACACAGCCTTCAGATTTTGGCCTATTAGTCTGAGCTGAAGTGGGTATGTGCGGTTAAATCCACTTTAATAGAAGCTTTCGGCAGATCAGGAATGCTTCTCTTACCTGTGTGAGTGGTAAAATCCCACAGAATAACTGGGGTTTTTCTTGCTGAAACCTGACTGCTTAAAGGCAATTCACAGGGAGGGAATCACCCCTAACAACAATCCAACTGCATAAAACTAAAAAATCAGCTTCAGTTGCCACTTTTTCTTGCCTTTTTTGTTTGTTTGTTTGTTTGTTAGATATGGGACATTTAACACTGCAAATGTTCATGGTTGCTTTAGGGAGCTGTTGGTCTCTGGAGCAGTTGAATCTCAATCTGCCTTTATTTTCTTTGCCTTCTTTGTACTAAGATTTGGCTTTTTTTTATTCAAACACGGTAAAAGAGCCTTGCCAGCCTTTGGCCTGTCGAGTCTTACGAGCTGCGTTTGTGATTCAGTGGCATCAAGCCTCAGGAAATTATTTGGGATTTAATTTGTCTCTAATTATTCCTTTCCCAGCTGAACAGGCTCTGTCCAGTTTTTGGGACTGCTGCTAAATGCTCTTGTAGAGGATGGTATTTACACTTCCTGCTGGAATTAGCCCGTGATGGAGCACAGTTGTGTCTGCTGGCAAAACTAAATGTTCAAAGTCTGCCTTCCAGAGAAAACAAGAGTTTCCATCATTAGGAGAATTGTTTCTCTTTACACAAATCATTTTGGGGAACAAAAAAGTGGCTTTGTATTTGGAATAGGCAGCATCCAGCCCTGCCGTTAATTAGACTAAAGTCTTTGGTGCAAGATAATTAGTGCTGGGCTGAGATGAATGGGAGTTCCTGGGTACTTAAATCCCAAAAATTATTTGGTGGACAGGACAGTGGTGTCACTCCAGAGAAACGTTTAAAAAACTGGCTGTGTCTCTACATCCTTGTTCGGGAGTAAATTAGAACAGAACTTCATGACTGAGGCTCTGCACAGTCCCTTTCCCACTGAAAGATGAGCAAATTGGCCCATTTTCCCAGGGATTAATTTTTCAGTAGCAATGTAGGTAAATGCTGCGGCTCAGATGAGGGGAGGGGAAATGCAGATTGACTTCCCTGGCACCTCTGCCGTTGTCAGGGTGCTTTTTATGGAAAAAAGCAAAGACCTGTGGTCAAGTTATTTGCAGTTGGAGGCAGATAGCAATTTTTCTAATTAAATTTCAGCAGAGATGCGAGATGAACAGATAGGCAATCATGAAGTTCTTTGGAAGTGGGAAAGCAAGGCAAAAACAATGATAAAATCCTCTCGTGGGTGCAGGCACTCCTTTTATTCTGGGCAAACTTTTCATTTGCATTTTCCCCCTCTTCTCACTCTAACTGCTGTCCTACAGAGGTCACGAGATTGAGGTGAAGTTCAAGATAATGGATGAAGTTCACAATATTGGGCTGGTTTTTAACCTGAATTAGTGATTTTGAATGAATTACTCAGCAAAGTCAAAATGGACAGCTTTGATAAGCTATTGATTATCTGCTAGTGCGTGATAAGGAGCCATAAAAGGTGCTCTCAGTCTGCTGATGGGATTTTCCCTCTCTTTCCCCTTTTTAGGATTGATTGTCTGTCTTCCACGTGCCATGCCTTGATAGGTAGAGCCTTTTTTTTAAGGGAAATGTCACTGAAAAGTAGTGAAGCATGAAAAGGTTAAAATCACAAAGATGTGAGGTTACAGGTAATTAAATTTTATGTATTTGGGAGGATACCAGGATGGCTAATTAAAAAGAATTTTCAGTAAAGTTGTCAGGAACTTTAATATGTGACTACATAAAGCTGAAAATAATCTCCCTTAGCAGCCAGGCGAGCTCTTCCCTTGGCTGAGGTATTGATCAGGCAGGACAGTCCCTGTTAATCTAAGATTAACCTGTGACTTTAAATATAGATGTATCACAGATAGCGGAGAGGTTCCCTTGCCTGGTTTGCCCTTCAAAACCCAACAAAACTGTGATTTTGACATCCAAAATGCAATGAATGCCTAAAGAACCAGGTGTTTCGAACAATGCTGTGGTTGAGAAAAGGATAGCAAGGCTGCAGAATAAGGGAATAAAGCCTGAGAGGCACTTCCCTCCTGGGGATTTGAACCCAGTTGTGCTGCAGAAGTTGAGTTGCTGTCTGTGGGTAAAAAAAATTATCTATCTATATTTTTATATATAGTAGTTCTAATCCTTAAAAGTGGAGGTTTTAAGGGAAAAAGGATCAAGATTGCCTGAAAAGTGAGAAGATTTTGGTCAAAAAAATGAAAAAGGAGAAGAAAAATGTCCCTGCAGATCATCTTTGAAGTTGTTTTTGGGGTGAGAGAAGCACAGTTTGGTTATTGCGGGGCTGGGTTGTGGGGTGACCTGTGGGGCACGGGGCTCCCTGGGTGGCACAGGAGGAGCAGCAGCTCTGGGAGCTCTCCAGAGACGGGGCTGGAAATTTGGCTGCTGCTGAAAACAGGGACATCTTCTAGCTACTTATCAAGCTGTAAAGTTAAATCTCAAATCTGATTCATTATCAAGGCAGGAATAAAGGGGTAAAAATGACTGATTTTATTTATAATTGTCCCAGTTTGAAAAGACAGGTGTCAGCTTAAGGAAGGCAGGAGCCTCCCTTGAAATGGAAACTGTAAACCCCCTCCCTATGAATTATTAGAATTTTGAAATTAAGGGGCTCTCAGGAAAAGATAGGGGAAATAGGAATAACAGTTCTTTACTAGGAAAAAGGGGAAAAAAAAAAACAAATGCAAGAGTACAAAACAAAACAAACCAAACCACTGACAGAGTCAGAAATATACCCTGACACCCTGTTGTCACAGGGTGTTGGTAGCAGTCCGATTAAACGGTGGCTGCAGCCCTCCTGAATTGGCAGATGCAATCCTGTTGAAGCAGTGATCTTGTAGAAAAGGTCTGGTCTTCCTTAGGAAGTCCAGTGGTGGTTGTGTAGCTCCTGTCCTCTGGAAATCCAGTGGGAAAGGCTCTGGCTCTGTTGCAAAATTCTCAACCTTTTATCCAGGTAGGAATGCTCGGCTCCTTCCCCCTGGGCGGAGCATCTCACAATGGGATGATGAGTTATGAGATAAGGCACTGATGGGCTATTAACAGCAGATAGCCCAGAGGGAGGAGGCAGGGAACATTGCCACACCTGATTTTAACAGCTCATGAAGATGGTAATCAGAATACAGATAACCCAGGACAATAATGTTTTGTTTTGTTTTGGTTTTCAAATCCGGGAATGTTCCATTAATTGCCTGATATTTCTCATCATGGTTAGGAACCTAGAGATGGGAAAATGCTCAGTTCTCCCGGCTTTGTCAGGATCTGAGAAGAAGAAAAGTCCTGAGTTTGCTTGGAAGAAGCAACAGTGGTGCTGAAATTAGAAGGAATTTCCTTTCAGGAAGGAAGAGGAGCTGCTTTGGTTCCAACCTTGGTCCCAGCCACAGCAGTCAAATCCATCCAGGGCTGGAGAGGCATCTCCAGGGGTTTGGTGTGGGTTTGGTGTGGGCAGCAGGGCAGGCTCAGGAGCACAAATCACCTTTCTGTGCAGCTGAACTGAGGCTAAAAATCAAATTAATGAAGTGCTGAAACACCCAAGTGTTGATTGAGAAGCTCCTGCAAGATTCTCTTCTGTTTTCCATTCCATAGATCTGTGTTTGTTATAGCACCAAGTGGAGCTGCTGTCACGAAGGAAACATATGCAGCAATTTGTTTGATCCTTTAATGTCATTTCGAAGCATTCGAAGGTGCTAAATGTTGACATTTAAACAAAATACTCTTGCAGTGATGCTTTATTAGCCAACTTCAGTCCAGAAAAATTCTCATCTCTGTCACATCCCTGGGCCTTGCAGTGAGAATTATTTCAGTGCCTGAGTTGTCCCGTCAAACTGTAGCTGATCATCAGGGGTCAGGAGGAATTATTTCTCTTTCCAGCTTGTTGTCACAATGCAGAGGGTGCAGATTAATTCCTCAATTAATCAAATGTGATCTGCAAAACCTTAATTGATGAGTATGTGCAAGTAGACGTTGAAATGAAATCACCCTTGAAATGAAACGAAAGGAAAATCCCCATTCCCAGGACAGCCATGCTTGCCTCTGCTCCGTGCTGTTGGTTATGGTTCTGTGGAAAACATTCCTTGAATCCTAGAGGTCTTTCCTGCAGAGAACAAGGAAATTCCTGGTGAGTGGAAAATTCCTTTCTTGTGAAAGGAGAAAATGGGATTAATCTACATTTGGGTCCGGATCAATGCCCTGGGCAGCACAGCAGTGCTGGGGAGGCAGGGGTGTGCTTGGTAAAGAATTCCTGCTTTGATTGAAAAAGAAAAGCATTTAATAAAACACCAAATTTCCCAATTTCACCCTAAAAAGATATGAGGATGAGCTTAAGGATGAAGGATGTGAGCGTTGCAGGTGAGGTGTGTACACACACACACACACATTACATCTGCACAAATTTATTGAAAATACATGCAAAATGGAGCCGGGAAAACCAATTCTTTTCCCTGTAACCTTCAATCTAAAAGTGCCACTGTTAACATTACCATTGAAGTATGAATGAATTAATAGTGGTCATGCAGAATTTGTAGCTGGCTCTGGCCACAAAATCTCTCCCTAAAATTCCTTCCCTGACAGGGTGGCAAACTTTAGTGAGGAGAGGGCAGTGGAGGATACAGCTGGAATTAAGGAGTGAGGCAGTTCCAGGTGACATTCCCACCCCTGGACTAGAGAGGTGCTTGTTGAGTACCCAAAAGAGAGGAAAATCAGTACAGAAAATTCAAATGTTCTTCAAGCCCTGAGTGGGGACTGCAGTGGGGTTTTGCTGACCCCAAACGTCCCCCTGCAGTTTCAGCCTTTTGAAATTCCCACTGCTCTGAGACTCTGGACCTCTCCTGTTCCTGCAGGTGAGGAAATGCCAAAATCTCTGCAGGAAGATGAAATGTGGGAATCAGAGAGGGAAACACCAACGTTACTGTAATAAAATCTCTGTGTAAAGGGAGTCAGCCAAGAGACAAAGTCCTGAGTGAAATACTGACTTACTCATCTTGATATTTCTCTTCTTTTTTTTTTGGATTTCAAACGAATTACTCTTTTTTTTTGGTGTTTTTTTTTTTTTGCCTAGTTTCATACATCTGAAAATAAGAGACATCCCACCAGTGGTACTGGTTATGTTTTCCCACGAAATCTTTCTCCTCTTTTATCATTTGCTTGTAACTTCTTGTGCCTTTTCTGGTGTATTATTGTGTGGTTAATTTTTTTAAAGGCATAAAGACGCCATCAGCCCGTTGTCCTTAGGAAGAGAACTATAAATATAGATACAGATATATGATACAGAGAATGATCCCTCTGTGAGAAATAACATTTGTAAGGAAACAAAATGGGGTTAATATTTCAAGGATTATTTTATTGCCAAGAAATTACTCTTAGAAATGAAAATAAGAATAATCTGGAAGTTATTACGGTGGTGCTAAAGATATTTAAATATCTTCAAATATCTTCTGATTTTTGAGGAGATGTAGGTGCTTGTCTTAGGCTTTACAATTTGCTCCTCTGCACAGAAATCGGGATAATAAGAAACCCGCCATCAAGAATTTGAGGGATAACCAAGGAAATAGACTTCACAGTTGTATGGGAAAAGAGCCAGAAGTCAAAAAAGAAAGGTTTATTGTTCTTTAATGCCAGTCATCACCTTGGAGGGAGGAGAAGCTCTGGACTGAGTTCTGCTTGCACCGAGGCAGGAGGCCCATTGCATAATGCATTTCATTTAGTCCCCTGCACAGACACTGCTGGGGACACTTCTTATCAAGNATTTTGATATTTTTCTTTTTTTTTTTTTGGATTTCAAACGAATTACTCTTTTTTTTTGGTGTTTTTTTTTTTTTGCCTAGTTTCATACATCTGAAAATAAGAGACATCCCACCAGTGGTACTGGTTATGTTTTCCCACGAAATCTTTCTCCTCTTTTATCATTTGCTTGTAACTTCTTGTGCCTTTTCTGGTGTATTATTGTGTGGTTAATTTTTTTAAAGGCATAGAGAAGCCATCAGCCCGTTGTCCTTAGGAAGAGAAATATAGATACAGATATGTGATACAGAGAATTATCCCTCTGTGAGAAACAGCATTTGTAAGGAAACAAAATGGGGTTAATATTTCAAGGATTATTTTATTGCCAAGAAATTACTCTTAGAAATGAAAATAAGAATAATCTGGAAGTTATTACGGTGGTGCTAAAGATATTTAAATATCTTCAAATATCTTCTGATTTTTGAGGAGATGTAGGTGCTTGTCTTAGGCTTTACAATTTGCTCCTCTGCACAGAAATCGGGATAATAAGAAACCCGCCATCAAGAATTTGAGGGATAACCAAGGAAATAGACTTCACAGTTGTATGGGAAAAGAGCCAGAAGTCAAAAAAGAAAGGTTTATTGTTCTTTAATGCCAGTCATCACCTTGGAGGGAGGAGAAGCTCTGGACTGAGTTCTGCTTGCACCGAGGCAGGAGGCCCATTGCATAATGCATTTCATTTAGTCCCCTGCACAGACACTGCTGGGGACACTTCTTATCAAGCATGTCAGATACACAAAAAGCAATTTAGTAAGCACTGTGATCAGAGCCTGATGAAATTCAATTCTTTTTTGGCCCTGCTGTTCCTGGGAGACATCGTTGATAAAAATAGTCCCTGTTTTCCTCCGAGCTCGGGTTCATTATGCTCTCTTGCTGCTCTTTCAAAATGGATTTTTTTCCCCCCTCAAAGGTGGCTTGTTTTTACAAATAAATGAAAGGAATTGTGTTCTCTGACAGCTTACTCTGTTAACAACCCGAGCTGCCAGGATATTTGAATTTTACAGTTTTCATTTCAAGAAACTGCATAAACATGGGGCATGACAGACACCCAAGAACGCAGCAGCCGTGGCTTGCACTGAGCAGCTAAATCAGATGCTAAAAGTTTTTTGATAATTTAGTGCTGAGTTTAGAAAGGAGGTGAATTGAGTATTTAATCCTGTGTCTTAATTTTTCCCCACTGGTCTCTAAAACACTTTTTTACCCCAAGAGAAGACAGGAGAGGTCAGGTCACAGGTACCAACAGCATAAATTACCCACTGTGGCTTCTTAGCTGTGGCCTCTGGAACTTCTGAAAAATAAATAAAGAGAAAAGTTAGTTTAGTTTTAAATCTGCAGATCAGTTTTGGGGTCTCAGGACAGAGAGGACCTGGAGCTGCTGCAGAGAGCCCAGGGGAGGCTCCAGGATGAGCAGAGGGATGGAGCAGCTCTGCTGGGAGGAAAGGCTGGGAGAGCTGGGATTGTCCAGCCTGGAGAGGAGAAGCTGTGGCGTGACCTCACTGTGGCCTTGCAGGGCCTGAAGGAGCTGCAGGAAACATGGAGAGAGACTCTTTGCAAGGGCTGGAGGGCCAGGGCACAGGGAATGGGTTCAAACTGCCAGAGAGCAGGTTTAGTTTGGGTATTAGGAGACCATTCTTCCCTGGGAGGGTGGGCAGGCCCTGGCATAGGGTGCCCAGAGCAGCTGTGGCTGCCCCATCTTGTCCCTGGAGGGGTTAAAAGAGGTGTGGATGTGGCGCTTGAGGACATGGATTAGTGGTGCTGGGTTGATGGATGGACTGGATGATCTACAGCTCTTTTTCAACCTTACTGATTCTATAATTCTAAGAAGTATAAATTAGGAGAATTAGCTGTAAATCTCTGGGGCTGAGCAGTGCAGATTTGGTTTCCTCAAGTCGTTGTGCCCTTTTTTGGGAAGTGTTTCCAGGCCCAGAATTTTTGCTATATAAACCTCTTTAACTCCTGTGACAACTTGATCAAACAATTTTCTGTAGAGAATTTATTCTCTTACAGCTTCAGAGTGTGTTTTAAACCCGTGCTTGGGATTTTCTTCCAAGGTCTCAGCATTCAGTTGAGGTCTTAGCCCAAAATGTGGGTTCCTGTGTTGTGGCAGTGAGGAGGCTCGGAAGATCCCATTCCCCCTGGATTCCTGTACACCTCTGTGGCACATCAGAGCAGCACGGGAACTCCTGCAGGCTCCCGATGTGAGGCTCTGCCTCCCCTGGGCCTGATCAAAGGCAGGAATGTGTAGCTGCCAGTGGGAAGGCAAGAAAAGAGGGAGAACGGTGAGATCCTACAAATGGGGGATTCGAGGTGACATGGTTTGACTAATGATGAGATTTTGGTGGTATCTCCTACATTTGTAGCGTGATTCCTGCAGTTTGCACTGACTTCCTCTGTGGTTGGGTAACTCCACTGAAATATTCCCCACGGTTTGCTGACATGCAAGTGCTCTGTGATGGATTTCTGCTCATTAGTGTTCTGTCACAGCCCTCGTTGTGCTGGCAGAGCAGCTGAGGCGGCAGCAAGGAGCGATGCTGGGGTGGCTCTGCAGCTCTCCCTGCTGTGTTAGTGCTGAGTGTTGGCAAAGTCTCAGGCAGTTCTGCACAGCATGGAGAGAACTCAGCTCATTTCCCATTAACAGCTTGTATTCCAACCTCAGGAAAGCACAAGGAGCGTGACCAAAATGATTCATCAATTCATCACGAACTTTGTTGGTTTCATAGTGCAAGGCTCCCTGGGAAGGGGTTCTGGATGGCACCAGGGGCAATCTGTGTTGCTTTAGTGATATTTTCCATCTGGAGAAAAGCTCCTCAGCCTTGTTTTCTAGAGGGATGAGAGTTCAGCAGCAAATTCCTCAGCGGAGCTGTGACAATAATGCACGTGGAAGGTCCTGAGACTTTATCTGAAGTCCACTGGCCACAGTTACAGCTGCTTGTAACAATAGTAATTTTCAGGATGTCAAATATTGGTGTGAAACGTCCAGTGGGAACTGATTGTGCTAACACAGGATCCCAGGACGGCTCAGGCTGCAGGGGGCACAGCGGGCACCTGGTGGCACCTCCCTGCTCCAGCAGGGCCATCCCAGAGCAGCGGGCACAGCCCTGTGTGCACACAGCTCTGCAACAGCCCCGGGGAGGAGACCCCACAGCCGCTCTGCACAATCTGCTCGGGGCTGGGCCCTGCCCAGGGCACAAGTTCTGCCTCCCGGGCAGGGCAATCGCTGCCATCGGGCCCTGCCCGTGGCTCTGGGGCCATTGCCGGGCCCCCGGAGCAGAGCCCGGGCCCCGCTCGGAGCCCTCCCTGCAGCCAGGGACACCCAGGCCTGAGGGCCCCTCTCAGCTGGGGCTCCTCTCGAGGCTGCCCGGCCCCAGCTCCCTCAGCCTTTGCTGGGCACGGAGATGCTCCAGGCCCTTGCTCAGCCCCGCAGCCCCCGCTGGCCCCGCTGCAGCAGCTCCAGGTCTCCCTGGTTGGATTTTCCAGCGGTCTTAGTGCCTTAACAACTCTTCAGTCTGACTCGTGGGTAGAAAATGTCTTGCTGTGTTCGACTCAATAATAAATTGACAGTGTAGGTTTTTGTCCCGTCTCTCAGTGGATTTCTTGAGCTCACCTTGGTGAATCCAAACAAAACTTTGGGAACTCTTGCTTTCCATGCAGTTTTATCCTTTGCAGCATTTTCCAGTGTTTACTTTTGCCTGTGTGGTGGCCCCTGCCCTGAGCCCCAAGGATGTATCTGGTGGGATCTCAAGTGGTTGTGAATCACCACAGCAGCATCACCAGAGTGAACCTGGAGCTGGTTCATGCTCTGGTGTCTTCAATTGTATAAAAGGCACCTCTTAGGAATTAATTATCTGCTCAGAAAAGAACCTTTCTAGTTGAGGGAGGTTAACTGGCTTTCAGTTTCCTAGAACAAAATTATTTTCATGGTGACAATCAAAAAACCCCCAAAATACACCACAAAATCCCCCAAAATACACCATAAACCCCCCACAAATGAAAAAGGCAGCTCTGAGCAGAAAATTTTGTTATTCTAACTCCCAAAATGTGCCATTTCCTCTCTTTTCCATCTCATCTTCCCCAAAGGAAAAAGTTTTCCTTAAGTATCTATGCTTGGCAAATTCAGCTTTTCATCTCAGGTAGATGGAAAAGATAGAAGATCTGATTTTTTTAAATCCTTGTTATCAGCTGTGCAACAATTACTGTTGTTCCCTGACTTTAAAAGGAATTCCACGCTGTCCATACACTTCTATTGGAAGCCGAGCATTCTTGGACATCTTAAAATCATCTCAATAAAATCAAATACATACAAAATATTGGAAAACATATTACTTTTATTTTAAAGTCATGTTTATTTGGGGGTTTTTCTTTGTTCTTGAAAGCCCCAAATGCATATTCTGCATCTCAGTTGTAAATTCCCTCCTAATCCTTCCATGGGATCGTGGGATGGTGAAATCAATACATAGGCAGGTGCCTAAAAATCCTGTTTGGATTTTTGAATGCAACTGCACTCCTGAATTGAAGTACCATTTTAATACATTAATTTAAAATACCAGCTGTTTCTTTTATTCACAATCCTCAGCAGGAGCCTAAAAGCCCCTGGCACAAATGGGACTCTTAATTTGCTTTGTTCCATCCATAATATCTCTGAAGGCCATGAGTTTTTGCAGGACCTGCTGGACATCCCACATGGAGAAGGTGCTGCTGTGCCTCCATGGTGAACACAAAAGAAGGGGAAAAAATGAGGTTTTTGCTGCTACCTTATTCTCTCTGAGCTTTTCTAAAGTATTTTTCTGCCTTGATCATCTCGTGGCCCTGCAGACTCCCTGGCAGGCTCCCCATCTCGGCTCTGTTTGAAGGAGAATTTGTTAAATTTATTAATCTTTGTGCTAAGAGCTGCGAGGTGGCGTTGGGGCTCTGCTTTGTGGCCTGCCCAGTTCTGCTACACTGAACACCTGGAAGTCAATTAATCCCCACACCAATAACTGAGGGAGCTTTTCCCTAACGAGGAAAATAAATAAGTGCATATTCCACCCTCGGAGTGACAAGATGTTGTTTGTTTTGTAATCAGCTGCCTCTGCCAGAGCTCGGGCAGCCTTTCATGTTCCCGTGGCAGAGGCTGGCATTTGCAGGCCGGCTGTTTATTCCGAGTGATCTCCTGCCCCGCTGGGGCTCCTGCTGACTGCCCCAGCATTTTCCAGCCTCTCCCTGCCAACCCCCCACGTGCTCTTGCTTTGCCTCCAGCTGAGGCTCCTGAGGCACTGCGGGCTCCTCAGACACTTCGCACCTTCATTAATCTGTTTTCCCTGCCTTTTAATGAGCCTCCATCTCCTCGTGAAGCTCCTGAGGAGCCTGGTAGGGAGTTTTTAGGCCTCCTGCAAGGATGTTGGATACCTGTGGAAGACTCACAGTTGTTCCTGCTGTTTCACTATTCATTTTTAAAAGAATTATTTCTGATTACAAGCATATGCACACTTTCTTAAACTTCCTATGTGTGCTTTGATTAATTTATTAATGTGCTTTCACCCATTTATTAACTTTATTAACTTAATAGCTGCTTCACTGTTTTATGTTTTCATAGTTCTAATTTCTAAATTTGAATGAAAAAGATGCTGCGTCATCTGTGGATTATTAAAACAATATGAAAGTACCTTGAGTTTTGCTTCGAAGCACATCAGCCAGTTTAATTCAAAACAGTTTTAAATTATTAAGATTGGAGCTGTTCAGCCTGGAGAAGAGAAAGTTGTGGGGAGACCCCACAGTCCCACCCAGGGTGTGAAGGGGCTGCAGGGAAGCTGGAGAGGGACCCTGCAGCAGGAATGGGAGTGACAGGACAAGGGGAATGGGTTCAGACTGACAGAGGGGAAATTTAGATGGCATGTTGGGAATAAATGCTTCCCTGTGAGGGTGGGGAGGGGCTGGGATGGAATTCCCAGAGCAGCTGTGGCTGTCCCTGGATCCCTGGCAGTGCCCAAGGCCAGGCTGGACACTGGGGCTGGGAGCAGCCTGGGACAGTGGGAGGTGTCCCTGCCCATGGAAGGGGACGGGATGGGATTTAAGGCCCCTTCCAACCAAACCATTGCACGATTTTATGATTCTACCCCTAAACATTTCAGCAGATTCTGCATGGTATCTCCTAGCTCATGAGCAGCCCATTTCAGGTGCGTACAGTACCTGGAGAAACAACAGACACAGAATAAAAATGTAACGGATTTCACTTCTTATTCTCAGCTTCCTTATAATTCATTTCCTTATTGGACTTGTTTCTATTCAGTTGAGTGCTTTGTTTCCCAGGGCTCGGTGCAAAGGTGGCAGAGGGATAAAATACCTTCTGTCCAACCAGAACCTGTCTGATCTCCAGTGCAGGGGTTCTAAGTGCTGGTCTCTTGCTTTTCCTTGAACTGGAAAATAAAACATTGTCCTTGCTATTTGAGTTATTTGCTGAACAATTCTGATTTTAGTCATGGTTTGGCGTAGACTCAGCATGGCCCACAATACTGTGATCATAGAATCCCAGAATCCCAGACTGGTTTGCGTGGGAAGGGATCTTAAAGCCCATCCCATCCCACCCCTGCCATGGCAGGGACACCTCCCACTGCCCCAGGCTGCTCCCAGCCCCAGTGTCCAGCCTGGCCTTGGGCACTGCCAGGGATCCAGGGGCAGCCACAGCTGCTCTGGGCATTAATGGTGTGTTTAAACCCAGCCTAACAGAAAGGATTGGTTTTGTTGTGGGTGTGTTTTTAACTTGAATGTGGGGTTTTCTGAGAGGGCTCCAGCTGATCTGCAAATTTAAAAATAGGATTTTAGTCTTGGTCAGTTTTCTGCTCCATCTTCTCTCTCCTCATGCAACTTTTATGCCATCCTAAAGCCTTTAAAAATTCAAGCAGATGTCAAATATATCTTCTTGTCTCTTTCTTTCCACCTATTTTGAGCTTGTCTCCCTCATTACGCTTTTAGGAGTTTAATTTTTCAGAGTCCCAAGTGGAATTGGACGGTGACAAAGGAGCTGGCCAGCAGGATGGGGACAGGGACAAAAGCCATGAGCAGGAGTGGAGAGAGGAACTTCTCAGTCCCAATTTGGGAGGCCAAAAGCCAAGCACATCCATCCCCACTTTTTAATGTGCCTATCCCTGACATGTCTCTTCCTTAAATTTCTTTGGTGTGGAAAAGGCTGGGAGAGCCTCTGGACTTGGGGAACGTGCAGGGAATGACTGGGGGGACACAGCTTGGGGTGTGGTGGCAGGTGACCGTGGGGCTGCCCGTCCACACCCACAGGAGGCATCAATAAACTGCCCTTCCTCCATCCCAGGCTTCCTCTCCTCCTCCTGGCTCATCCCTTTTCCCTCTAATTTCCCCCTCAGCATCACCAAAGCTCTCCCAGCTCCCTTCCAGCTCTCAGCAGGCCGATTTCTGACAGCTCTGCCAAAACTTGACCGAGTGTGGACTTGTCTCATTCCTGTTCCCACGCTAAATTTCAAGTCCCCTCTTGCAGAACACGGAGCTTTCCAAAGGAGAGGCTGCCAGGATGAGTTGTATGTGGGAAAAAAAGGCATCTGGTTTGTCACAGAGCTCATTAAGGAAACATTCCAAGGGGAGGGAAAAGCCTGGTGTGCACACATCCGTGTGTGGCACATTTGGAGTTGGTTGAGCAGCCAAGGTCACTGAAATGTGGGAGTTGGAATGGCAGCTCTGGAGTTGCCACTGGCAGCTGGATTGACAGAGATGAAAGCTGGCATCAGTTTTGGGGTGACCTGATTGTGACCTTCCAGGACCTGAAGGAGCTACAAGAAAGATGGAGAGAGATTCTTTACAAGGGCTGGAGGGCCAGGACACAGGGAATGGCTTCCCACTGCCAGAGGGCAGGGCTGGATGGGAGATTGGGCAGGAATTGTTCCCTGGGAGGGCAGGCAGGCCCTGGCACAGGGTGCCCAGAGCAGCTGTGGCTGCCCCTGGATCCCTGGCAGTGCCCAAGGCCAGGCTGGACACTGGGGCTGGGAGCAGCCTGGGGCAGTGGGAGGTGTCCCTGCCATGGCAGGGGGTGGAATTTCAGATCTTTGATGTCCCTTGCAATCCAAACCATTCCATGACTCTACAATTCGATTTCCATGTTAAGCATTTGAACTCACTTCCAAATAATGATGAATTATTCCAGCACCATCCACACTTTTCCAACATGGCTATCCCTGAAATATCGGTACCTTAAGTTTCTTTTGCAGTGTGCATTTGTGGATCACAGCACTCCGGCTCCTGATGATGCTCCAGTTCAATTTGCTGTTTTCCTGTTTCCAGGCATTTGCTGTGTTTCACTGTGTGATGTCTGAAATCCCTGATTCCAGGGACTATTTATATAAACGCAGGCAAGCGTTTGTGATCTTATCAACTGTTTACTATCAGTTTCTAAGCTGATAAGGGGGCTGGAGCACTTTCCCTATGGACCCAGGCTGGTGCAGGGAAGAGAAGGAGACCTCACAGCTCCTTCCAGGATCACAGGGGCTACAGGGAGGCCAGAGGAGGGCCCTGCAGCAGGACCTGGAGTGCCAGGACAAGGGGGATGGCTTCAGACTGACACATGGGAAATGTAGGTGAAATATAAAGAAGGAATTGTTCCCTGGCAGGGTGGGCAGGCCCTGGCACAGGGGGCCCAGAGCAGCTGTGGCTGCCCCTGGATCCCTGGCAGTGCCCAAGGCCAGGCTGGACACTGGGGCTGGGAGCAGCCTGGGACAGTGGGAGGTGTCCCTGCCATGGCAGGGGTGGCACTGGATGGGCTTTGAGGTCCCTGCCCACCCAAACCAGGCTGGGATTTTGTGATTCCTTTCCTCCAGGATCTATCCTAAAAATGTACCTCACATTTATAGAAAAGAGGTTGCTATAGAAATGTTGATGTTGCCTGGTTAATTTGGATTTAAAGGGGCCACAAGCTGTAAATATCCTTTGAATTCTGATCGTTTCTTCTCCTGCAGTTCCATCCAATGCCCTTCCCAGTGAGACGTTGTTGTGCTGAACCTCCAGATCTCCCTGCTGGCTGTCTAATTTCTCTGTTTCCAATGTGATTTCTCATTTCAGGCCCGTGTGAATCCCATCAGTGTCACTCCACCCATCCAAGCCATAGATCAGGACCGAAACATCCAGCCTCCCTCCGAGCGGCCCGGCATCCTCTATTCCATCCTAGTTGGTTGGTGTCTGCTACTCTTCCTATCCCTCCCAACCAGTCCCTCTGCTATGAGCAGCCAGGAAAAGATTGCCTGGGAGAGTGGAGCCCTGATAAAATCCCTCCTGTGGTCAGCGGGATGTTTGGAACCGTTGTTCTACCTGCTGGTGTTTCACTGCCACGTGGGAGTTCATTCCACGGGGTTATCTATTAGAGTTTATTCAGATTAAATCCAGAATTGTTGTCAGGTTTAGTGAATGGAACAACACAGCGAGGGACAGGAAAGCTCTGCTGGGATGTGTTTTCCTTTGACAGATACAAAAAAAAGAGGCTAAAACACAGCAATTACAGCAGATTTCATCCCAAAAACCTTGTGGCACAGAGCAGCTCCAAGAATCTTACCACATCCAATTTTGCTGCCTGTGAGCTTTCCTTTGGAATTTAAAGTTTGTTTCATTGTTTTTGCTGGTTTCAATACTTCTTCCTGCTGCTTCCCCGTGTTTGGCATTTGTTTCTGGGCTTGTAGGATGTGCCCATGGAAGGGCCTGGGGGTGGTCGGCAGTTGCAGGGCTCCACCTGCCCTGCTCTTCCCAAAATCCACCCGTGGATGTTTCCGTGGGACATGGAAACAGGGGGTTTTGTGGAATCCCATCTTTTCCCTGTGCTCTCTGTGTTGAACTCCATGGTTTTCCCAGCCAAGGAGAGTTGGAGGTGAGGCTTGTGAGGAGCACATTGTGAAGCTTTAGCTCTGCAAAGGGACTTATTTATGAATGTCATCAATTGATTTGATTCCTAAGTCCTGCAGGGACAGCTCCACCCCAGGGCCACGTTTAGGCCAATTTTTTAAGGTTTTTTTGCATAATTCACAAAGTTCTTCAGGAGTGAAATCATTCAAGATTGTGCATCACTAACCAGGGGTTTTGGGAATATTGGAGTGGCTGCTCTGACCTCCCAGAAATAATTCAGAAAGGTGTGGTGCAGCAGTTTGGGTTGGTCTGGGGGCCTTTTTTCCCCCTCCTTTGTTTTTCTCTCCTTTCTTTTTCCTTCTTTCTTTTTTTTACTTTCTTTTGTCCTTTCTTTCCTTCTTTACTTTTTCTCCTTTCCTCCTCTATTCCTTCTTTCTTTTTTTGTGCTTTTTTTTGTCTTCTCTTGTCCATCTCTTTCCCTTCTTTTTTCCTTCTACTTTTCCTTCTTCTTTTTCCCTTCTTTATTTTTTCTTCTATTTTCTTTCACTTTTCTTATTTTCCTTCTTTTCCCCTTCCATTTTCCCTCTTTTATCCTTCCTTTTTCTTTTTTTCCCTTCTTTTCCGCTTCATCCCTTACTTTTTTGCTCTTATTTCCTTCTTTTTTTGTTCTCTTTTCTTCTTTCCTTCTTTTTTTTTCTTTTCCCCATCTTTTCTTCTTTTCCTCCTTCTTATCTTTTCCTTATTTTTTCATTTCTTTTTTCCTAGTTTCTAGTTTCTTTCTTTTTAAATTCATTTGCCCCTAATATTTTTCTTTTTACTTCTTTCATTTTACTTCTCCTTTCCTTCTCTAGTCCTTCTTTTTTCTTCTATTTTTAACTTCTTTTTTCCTCCTTTATTTTTTCTCCTTGCTATTTTCCTTCTCTTTTCTCTTTTCCTTCTTTTCCCCATATAATTTCCTTCTTCTTTCCTTCTTCTTTTTTTCTTTTTTCCTTCATTCCCCTTCCCTTTTCCTTTTCTCCTTTCTTTTTCTTTCTCTTTTACTTTCTTTTTTTTCCTTTTTTCTTCTTTCCTAATTTTTCCCTCTTTTGTCCTCATTTCTTTTTCCTTGTTTCTTTTATTTCTAGTTTCTATTTTCCTTCTTTTAAAATTCATTTTTCCCCTTCCTTTTTTTCCTTTTTTTCCCCTTCTTTTTACCTTCCTTTTCCACTCTTTTTTCCCCCTCCCATCTCTTTTTTAAAATTTTTTTTCCTCTTTTCTGGTTTTCCCCTTTTTTTATTCCCTTATTTTCCCTCCCTTGTGCTGTTCCAAAGGATTTCTTTTTGGATTTTAAGTCTGCCTTCATCTCTGCCAGGATTTGCTATTTCTGTTTTAGCCTCAGAAAATATTAAGTAGCTCCACAAGAAATGGGCCTTGCAGATATTTCTCATTATGAGGATTTTTTCCCCCTTTTCTTTAGATCTCAACCTCGTTCTCCTTGATATCTTTAGAAATGTCCTTTTTTAAAAACTGAGAGGTTTGAACTGTGCCCATGGAATTAGGGAATAAGTTACTTACGAGAATGATTTTTAATTTGGTGGGGGTTTTTTGTTTTTTTTTTTTTTTTTTTTAAATTTGACTCAGTTTTATTTGGTTCTTCTTTTCCCTTTTTTCTTTGCCCACCTGTGCAAGGCACTGTGGATATTTGATATATTTGACATTTGGGACCGGGATATTTGGATTTTTTTTTTTGTAATACATTAATTTTTTCCAATCCTTGGCTTTTGGGAATGTTCATTTCTTTGGGTCTTTGCGATACACCCACATTCCCTGCACTTACCCAGCTGTGAAGCAAGGCCCCTCCCTTTATTTTTATTAGCAATGTTATTGATTCTATCAGTAAATTTTATTATTTTGACTAGAAAATTTTATTAGTTTTAATAGTAAAATGTATTATTTTTGACAGTAAATCACTAGTAAAATATTCTTTTTAGGAGTAATTTGAAGTCCTTATTTTCTCTGGGTCCAATCCTTGAGAAAAGCCGAATTTTCCTTTCAATCATCAGCTTCTTGCCCTTGAAACTGGCTCCGTGATTTTTGCTGCCAGTTTTGGTTGCTTTTGGTTGATATTTTAAATAATGAGCCAAAAATGCGCAATAACTTTTGGGAAGAGGGAGGATCCTCTCTGGTCCTGTGTCCAAAACCCCTCCTGTGGCTCTGGGAAAGGCAAACTGAGGAGTCCTTGCCTCCTCCCCCTTGCTGGCCCCCCACATTTTGACCCCTCCGCCTCTCCAAACACATGGAATTTCTGGAGCCAGCAGACTCGGAGCTCATCCCTGCACGTGCAGAGCAGCCAGAGGTGGACTGAGGGCTGCTCAGCTCTGGCAAATGCCAGTATTTCTGTGCCTGCACAAGCAGATCTCCCTGTCCCTGGAAAACCGGGCTCCCAGCGCTCCGGAATGCAGGAATCTGAGCCTTTCCTGGGCTGGGCAGGAGCTGAGCAGGCATCCCCGGTTGGGATTTGGGCATCCCCCTCTGCGATGCCTTCATTTTTGCTTCTCCATCGTCCACCTTGCTGCCTTTTCCTCCTTGGTGAGCTTGGTTGGGTTGTTTGTGGAGTTTTTTGGGTTGGTTTTTTTCCCCTTTTTTCCCCCTGGATTCCTTCCTGACCTCCTTACACAATATCAGCCTCACGTTCCCTTCTCTAGATCCCTTTGGGACCCTCACCCTCCTCCCCTGCATATTTGTTCTCCTTCAGGGCACCTCTTGTTTTCTCCTTTCTCCGAGTTTTTGCATTCACTCCTTAATTTCTTGATGGTATTTTGGCTTCAGCAGCAGCCCAGGTGATGTGCAGCCTCCACAACCAGCAATCTGTTACCTGCCAAAAGTTTGGAGCTCCTGCTGGCTGCCTTGTGCTCTTCAAAAATTAGATTAATTCATTAGAAGTTGAAATTAAAGGGCGAGGCAAGGGGACACAGGACTTGGAGCTTGAAGCTCTGCATTTGTGCTGGTGGTGTAAGAGAAAAAATAATTCATGGTGGTTCTTTTGCTGCTTTTTGGGTCGATGATATAGGTGTATCATCAGAGAGTCACAGAAAAAATAGATATAAAATACACATAAACATATGTAATTTTGTATAATTTATATAATTGTACATATAATTTTTATATTTTATATTACTTAAATTTTTATATCATTATATTATTATGTTATCATATATACATTATATTATTATATATATTA
>WEIT01014684.1:50188-91750 GCA_013389985.1 Dryoscopus gambensis
ATATATAAAATGTTCTGGTTGTAAAGACAAACATACAGTCACAGAATCATTTAGGTTGGAAAAACCCTCTAAACATCAGTTCCAGCCCTTAACCCAGCCAAGCCCACCACTACTCCCTGTCTTCCCAACACTTCCTGGGATGGAACTCCCAGGGATTGACTGTAGAATTGTAGAAGGACTTTGCAAGACCAAGGGAGTCAGTGATAAAATGGCTGATAAAATTAGGCATGGCTTAAAAATAAAGTGAAACGTGTCAGAAAGGATCGTCCTAAACTTTTCTGTAAAATGATGGGTTCTGGCCTGACTTGGGAATGAGATCTGGGTGTTGGAACAGGGAACAGAGTGTGAAGGTTGGCTCGGTGATCCAAAAAAAAAAAAAAAAAGAAATGGAACATTAGAAATCATTAGTGAAAATAGAGAAAAGAACAGGGAGAAAAGCACTGCAGCTCTGAACAGATCCAGGCGTCCTGAGCACAGTGTCCCAAAAAGGACACAGCAGGACAGAGGCTCCTCCAGGTGAGGAAGGAAGAAGCTGGGACAGACACGCGAAAAATTCAGTGCCAGAGTTGTGGGAGTGAAGAGGAAGCAGCACTTCAGCCTCTCCTGCTGTGCCAGGGTGAGAAGCTCCCAGCTGGGACAAGGAGGTGGCAGGGTTAGAACGGACAGAATGGGTTCTTCTCTAGAGGAGGAGGTTGTGTGGAGACCTCTCAGCTCCTTCCAGGATCTCAGGGGATGCAGGGAAACTGGAGAGCAACTGTGCAACAGGAACTGGAGGGACAGGACACAGGGAATGGGTTCCGACTGACAGAGGGGAAATTTAGATGGGATATTGGGAAGGAATTGTTCCCTTTGGAGGTGGGGAGGCCCTGGCACAGGGTGCCCAGAGCAGCTGTGGGTGCCCCTGGATCCCTGGCAGTGCCCAAGGCCAGGCTGGACACTGGGGCTGGGAGCAGCCTGGGGCAGTGGGAGGTGTCCCTGCCATGGCAGGGGTGGGATGGGATGATTTTCAAGGTCTCTTCCAACCCAAACTGTGATTCCTTCCATGACTCTGATTTGACAGGCAGTGCTGTGGGGCTGAATGCTGAACTGGGCTCAAGGGGAGGCTGGGCTTGCTCATGGAAGACAAATTTATGAATAAAAAGAGAAATCCAGGGAGATCTGAGCTGCTTCTCTTCTTCCCTAGGCTCCTGTCTTTAGCTGCAGCTTCAAGCAGGATTTTTGAGTTGTTCTTCTTGCCATGTTCATAGGGGAGGTTCAGATTACACATCAGAAAAAATTCCTTTCTCCCTGAAGGAGCGGTCAGGCTTTGGAAGGAGATGCCCAGGGCAGTGTTGGAGTCACCCTCTCTGGAAGTGTTCAGGAGGCATCAGGAGGTGGCCCCGGGGATGTGTGTTAGGGGTGATGCTGGTGCTGCTGGGGTGATGGTTGGACTCAAGGACCTTCAAGGACTCTCCCAGCCTTGGTGATTCTGTGGCTGTTTTATTCTGAATTTCAGGCAGCACAGTTCCAGCAGGCAATGAGGAGATGTCCATCAGCTGAGGCTCACTGGACTGGAAGTTCTTGCATTAGAGAAATGCTCCATGGGGTTTGAGACTTAAAAAGTCTTGAATTATCTAATTTCTTTTGGTTTTCACCCCTTCAAAAACTTCATATCTGCAATGTTTGGTTGATCTTTCCAAGAATTTCAGCTTTCAGCTCTTCCCATCCTGTTCTGATCTCTTCGCTTCCGTGCATCTGCTGGGGTAGCTCCAACTTTCCCCTCTTCCCATGTCTTAATTTTCTTGCCTTTCAGAGGATTTGTGCTTATTCTTTGCTCCTCTAAATTTGGGGGTTTGTACTCAGGGTGACAGATTAGGACAAGAATGGAAGGAGTTTATTTTCATTAAAGAGTTGCTCCATCCTCTTCCTGTTAGTGCTGAAATTTTCCAAATCATTCCTTTGGTTGTGCATCCCCTGTAGGTACTAAGGACAAGAAGTGGTTTTTAAAATTAGCTTTTCAAAGGTTCAGCCCTTAGGTGAGCTCCAAATTCAATTAATTCTCCTTGAGACAGCCTTTTTTTCTCTCTTGTGTTTAATACAGTGATGGGATTTGATGTAGAATTAAAAATCTGAGTGAAGGGACAGGGTTTGTCTTTGTGATGAAGGAAAAAAGGGTCCAGGAAACCCAAACTTTCCCTTTAAATCACTAAAATATTTCTTCATATCAGTAAGATTGACCCTAAATTGTGTGTCAAAACTCCCAGAGCAATGAAATTATTAAAATCAGTAATTGGGATGTTAGGTGATGTCTTTTTATTGACAGGAATTTCCTTTCTGCAATAAAAACCTATCTTTACCATGTAAAATTAAACATTCATAACTTAAAACTTGGCCTGATGGCTTCATAGCTGGTGGGTTTTTTAAGGGAAGAAGAAACAGTTGCAGTATTTGGAAGATAATCTGTAATTGCTGATCACTGCCCTGCAACACCGTGAGTCTTGCTGGTCCTGAGGTCACCTTTTACCCATGGCCCTAAAATGGATGCTTTGGGGTTTGGGGTTTTTTTTCAGCCCAGTGTCCAGACACATTTTGTGCTGATTTAATTTCCCGGCCACAGTGACAGCAAATTCACTGACAGGAAAGTCACATTTCTTCTGTGTTCTAAAGATATTCTGTGCTCCTTGTCCTTAAGCCGAGTTTTAATCCAGTCCAGCGCTTCTTTCCTTGCGCTGTACATGCTGACCCTGGGAATTAATCCCCAATCCTAAAGTTTAGCCTACACCTGGATAAATGCTGTTCCTCTTTTCACCCTGCCCTCCCCGTTCAGTCACACGGAGTGATCTCCCAGGTCACAGGAGCCACTTTGTCATCCTGCCCGTCCTTCTCCCTGCTGGCTGCTCCTGATTTAATCACATCCATTTCAGTGATGGATCACAGAATCCCAGGATGGCTTGGCTCGGAAGCGCCGCTAAAGCCCATCTGGTTCCACCCCCTGCCACCTAATTTTGCTTTCCTTAAATCTGAGATCTTCTTGGAGCTCAGTTTGCAGCTCCCCCTGCTACTCTTCCGCACAGATTTGTGCGTAGCCCCTCACCATGAAAAATCCTGACATCCCAATTTTTTTAGGACGTGTGAAGTTCACATTTGTCCCCGTACACCACTCTCCCCTCAGCTCCCCTTGCTCATCTTCCTTTTGGGATTGGAGGGGAGAGATAACTTTTTTGGTTGTTTTTTTTCTGTTTGGTTGGTTGGTTGGTTGGTTTTTTATATTATTATTATTGCTATTTTGGTTGGGGTTTTTGTTTTATTTCGTTTGGGGATTTGGGGGTTTTTTTGTTGAGTTTTGCTTTGTTTCTAGGGATGGACCTTCCAATTTTTATCAAATAAAAGATCTGGCATGAAGACAAACCCCCCATTTGGGGTTCGGTTTTTTTTTTAATTTATACCTAATTAGCAGCATGGAACCATCTTAGATAAAACAATTCCGTTTCCTTGCACCGTAGGACAGATTGTTTGGATGGAGGATTGCTGAAGTGGCTTCTGTGATTCCATGGAGGACTAGGAGTATTCAGTGCTGAAGTGGATTCTGTGATTCCAAGGAGAAATGGGAACTCTGAGTTTTATCCAAGGGAACCACGTTTTGCTCTCTTCTAGATGTTTCTCTAGGACAGGGTCTGCTGCTTTGGGCAGTGAGTGCGGACACTGGGAACTGGCTGGAGAATATTCCGGCTCTGGGTAGTGCCGGGGGCCTGCAGCTGGACTCGATGATCCCTCTGGGTCCTTTCCAGCTTGGAATTGCACTCGATGATCCCTGTGGGTCTTTTCCAGCTTGGAACTGGACTCAGTGATCCCTATGGGTCTTTTCCAGCTTGGAATTGCACTCGGTGATCCCTGTGGGTCCTTTCCTGCTTGGAATTGGAATCAATGATTCCAGTGGGTCCTTTCCAGCTTGGAATTGCACTCGATGATTCCTCTGGGTCCTTCCAGCTTGGAATTGGACTTGATGATTCCTCTGGGTCCTTTCCAGCTTGGAATTGGACTCAGTGATTCCAGTGGGTCCTTTCCAGCTTGGAATTGCACTCGATGATTCCAGTGGGTCCTTTTCAGCTTGGAATTGGAATCAATGATTCCAGTGGGTCCTTTCCAGCTTGGAATTGGATTTGATGATTCCTCTGGGTCCTTTCCAGCTTGGAACTGGACTCGATGATCCCTATGGGTATTTTCCAGCTCGGAATTGGACTCAATGATTCCAGTAGGTCCTTTCCAGCTTGGAATTGCACTCGATGATCACCATGGGTCCTTTCCAGCTCAGAATGCTCCATGGTTCCATGAGGGAGCCTTTTGCATTGCTCTAATTTCTCATTTTTTGGGGGAATTGTTTCATCTGCTACTTTGGAGGAGCGAGCTTCCCGTTGGTCCTGCTAATTCCCACAGCTGTTTGCTCCTCACTCCTTGCATCCCTCCTGGAACTGCTTTCCTGTCACCTCCAGCCATCTTCCATCAGGATAAAATTATGGACGCTACCAGTAGAAGCAATCTTCAGAAGAGATGCAAAAGCAGTTAAATATCTGTGAGAATTAACACATTTAACGTTATTTTGTCTTTTTTATTCTTTAGCTGCTCTTAACTACTCAGTTATACCAGAGTCTAATTCTGTGCTGCTTTTTTGTGTCTTGGTGGCAGTGTGAAGGTCACATCCTTGGGGTTATTTGAGAGATTCCTCATTATTTTGACACTAAACCACATTTTTGAAGGACTGGAACCCAAATGTTTTGTGGTTCAGATACCAGTGGCTTTCTGGGTGAAGAAAATGTAAACTGTTTGCTGTTTATGCTCCAAAATATGTGTTAGGAAGCAAAAAGCTCAACCTGAGGCCCGCAAGTCCAGGTCAGAATGAGAAAAAAGGGTTTGCACTAACAGAACTCAATGTCTGGAACAACTCCCATGAGGTATAACTTCATCTCTTAAAAAAAATACACAACAAAACCAAAAATAACAAAAAACCACCCACAAACCAGCACAAAACAAACAAGCAAAAAAACCCCCCCAAACCCCCACACAAAGAAAAACCCCAAGAAATAGGGCACTGGAGCAAAATCTGACAACATTATAGCTTTTTTTTTATATTTTTGGAGCATTATGAAGGGTCTGCATTGAACCCTGCTCATGGAAGTGTTGCTCCTAGGACTGATTTCATGGAACACCTGAAAGCAAATCAATTCCTCACGTTGTAATATGAAATTCCTTGTTTCAAACAAAAGGCAAAATGCAGTGGCCATTTGCAAAGCTTGCTTTTTCGCCTTAAATAGAGGCAGCTTTGGAAACAAAAAAATGAAATTAATCCATCATTGTGACTGGTGAACACAAGGGAAAGCTGAAGGGATTTTGAGTGGAAATGATAACTGAGGAAGGACTCCTTTGCTCTGTCCTTTTGGGCTCCAGGGTTTCAAATCTGAAGTCCAATTTTGGGAGAAAACAACTCTCTTTTTGTTTGGCCGTGTGTAATTCCCGGCACTTCGGCAAAGCCTGCAACACCTTCCTGGGTAATATTCCTGCTTTTATCCCACAGTGAGCTCTGGGCTCACTTGGACTTTTAAGCAAGGCCATTATTGTGGTTTCAAGCTGTT
The DNA here is from genome assembly GCA_013389985.1 of Dryoscopus gambensis. Lineage (NCBI taxonomy): Eukaryota > Metazoa > Chordata > Aves > Passeriformes > Malaconotidae > Dryoscopus > Dryoscopus gambensis. The sequence goes on from WEIT01014684.1 coordinate 55,795, forward strand.
CTGAAGATTGAGACCCTCTGTTGTTTGCATTTTCGGTTTTTTTAGATCTCTTTCTAGCAAGGAACATTAGGGGGTGTTGTAAAGTAACTTGCAGGGGTTGGATGGAAACTCTGGGCTCTGAAGGGACCGACTTTACTTGGAAAAGCAGAAGAAAAGAGTATTAATGATGGACAACTGTGGTTAGTGCTGTGGGGAGGAGCACTTCAGGAGAGCCCTGGAGGGGCTGGAGCGTGTCCAGGGCAGGGAACGGGGCTGGGAAGGGGCTGGAGGAGCCCCAGGAGCGGCTGAGGGAGCTGGGAAAGGGGCTCAGCCTGGAGCAAAGGAGGCTCAGGGGGGCCCTTGTGGCTCTGCACAAGTCCCTGACAGGAGGGGGCAGCCGGGGGGGTCGGGCTCTGCTCGCAGGGAACAGGGACAGGACAAGGGGAAACGGCCTCAGGCTGGGCCAGGGGAGGCTCAGGTGGGACAGCAGCAGGAATTTCTGCATGGAAAGGGTGCTCAGGCCTTGGCAGGGGCTGCCCAGGGAGGGTTGCAGTCCCCGTGCCTGGAGGTGTCCAAGGGAGGCCTGGAGGTGGCACTCAGAGCTCTGGGCTGGGGACAAGGTGGGCATCGGGCACAGGGTGGGCTCCATGATCCTGGAAGTCTTTCCATCTTAAAAATTCCAGGACTCTCTGATTCCATGATACATCTGCATTTAAAATAGAATCCCAGCAGTGTGCATTGCTTGAGGAGCAGACTTTCCCTGGGATATGTTTTTTATGCTTTCAGTATTTTAATTTAGGCAAAAATTCCATCTCAGGACATTTCTGGAGTTTCATCCTCCTGGTTCAGGAGCCAGAGTCCTGCCAGGTAATTTTGGTGGTGTTGGTTTTAACACACAAAGTTTATTTTCATTCAGTGGAGCATCAACTGGACTGGACTGGAGCCTGGGGCATTTTTTCCTGTTGTTCAAGAGCACTCCAGGTATATTTTTAAAAGAAAAATCCATTTTTTCCTAAAAACTGAGAATGAGTTTTTTATGGATTACTTAAGGTGTCATCACCTCCTTTGAAGAAAATAACACTTTTTATGTTTATCTTCCTTTTTATTTGAAATAGAAGGTTTTAATACTTTTTTTTAATAGAGGTTTTTATCATTAACAAAATACTATTGCTGCTTTATAAACAAAGAGAATTAACATTTTTCAGACCAAGAAAAGGCTTTTAAATTAGAAGTGAAAAAAAACTTTGATGAAACCAAAGGGATGTTTCCACACCAAGCTTCCTTGGACTCTTGATTTGAAAAATGAGGCATTACCTGTTTGAAATGGGGGAAATACGAGATTAGAAGTAAAACCTCTGCAAACAGAAGGTCCTGTTAACAACAGGAATTTAGGTCCCGTTCTCTCTGTTGTGCTCCAGGGTCTGCGTACATCCAGATTTTGGGAACACAAATTCTGGCCACGGGAATGGGAAACTCTTTCAGTGCCCTACTGTTGTCCTGCTGCAGTGTCATGTGCAGGACTATAATTAATCCTGGTTTACTCTTTATAAACTGGAGACCAAATTCCTTTTTGTCTCTCAAGTCCCTTGTATCTTTGCTTTAATTAGTTGCTGGTTGGGAAATAACAGGAAAGGAAAGCAGAATTCTAGGTTTTTACAGGATTAGCACCCTGGAATGGGCAATTAGTGCTTTTATCTTTAGAGAGTTTGAGAATAAGAATAAATCAGGTGAAGAATGTCAGGGAGTAACTCCTGGGAGGTGCAGAGCTGCCATTGAGGTGTGGGGGTTATTTGTGGAAGTTAAGAATTTTGCTGGACACACATCCACAGCTTCCCTGGGAACAGAGTGCCCAGAGCAGCTGTGGCTGCCCCTGGATCCCTGGCAGTGCCCAAGGCCAGGCTGGACACTGGGGCTGGGAGCAGCCTGGGACAGTGGGAGGTGTCCCTGCCATGGCAGGGGTGGCACTGGATGGGCTTTGAGGTCCCTTCCAACCCAAACCAGTCTGGGATTCAAAAATAGGCAAAATTCAGATTAAAATCCCACTCATGTAGTGCTGAAGAGGCAGATTTCGGGGGAGAGGAAGCAAATGAGTCCATGTGTGCTGTTCCCACCTTTTGGGCTTAACTCTCCTGCTGCTGCTGCGGGTTCTGCTGTACAATCAGCATTCCCAGTTTTGTTTCATCCCTCAGAGCTTTTTCCAAAACTCACAATCCTGAGAGTTTAAAGAGCGCAAGGTCTGGAGTTCTTGTGGCTGTATAAATGTGACTGTGATGGAAAGTGTTGCTGTTCTTCTCTCCAAGATAATTTTTAGTTGGTATTTCTCTTTTCCATGATGTTGAATTCCATAATAGGGAGATCTGGGAAAAAAATCCATTTTTTAACTGGATTCTGACTCTTAAGTGGAACCATCCCCAGGGAGTTGCTGTTCCTAACCCGGAGCCTTTGACAAATGAGGTGATTTTTTAGGCTGAACAAGACAATGGACATCCTCTCCCTGCCTTTGCCAACCTCCACATCGAGATCCTGGACGAGAACAACCAGAAGCCTTATTTCACAAGGTCTACCTACGAGGGCTTCATCCTGGAATCCTCCCCGGTGGGAACGACCATCTCGGATAACCGGAACCTGACCTCCCCCCTGCAGGTCGTGGTGCTGGACAACGACGTGGAAGAGGTACAGTTTGTTCTTTTACACAGGTTGCAGTTTTAGATTTTCAGGGTTCTTTCTTTTTTCATTTTTTTTAATTGAGACAAACCTATTTAGATCAATAAATAATAAAAAAATAATCTTAATTTCATGACTATTTTCTGTTTGTTTTCGTTCTGAGTTCAGATAGATTTGGAAGTGGATTTTTTCTGATCTGTGTTTTGCTCTCCTCTCTGGAAGATTCTGTTCTGTTCGAGGTGATGAATCCTCAGTGCACAGAGGAATCAAAATGCATTTTGTGACAGGGATGAGCCTGCCCCACGCCACGGAAATGGGAGAGGGGAGCTCAGAGAGAAAGGGATTCCTAATTTGAGGAATAGGAGGAATAGCGGGAGGCTGAAAGTTCATTGCATTCTTTGCTCTGCCAGATTTTGAGAGAACATTACTCAGAGTGGAAATCAGGCGTCTCCAGAGGAATAGTAACCAAGTAGTAGCAGTACAACACCTCTAACGTTGCTTCTGTTCTCACCAAGCTCATTATGGATTTTTTTTGCCAATATTTCTTTTCCCTCTATTTACTGTTGTCCCTCCACTTGTCTCCCTTGATCTTTCTGGTTCCTTCAGCCACAGAAGGACAGCCAAGCTGCAGGCTTAGGTTTTGTAGGAATAGTTGTAGGATCTCTCGAATAAAGTTCTTAACCTGAGAGTCTGAAAATAATCTGCTTTTCAAGGCGTCACTTTAGGCAAATCCATGATTTTTAAGGAACACAAGAGCCCATTGTCACTAAAACATCACAGCATTAGAGTGGTTTATTGTTTTAAATCCCAAATTCCTGCAGAGGATCTCTATCCATTAAAGTTTCACCCTCAATTTGTGGCCATTGGTAGAAATCAATGGTTGGAAGGCACATGGAAAAGGCTGTTGGATCTGGCTTTTGTAAAGGGTAGAAGGTATGGAATGAGGGCATGGGGTGGGAATCAGCAGGAATTAGTGAGGATCTGGAATGCTTGGGAAACACTCAGGTTCAGTTCTGTTTAAAGCAAAGCAGTTTCTTGGTTGATCAAATTATTCTTGATATGATCTTGGATGCTGCTTTGGATAAGAACAGTCACGGAGGGCAGGGATCAGGTTTATAAATAGAACACAGAGCTGGTGGATTCCCCAGCCCTGGAAGTGTCCCAGGCCAGGCTGGATGGGCTTTGGAACAACCTGGGATAGTGGAAGGTGTCCCTGTGATACAAAGCCCAGAGTGGTCAGAGAAGCCACCCAGCACTGCTGGCCACAATTCCATTCTGGAATAATTCAAAGCAATTCCTTTTAATGGAAGAAAATTCCACGTCCCAAACCAGACACTCAAATTTAGTGGCAGTTTTCTCTGCTGATGATTTTTTGGGACTCTTTCACACTTGTGGGAGATGCTATCATTACACTCAAGGGATGCCAGAGAGACCTGGGAATTCATGAAGCTCTGGGGGGTTTGCAGGCCGGAGTTAATGGTGCTGCATTAACCCTTGCCTGGCACCTGCACAGCTCTGCCAACGAGGTGTCGAAGGCAGATTGGGTAAGTCAAGGTTCTCCATGTAACTCCATATTAGATCATATCCAGAAAATTAGGATCACTTGGAACTGTTAAATCCTGAATTTGGGCTGACTCTGGGAGAATCATGTAGAAAGTACCACACATAATATCTACACACTCAAAATACAAATATTTAATTTAGGGAATTTCTGCATGGAAGAGCAACCTGTTCTTTTAGTTCCCTAGGTTTGTAAGAAAATCCTGGGGATCCTGTTCCCCACTAAAAGTCCTTTCTGTTCCTCATTTGGTCAGTACCAGTTCAGTACCTGGAGCTTTGAGGGGTGCTCTGAGATTCATCACAGGCAGTTGGACCATTGGCCTCCACATTTTATTGTTGTCCAGCAGCACATTCCCACAAATTCCTCCCAATATTTGGATCTAGGATAGGACAGTTCATTAATAAACTTATGTTTGCTAGCACTAAAAATTCCAATAGAGCCATGGCCCAAGTATTTGTCATTTTAATTGCACCTCTAATAATGAAAAAAATCTGTCCAGTCTGCAGCAGATTCTTAATTGGGAGCACGACCATATCTTAAATAATCTGCATCAGAAATTGCTATAAAAACCAAATTTATCTTCCTTGAGCTGCTTCAGGCAGCTTCTTAGAAGTTGTTACATATTTCTGTGGCTCAGTACAAACAGACCTGAAATTTCTTATCCACAGGAAGGATATTCCATGGATATGGCAGCTCAAGGGCCCAAATGCTTCTCCTAGTGAGTTTAAGGTTGTTTTACCTCATGCTTTAATTTTCATTGGATGATGATTAGCAGGAGTTTGGTGAAGTTACTGAAAATCTACTTTGGCCACACGATACCCAATGAGGCAGAGCCAAAAGTGAATTCTTTTTGTTTATTGTTGGAAAAGGTGAGTATTTCAGTGTGGCACAATGAGTAACTGCCAAAAATCTATTTTGGGGGTTTCTTCTTGTTGTGCAGTTCTGCTGTCACTGGGACAGATAAAGAAATTCAGGTGCACTGACATCTGAATGAACGGAGAGGGGCTTTTTCCAAGGCTGTGCAGTGATACGAGGGGGAATGGCTTCCCAGGGCCAGAGGGCAGGGCTGGATGGGATACTGGGAAGGAATTGTTCCCTGGGAGCTTCAGAAGGCAGAAACCATGAGACATTCATCCAGAAATAATCAAGGAAGACACACAGTGCTCCAGGAGCAATTCAATGTGAATATTTTTGGTTTTCCTTAAATGTAAAGATCCAAAAAAATTCAACGCCATATCTTTATAAATCCTAAAGAAAGGGAAGCAGCCTTCTGTCTTTGCCTTGCCCTTCTGTTTGTTTTCATAATGATATTAATTATAATATCTGTTTCATTTGGGGAAGGATATTTCCTAAGTTATTACAACTGTTGAAGTGTCACAGCAGGGCTGCCCAGGGGCAGCAGAACTGTCCCCCTGAGAGAGCACTGACTGCAAAATGACTTCAAACAACACCTGGGGGTGATAGAAGCAATCAGGCAAATATCAGAGAAAAGCACTTTGGTATTTAAAAATGCTTCAATTCTCCTGGTTTAAAAAAAAAATTAAAAATCTATTCTTTTTCCTTCTCTGGATGTATCATTGAAAATCCATAACCTGCACTTGCAGCTGCATTTAAAACTTATTTTAGACATTACTTGCTCTGTCTGCTCAAGCTGCTGCCAAGACATCCTTAAGTAAAATTCTTTCGAATGTCCCACAAGTTCTCTGAAAAAAAAAGATCAGAGAATCACAGAATGCCCTGAGCTGGGAGGGACCCACAAGGGTCATAGAGTCAGGATCCCAGGAATGCCAAGGCCAGGCCGGATGGGGCTTGGAGCAGCCTGGGACAGTGGGAGGTGTCCCTGCCCGTGGCAGGGGTGGCACTGGGTGGGCTTTAGGGTCCCTTCCACCCAACCCCCTCCGTGACTGACACTCAGTGCAGCTTTATCACCAACCCTAACCACTGGATAAATTAATTCTCTCCCAGGGAAGCCAAAGAGGAAGGAAAAAGAAGCTTGGGAGGCCTTATGTAAAGAGCTCTCAGCTCACACAGTTTGAGGTCGTCATCTCAGCTTTGGTTTGCTCAGGTCTTAAGGAACCCACGTGGCCTAATTTAATTTATGCCATTTAAACAGAGCACTTAATTATATCAGCACTCGGCAGTGCTGCTCTAGTGCAAGGTCTGTTTGCAATGTCCCTTCTATAAATTAGTTTCTGCAAGGTTTATAGCAGGACTCTCTTGTAATTCCCACAGGGTTTCGATTTAGAGTGGGTTTGGTTCTTTTTTTTCCTTGGGACACACAGTTAAGTGAGCTCTTTCTTCCTGCATTTACCTGAGGACATGCAGTCATTTTAATTTTTCAATTAGCGGGTAGAATCCATTAACCAGTGTCACCGGTGGGAACTGGGATGCACCAGCACGGAGAGGGTTTATCTCAGTGTCTCATCAGCAATCCTTAAACTTAAATATACTCCTAAATCCATGCATTTCCTGAGGTACAATGAAGCCATGAGGGCACTGAGACCTGCAGAAGCTAATGAGCATTGCCTGTGCTGACAGTCCCACCCGGAGCTCCCATCCAGCCCCAGGAGGAGCATAGTGTTTGGCCATTTTATGTGGGAGCTCTGTGCAACTGCTGCAGTCCCAGCTGGAATTCCGGGAATTGTGGGAATTCTCCTGCCCACAGCAGGTTAGAAGCACTCTGTGAGTCTCTGGCACGTGGGCTGAAACACAGGCACTCCAATCTGGTTCTCTCCCATCCGTGTCACACCCGCACAATGTCATGGCTTTGGAAAGGGCTGTGCGTGAGCCAGGTGATGCCAAAGGAACAGGAACATGCAATATTTCCACCCAAGGATGAGGCTGATCCCCTCTGGCTGCAGGCAGATCTCTGTGTGTCAGAGAATCCCAAAATGGTTTGGGTTGGAAGGACCTCAAAGCCCACCCAGCCCCACCCCTGCCATGGCAGAGACACCTCCCACTGTCCCAGGCTGCTCCCAGCCCCAGTGTCCAGCCTGGCCTTGGGCACTGCCAGGGATCCAGGGGCAGCCACAGCTGCTCTGGGCACCCTGTGCCAGGGCCTGCCCACCCTCCCAGGGAACAATTCCTGCCCAATATCCCATCCATCCCTGCCCTCTGTCATTTTGAAGCCATTCCCTGTGTCCTGGCCCTCCATGCCTTGTCCCCAGTCCCTCTCCAGCTCTCCTGGAGCCCCTTTAGGCCCTGGCAGGGGCTCTGAGCTCTCCCTGGAGCCTTCTCCTCTCCAGGTGAGCACCCCCAGCTCTCCCAGCCTGGCTCCAGAGGGGCTCCAGCCCTGGGAGCAGCACCGTGGCCTCCTCCAGACTCATTCCAACAGATCCACATCCTTCTTGTGTGCACGCAGAGAGGCTTTTGCCTCTGCAAAGCTCTGGATCTCAGATTTTCCAGATGAAAGTGGGAAAGGTTTTCTCCTTCGCCCCAGAAATGAGGAGGGCAGATATTGGAAACATCTCTCCAACAAAAGTTCTCCTCTGTGGGCATTTCAGAGCTGATCATCCTCCGCTTGAATAATGCTGGAAAACTCAGCAAGTTTTCACTCACTCATTCAAGTGTCTTTGTTATCACTGCAGCTTTTAGGGGATGGGTCTGTGCTGGAAATCAGGAAGTCTGAGCAGTTTGGGTACTCTTGGAGCTTGTTCTGGCTACTCTGGAGAACTTCACAGCCAAATAGACCCCGTCCAAAAAACTTTTGGGATCGTTGAAACACACACAGAATTCATGTCCTTGTCTGCTCATCCTTGGCAATATCGTAATTATCACCAGGAATTTTGGTTGCATCTTCATCAGTTTTAGAAAACTGTTTGCTTTGGGCAGAGTTGTAACCCCTGGTGGGATTTGAGGAGCAGCAGGAATGGAACATCCACATCCACGCAGGAACCTTTCCCCAGATTTTTCAAGCAGAACACACTCGAGCCCGGACTTTGTTCATTGAGCGCAGCATTTTGTGTGTCTCACTTTGTTGGGTTTTTTGTGTCTCACTTTGTTGGGTTTTTTGTCTGTACCCATGAGTTCCCCCAATGTTCTGCTGCCCCTCAGTCCCAGGTTTGCATTTCCTCACTTGTGTTGATTTTGTGTTTTCCATTGCAGGTCCCACCAGGTGCCTTCCCCGTAGGTATCGGGTGTTATGTGTGCAAAACCCCTTGTTTTGGTTTAATTGTGGGATTTCTTCCTTTTTTCCCCTTTCCTCCCTCATTTCCCTCTGCCCTGATGGTGTTTGAGGCTGGGACTGTCCCTTGGTTTGTGAAGCCTGCAAAGAGCCCTTTAAACACATCGGACCCAATTTAGGGGATAAGGTCATACCTTGTGATTGCTTAATGTTCATTAAATAATCACAAGTCTTTAAAGACATCCTGACTATTACAAAAGTGCGTTTTAAAATTTAAAAGTACCTCAGGTTTGAACGGTGTGCTTGAAATGCTCCTTGTGGGTTGCATGTGAAGCCTTTTGTGTGGATTGTGATCGTTTTCTACTTAAAATTCCATGTTAAACAATTTATCAGAGACCCAGTAATGTCACCAGAAATCAACCATGCTGAACTCTAGGCCCCAAAACAAAATTCAACTTTTGGGAGTTGTGTTGGCAATGTAGCTGGGCTTGTTTTCTCTCACGTGAAATGTTCAGCTAAGTCGAGCTGACTTTTCCTGCAGCATAAAATAATGTCCAAGATCCCTGCTAATAATGTCCAAGCATAACAGTGCCTCTCCAGATGAAGGGAATAAATTGCTCTGTGGCTCTGACATGCCTGGGAGGTGCAAAAATAGGCATTGATTGCTGTAAAGGCAATTTCCCTTCCACACTAGAACATTTCTGAGGCAAGGATAGCAAAGGAATAGGACACGTTACTCCAGGAGGGTTTGGCATCTCCATCATTGTTTTTTTCTCAGGAATAAATTAGGAAAAAAATGCTGTTTATTAGTATTCAAAAGGATGTGAAAGCAAGAACTGCAAGACTAAGTGGGGGTTTTCTAAATTAAATTCTTAACTGACTTTATAATGTCTTACAAAGTGAACAATTATGGGCGATTACCTTCCCTAAGTTTTCCTGGAATGAAGAGGTTGCTGTTTGCATTGCTGGCTGTAAAATGAATTTTCGTTTTCCTGGGAGCTGCAGTTGCAGCAAAGCTTTAGGCACTGAGGAACCACTCGTGTGGAACACTTGGATAATTCTTTCCCATGGCTTCCTGGAATGTTTTCTCATTTAAACAGTGGAATCTCTGCTTTTGGGGCTTTATTTGGGCGTACCAAAAGCAGTTTCTCTTTGTCCTGGTGCCACCTGGTGCAGGTCAGGTTGGCTGGGGGTTGGGGACCTGTCCTGTGCTCCCAAGGGTTGTAATCCTCCAGGAATGGCAGTGATGGAGGGAACCTTCCAGAAGAGCTTTGCATTCACAAAGTGTTCAGAGAAGTAATGCTCCTTTGGGGATTATTGGCTGAATTCAGCTTTTCTCCTTTTGGGATTGTTTCTGGAATTCAGCTGGTTCTCTCTCCTCTGTAGGGCTGGGATTTGTGGAATGACATTGGGAAGGAGCTGGTGAAATCCTGGATTTTCTGCCATTCCTGGTACCACTCCTCTGGTTCCTCATGTCCACATTCCTGGGGACAATTTAAAGCAGTTTTGATAGGACTTGTCTCCCAGCCTTTTGCATTTTCGTGGAATTTGCATTCCCCTAACAACACAAACGATCTCTGTAAATCAGGAGTGAGAGCAGCACATGAAGTCAGGTTAAATTAACCAGATTATGCACACAGGCACAGAAGATTGTTGGAGTACTCTGGGCAACAAAAGGTGATGTGGCTTGTTTGAAGATTTAATTCATGTAAAGTCTGATCAGTTAAACAACTCAAAATCACCTCGAGAGAGGTGGAAATCAGGAGTGACCCAAGTCCTCAAGAAGCCACAAGTAAATTTACAAGGCCTTTTTTCCCCTCTCTTTACCTTAAAATGTTACTTTTCAGTTCATTTATGATGTTTTCCCCCCATCAACTGAGAGGTGCCTAATTCTGCATCGATATATTTGGATTCTTTCTGAGACCTAAAGAGACCCCCTGAGCTGCCTCTGTTTTGTGCTACATTCACCACACATGATTCTCTTTGTTCAGTGCACCAGTCCAGCTGGTTTACTGCTCTGTTAATCAAGTTCAGCTTTGTTTGGGTTTTAACATGAAGAGAAATGCTGGAATCTGGTTTCCTATATTGTGTCTGGCTTAAAAATTGCTGTTTAATGGGAGGAAAAGAGGCACTTATTTAAAACCAATACAGGTATTTGTTTACAATTGGATTTTCTTACTCTAGTGGTTTTTTAATATGTTTTTCATCAAGAAGATTAGATTTTTAGGCCAGCAGTGATCTTTTTGCCTTTTTTTATAGTTTTGCAGATTTGTAGTCACAGCATTTGCGCTTATTTAGGTTTCAACTAAAACGAGCACTTGCAGCGAGTAATTGGTCACTTAATGTACCTCTGAATTTACAATAAAATGCTCCTTTTCCCTTTGATATTGTTGAAAGACCAAGGACCCGCAGCTGCATCTCTTCCTGAACGACTACACCACGTTTTTCACTGTGACTCAGAGTGGCATCACCCGCTACCTCACCCTGCTGCAGCCCGTGGACAGGGAGGTCCAGCAGCTCTACACCTTCTCCGTGAGTTCAGTGCCCTTGGGAAACCCTGCAGGCTGTGCTCAGAGCAAGTGGTGGGAAAGGAGCAATTCCAGCATCCTTGCAAGTCTTAAAATGGCCCAGAAGAAGGAGAGCAGTGAAGGATGAGTGGGTTGAGAGCAGCGTTTTAGATCCCCCTGCGAGCACCTTCATGGCCCTGGGATTGGCCTCTGCTCCTCATCCCATCCAGAGTCTGAGTCCTCTTTTTATTCCTGGCCTTGCTTTTCTCATTGCCTTTTTTCCTTCATCCCTGAAACATGAGCCTTGTCCTGGGCTTTTGGCTTTATTTGTGTCCCAAATGAAAGAAACTAGGCCGACAGAAAGCACAGCCAGCAGTATTAAAGAAAAAAATGGAGGGAAAAAAAGCTGAAATGGATTTCATATTCCCTCAGCCTGGGAGTGAGGCCCTTAACAGCCCTACGGCAATTTGGAAATGGGCTGAGCGCAAACCCAGTCTGTCTGCAGAGGTTCCCAGTCTGTGCCTCCCCATTTTCTGTCCATTTGGCGTTGGAAAGGAGAGCTCACATCTCCTTTGTGGAATAAGAAGAGCCCCAGCTCTGTAATTCCCAACTCCAAATGTTGTCTGGGAGGTTTAACAGAGCTCCTGCGGTGGTGATGCCCAGGTGAGACTCCATGGACTCAACAGCCCCTGTCGGAGCCCCATCCCTGGGAAATTCCAAGTTATTCCCTCTCACTCCTACAATGGAAAGGTTTGGATGGGATTGCTTTGCTTTTGCCCTGAGTCTAGCATGGGCAGGCCCAAGCTCTGCTGAATCCTCCTATAACTGAAAATATAGAGAGAAAATGCTGATTTTGGGTTGTCAGGCTGTATTTTCTCCTATTGGAATTGTATTTCTCTTGGCGTTGCATTGAGAACACACCATTAAAACACATTCCTGTCCTGCTTTTTTTGGCCCTCTGAAGATGACCGCTTCTGATGGAGTCCAGGAGAGTGTTCCAGTGACCGTCAACATCCTGGTGATCGATGCCAATGATAACACCCCAACCTTCTCCAACATTTCCTACAATGTCAAGATCTATACAGACATGAGGCCTGGGGAAGGTGTTATTAAGGTAATTTCAGGGCTTTTATTACCTTTGGTAACTCACTTTTTGTTAACAGTACAGCTTTGCTCATCTAAATTGGAAATGCACTGAAACCAGCTAGAAATGAAGTTCTTGTATCTGCATCCACTTCGTTAATTAAATATCTATTAAAAACTGCTAATACTAAATGTCAAGCCTGCCTTAGCAGTAGAGCTGCAGGCCAGTTGCTTCCTCTGAGCTTCCACAAAAACTTCTCATGTTGTCTGTTTGGACTTCAGCAAGGCCTTTGACACTGTCTCCCACAGCATATTCCTGGAAAAGCTGGCAGCACGTGGCCTGGACAGGAGCACTCTTTGCTGGGTTAGGAACTGGCTGGATGGCCAAGCCCAGAGAGTGGTGGTGAATGGAGCTGCATCCAGCTGGCGGCCAGTCACCAGTGGTGTCCCTCAGGGGTCTGTGCTGGGGCCAGGTCTGTTCAATATTTTTATTGATGACATGGATGAGGGTATTGAGTCCTTCATTAGTAAATTTGCAGACGACACCAAGCTGGGAGCATGTGTTGATCTGTTGGAAGGTAGCAGGGCTCTGCAGAGAGACCTGGAATGGTTGGATGGATGGGCAGAGTCCAATAGGATGAAGTTTAATAAGTCCAAGTGCTGGGTCCTGCACTTTGGCCACAACAACCCCCTGCAGTGCCACAGGCTGGGGACGGAGTGGCTGGGCAGGGGCCAGGCAGAAAGGGACCTGGGGGTGCTGGGTGACAGCTGACTGAACATGAGCCAGGGTGTGCCCAGGTGGCCCAGAAGGCCCCTGGCATCCTGGCCTGCATCAGGAACTGTGGCCAGCAGGAGCAGGGAGGTCATTCTTCCCCTGCACTCGGCACTGGTGAGGCCGCACCTCGAGTGCTGTGTCCAGTTCTGGGCCCCTCAGCTCAGGAAGGATGCTGAGATGCTTGAACACGTCCAGAGGAGGGCAACGAGGCTGGTGAGGGGCCTGGAACACAAGCCCTGTGAGGAACGGCTGAGGGAGCTGGGGTTGTTCAGCCTGGAGAAAAGGAGACTCAGGGGTGACGTTATTGCTCTCTCCAACTCCCTGAAAGGAGGTTGTAGCCAGGTGGGGGCCGGGCTATTTTTTCAGGCAACAACCGACAGAACCAGAGGACACAGCCTTAAGCTGCACCAAGGGGAATTTAGGTTGGATGTTAGGAAAAAGTTTTTTACTGAAAGAGTGATAAAGTTCTGGAATGGTCTGCCTGGGGAGGTGGTGGAGTCACCAGCCCAGGATGTGTATAAAAAAGACTGCATGTGGCACTCGGTGCCATGGTTTAGTTGGGGTGGTGTTAGGGCCTGGGTTGGACTCAATGATCTCGAAGGTCTCTTCCAATCCAGTGATTCTGTGATTCTTAGCTGAAAAATCTCAAAAGAAAAAAAAATATTCTCCTTTATTAGCAGGACATTGAGATAAAACATTTTGGGAGAAGAGGCAAGCAGTGGAGTAGGACATAAGCAGGGATGTTTTCCCATGCCAGAAAACCCGCTGGTTTGTACAAGTTTGTTTGTAGAGCAAATGAGCAATGAAAAATGGGTTGAACATGGGCCCAGAGAGAAGCAGTTTCAATTAAATTTTGCCAGCATTGATTTATGTCATAGTGCAGGGCTGGAAGTGAATCCTGGTGGCATTGAAATTAATGGAAAAAGGCTTTTTTTGGGTAATTCTTCCAAGATCTCGGCCCTGCTCTGAGTGCTGCCAATCCAGATGGATGAGAAGACAAGATGCCATTGGTGGCATTCCAGAGTGGTTGAAGGCAGTGGGAATATTGGGAAAATCAAATTAATCAGCTGATTTAAGGATCATATGCCATTTTTTGAACCATAATCAGGAATTAATTTGAGGGTAGCAGTGGTGAGGAGAGGGCTCAGTGCCCTCCTGTCCCCTCTTGAGCTGTGCTTGTGCCTTTGCATCTTCAGCTCTTCCTTCCTGTTACTTTGTCCCCTCATCAATTTGGGCTACAGGTGCTTAAAAACCATCCCAAGGGTGAGCCACAGGGGCATTTCCAGCAAGCTTGGAAGGAAAGAGTAAAGTTTGAAGCACAATTAAACCCCTTCAAGGCTGTGTGAAAACAAGACTCCAAATCCTGTTGTCCTGAAGGAGCCAGGGAGCATGAGGCAGAAAATATTGCTAAATGAGGTTTCTGCTGGATAAAAAGAATGTTTTCTACTCAGAGTTGGCCTTGAGGATGCTCTGAGCTGGCTGAGGTGTGTTAATGATACCTGGGATGAAGCAGAGCAGCTCCTGGGCTTGTCTGAAGCTGCTGAAGTGTTTCTGTGCTCGGAGGGAACGTGCTGCTCTCCAGCTCTCAAACACAGCCTGGTGTTGCAGCTGCCAACATGTTCTGAGCCTGGAGGCATTCAAAGAGCAGGAGGACACATTTCTTGGGAAAACTGAGCCAGAACAGGTTATTTGGGAAAGGAATAGTGGGGAAGTTGGGCCTTTAGCTCACCTCTGCTAAAAAATTAAAATTCTGAGAGTGAGGTTTTCCTAACTCTGTTCTTCTGTCTGCACAGTCAGCACGTGGCTACTTCCAGGTTTTCTGAGTTTATAATCTGGTCAGAGGGTGAAGGTGGAAAATCGTGGCTGGTTTGGGATAGAGGTTGTTTTTCAAATCATTCCACATTGCCAGATGATCTGAGTTTATCAATGACCTGACTTAAAAAAAAGAAAAAAGCTAAGGGTCAGGTCATAGGATTTCAGAGGACTGGTGATGATGCCAGAAATAAAGATGGCCCAGCACAGGAAGGACCTGGAGCTGCTGCAGAGAGCCCAGAGGAGGCTCCAGGATGAGCAGAGGGATGGAGCAGCTCTGCTGGGAGGAAAGGCTGGGAGAGCTGGGATTGTTCAGCCTGGGCAAGAGAAGCTTTGGGGAGATTTTAGAGCCCCCTCCAGGGCCTAAAGGGGCTCCAGGAGAGCTGGAGAGGGACTGGGGACAAGGCCTGGAGGGACAGGACACAGGGAATGGCTTCCCACTGCCAGAGGGCAGGGCTGGATGGGATCTTGGGCAGGAATTGTTCCCTGGGAGGGTGGGCAGGCCCTGGCACAGGGTGCCCAGAGCAGCTGGGGCTGCCCCTGGATCCCTGGCAGTGCCCAAGGCCAGGCTGGGCACTGGGGCTGGGAGCAGCCTGGGACAGTGGAAGGTGTCCCTGCCATGGCAGAAGATTGAAACTGGATGATCTTAAGGTCCTTTCCAACACAAGCCATTCCATGATAAGGAATTTGGGCTGCTGCACTGTTTGGGTGGTTGCTCAATCTTTACACATAAAGTACCCATTTTATTTATATATAAATCTATATAAAGACATTTTATGTATAAAGGTGTTATATAGACTTCCTCAAAGGCCAAACTGACTTTTCTTTCCCATTTTTTGAACCCTGGCATGGTGATTTTGAGGGTACTCATCTGGTTCTCTGCATGAGGAGCAAACTCACCTTGTACCACGCCCTCCTTGCTGGGATGAGGATCCTTTGGGATCCTCTGCTGGGAGAGGATGCTCAGATCTGGCAGTTCCCAGAGGAAAAGTAGCTCATGAAACCACTTTGTGTGATCAGAGAAAGCAGGTTAGAAAAAGAGCACTGGCCTCAGAGAGTCTGGACAGTCTAATAACCATTTATAATAATCAGACTGATTCTCAGCCTCTTGGCTTTTATTATCCTTAGGGTAATATTCTTCTATTTCTTATACTTTTTTCCAGAGTGCAGTTGCATGAAAATAAACAAATAACATGGACAAATAACCCCAGTTTATGCTTTCTTGCTGCCCCATTTTGTGGGACATTGTTTTCATTTTACTCCTGAAAAAAGCCCCAAAACATAATAGTTTTTAACTTACTTGTGTTTGCTGTCTGGTACACTCTTAAAAAACAAAGGAAATTCAAAAATTCTTAGGTTCTGCTTGAAAATAGCCACAAAGAGCAGGAAAATATATTAATTACAAGCAGAATTCAATTTTGCCCTCATGTTTTCCTTTCTGCCTGGATGGTTATACCAAGGAATTTCCCCTTCTTTCCCTGTTACCTTCCAGAGAAGTGAGAAAAACAGGTTTCATTTTTATTTCAGTTTTCTCCTCTCAGTACTTGTGAAATCATCTCAGGCCTTGGTTGAGGAGAGTTAAGTTTAAATGTCTGTATATTTTGTTCCTTTCAGCCTGAGAATTTCTCATCTCAGTTTTCCTTCTCCTTTCACCGGTATTTTATTGCTCTCCCCGAGAGTTTCTCATTTGAGAAATCTGTCCTTTAAAACAGTTAAATAATAACTGTCACTAAAAAGAGTATTAATAGTAAACCTAGTAAAGTACTTAATTCCATCTTTTTATGTTATTATATTTTTGCTGCCCAGTTTTCCACTGCTGTTACTCAGATATGTGAAAGGAGTTACACGTCGATGGGTGGAGTTTGCAGCAGTGGTGCAACAAAATTAATCTCAGTAATTTAAATCCACTGTTTTTCTTTAGACATCTCTCATTTTTCTGTTCAGGATGCAGGGAACAGGGAATATTGAGCAGGAAAATGAGAGAGCTGGGAAGGGACTCAGGGCGGCAAAAAATATTATTCACCTAAATCTTGGCCCTTGAGGAGATTTTTTGTGTTTTGTCTTTACAGGAAAACTTGTGGGCTGGCCTTAAATGTAATTCATGGAATCATGGAATGGTTTGGGCTGGAAGGGACCTCAAAGCCCCTCCAGTGCCCCCCCTGCCATGGCAGGGACACCTCCCACTGTCCCAGGCTGCTCCCAGCCCCAGTGTCCAGCCTGGCCTTGGGCACTGCCAGGGATCCAGGGGCAGCCACAGCTGCTCTGGGCACCCTGTGCCAGGGCCTGCCCACCCTGCCAGGGAACAATTCCTGCCCAATATCCCATCCATCCCTGCCCTCTGGCAGTGGGAAGCCATTCCCTGTGTCCTGGCCCTCCAGCCCTTGCAAACACTCTCTCTCCATGTTTCCTGCAGCTCCTTCAGGTTCTGGAAGGTCACAACGAGGTCATCCTGAAGCTTTTCTTCCCCAGGCTGAACGATCCCAGTTTTGCTCTTCTTGCTCACCAAAATAACCTATCTCAATTTATCCCTGTATCTTAATTTCTCCCTAATTTCCTGGTACAGTGGCATGCCCTATGTTCAAGGGCTCTCTTCCAAGAACAATTAAATAACTCCCTGATTGAAAAGGGAGAATAAAATACACAGGAGATCAGTGTCTTGTTCCCCACTGAAACAATTTTGTCTGATAGCACCAGGGCAAGTTTTAGAGGTCCTGCCCCAGCTTGGCACAAGTTCTTGATTTACAGCTCTTAAACCTGCAACGTGCCATAAAACAGCAGGCCAGTTTGGAGAGAATCTTAAAATCATGGAATATCTGCAGCTGGAAGGGACCCACAGGGATCATGGATGCAGCCCCTGGCCCTGCCCCCACACCCCAACAACCCCACCCTGGGCATCCCTGGGAGTGGTGTCCAAACTTGAGCAGCCTTGGGGCTGTGACCTGTTCAGTGCCTGAGCACTCCTGAACCTTTTCCTAAAAAATTCCTCATAAAAGTCATCTTCAACCCCCACTTCATGTTTTATTTACGTGTTTATTTGCAACCCACTGCCTTCTGCCCATCAGGTAATTAATTTCCGTCTCCAAAGCAAACCTGATTAGCAGAGAGAGAAAACAAAACTGGGCTGTGTTTGCATTGCTCAGCGTCCCTGAAGACTCAAGGAAAAAGAATGGATTGAGACTTGATGAAATGTCTGAAGGTGACAATGAAAAAGTGTTCTAACCTACTCAGAGATCATTCTGTGTGGTTGGCCCAAGTTCAGGAATTTCTCCGTAACAATCCTGGAATTTTTCCATCACACTGGACCTGTTGAAGGCTGCTGGGAAGGTTGGTCATCACTGTATCTGTCCAGGGCCAGGTGACCACAAATGTTGATGGGAAAATGTTCCAAGTCAAACATTGAAGCCCAGTTTTGTCCAGTTATGAAATGAGTCTGAGCAGGGTTTATATCATGACCAGGATGTGTTTTTGTAAGCTTAAGGCCATCCTTGTCCCTTTCCTCCAGAAAACCACTCTTAAATCTCCTTTCCCTCCAGAAAACTGCTCCTAAATCCCCTTTTCCTCCCAAGAAAACCACGCTTAAACCTTTTTCCTCCTAAGAAAACCACTCCTAAATCTCCTTCTCCTCCCAAGAAAACCCCTCCTAAATGTCCTTTTCCCCCCAACTAAACCACTTCTAAATCTGTTTCCTCACAAGAAAATCACTTCTAAATCTCCTTTTCCTCCCAAGAAAACCACTCTTAATCCTCTTTTTCCTCCCAAGAAAACCTCTCCCCCAACCAAACCACCTCTAAATCTCCCTTTTCCTCCCAAGAAAACCACTTTTTTTGCTGCAGCAGAATCCACACCTCTTTTGCCAAACTTTCAGGATATTAAATGTTGATGCAGTGGAGCTGATCCTGCTGGATGCAAAGTTTCTTAGGACACTAAAAGAAAACCATGTGTTGTTCTTCTCCCTGTATATTTTAGCCCGTGTTTCTCAAATCTTGTTAACTTTGGAGCTCTATCAGGCTGGGACAGCTGGAGATGGGATTCTTGGAATCAAATCTTATGGCAGCAGTTAAACTTTAATTCTGTTTAATCCCAGATTTGATTCCTGGTTTTGCCCCCAAAATGTTTTTCAAATCACTTATCTTTCCAAGCATTCCGTGTTTGTAGGTTTAATTAACCTGCTTAATCTCTGTGCTTGTATAGTCAATTAATTTTCCTTTTTTCCTGTCGTCACAGTAAAACCTGGCCTGGTTCCAAATCCTGTCATTAAATCCTTAGGACCTTTTATTTTGCATAAAGGCTTTATTTATCTTTTTTTTTGTGTGCGTGCTACTTTTGAATTTCAGCAGACACAGTTTTTACAGCTCTGTCACTTGGGTGGATAATTATTCTCTGCAGAGTTAATTAACACACCCAGGTATGTATAGAAGCTATAGAATGAGTGATTAAATTGCAGTTTTCATTGGCGGGATTCTTCAGAATTCCAAAAGAAAATACAGAATGAGGTGAAAAAAAAAAAACACACAAAAATTAATTTGTTTTTAAAATTTCTAAGAGGAGATGACCCTCTGTTCCATGATTTTTGGGGCATTTCAAGGATTTATCCCATGTTCACTATACAGTGTGTCCCAAAATGCTGTAAGAGATGAATTAAGATTTAGTTTTAAAGCTATTGTGGGCTTAGTTCTTGGTTTGGAGAATATTTATGACTTGCTACATGAAATTTTGTATTTCACTGAGCCTCTGTGCATAAAGGATCATGATTATCTTAGAGAGCAATTAGATGCCTGAGTTTTTCCCTGGCAGTGTCCAAGGCCGGGTTGGATGGGCCCCTGAGCAGCCTGGTCAATGCAAGATGTCCCTGCCCATGGAACTGGATGAGCTTTAAGGTCCCTTCCAACCCAAACCATTCCAGGATTCTGTAATTCACGTTGTCCCCTTGGTGCCTAATGCTGTATGCAAATGGGATTGACTCAGATATTGCAGCTCTGGGGTTCATTCTTGTTTTGGTGACAAGGTTTGGCTTCTGCTCTTCCGCTTCTTCAGCCGTCCTTGGGCAAAGGTGTTTTGATGGTTCCAGGTGGTGGTTGGCAGTTATAGGTGGTGGTGTGGAGTTGGGAGTTTTAGGTGCTGGTTGGCACTCGTAGGTGATGTTTAGGCACTTTTAGGTGTTTCTTTGGCAGTTCTGGGTGGTGGCTTGACAGTTTTAGGTGTTGATTTGGCAGCTTTGGGTGCTGGTTTGACAGCTTTGGGTGCTGGTTTGGCAGTTTTGGGTGCTGGTTTGGCAGCTTTGGGTGATTGTTTTGGCAGCTTTGGGTGGTGGTTTGGCAGCTTTGGGTGGTGGTTTGGCAGCTTTGGGTGGTTTTTTTGACAGCTTTGGGTGGTGGTTTGGCAGCTTTGGGTGATTTGTTTTGGCGGCTTTGTGTGGTGCTCTGAGCTGCTGAAGTTGACTCGATGCTGCATTGGCCGATAGATGATTTTCTCTGATAGCGTGGCAGGGCCATCAGTGAGTTCCTGTCCCTGACTCTGGGTGTGGCAGGGTGACACGAGGGGCCCAGGGGCAGAAGCTGAGGCTGCTGCCTGGGCTGGCCGTGCCTCAGGGAGGGGCTGTTTATCCTGCTCTGGGCCTCACAGTCGGTGCCGAGGTTTTCCGTCACCGCTGACATCCCACGCTCCCATCCTCCATCCCTGCTGCCCCAGGGCAGGAGTGTTTGGGTCAGGACAGCCCAGGCAGAGACCTTTGAAGAAGCTATGTCTCTTCTTTTTCATCCTCCCTTGAGGATCCCTGCAGGGAATCCTTCCTGAGGCTGGGATTCCTTTGGACATCCCAGGAAAGCTCTGCTGTCACCCCTGCTCATGCCCTTTCCCACTTCCCACCTCCCACTGCTTGCCTGGAGCTGGGAGCAGCAGAGGAGCCCATGGTGCCATCATTCCCTGTCATTTCCACTTCCAGCTGCTGGCAGCTGCATGCATGGCTAGATGCTGTGGCCTCCTGGATGCTCCAGTGCTGCCTAGACCACTTTATGTCATTCCTTGTGCTGTTTGAGGGAATGTTGTCCTACAGCATGAAAAGCCAGTTCAGGAACCTGTGTATCTGCAAAACAACTCCTAAAGGAGGAAGAGACAACAAGGCCAGGCTGGATGGGGCTTGGAGCAGCCTGGGACAGTGGAAGGTGTCCCTGCCATGGCAGGGGGTGCAATGGGATGAGTTCTAACATCCCTTCCAACCAAAACCACTCTGGGATTCTCTTCCATGATTCACCAAAAGCAAATATATTCCCTGGGCTCTAATTCCTGGCCGAGTGTGTGTTTGATTGTGGGATAAACCCACTGCCTTTCCTGGGGGAAGAGAAGAACTCCCTCATTTCATTACGTTCACCTTTAGAATTTGGGTCCAATACCAGGATTTAGATTTTTCTCTAAGGGATTTAAGGACAGTGTGCCACTTGGGAACATGAGTTAGTGGTGGCCTTGGAAGTTCTGGGTTAACAGCTGGACTTACTGATCTTAGAGGGCTTTTCCAACCCAAATGATTCCATGATTCCAAGTGTGTATACATGCTGCTATTTCCCCTCCACTTGTCTGCCATAGCAGTAGGTGCATATTAATGCAAACATTGCTCTCCAGCTCTGCACAAGGAGGGCTTGGAATGGCAGGCCTGGATGTGAGACTTCCTGGCACTACCAAGCCTGTCACCTGGAAAAGTGGAGAGAGGGATGGGAAATAAATAAATACAATCCTCTCATTACTGTTGCTACACAAAGAGTGTCCTCTCCCTTCTGCCTTTATAGGAAGTCTTATGTATTCCAACCCACAGAGAATAAACTCGGTCTTAACTAGATTTCTTAATTTGTGCCTTAAAATAATTGGCTTGCACTCTTTAGCAAGCAGTTTTTCTCTGCTTCAAGATGTTTTTTACACCTATTACCCTTCGTTTCAGCTGTATCTTTGTTGTGTGGTGCTTAGAAATTCCTGTGTGTGTTCCAGCGGTTCGAGTTCCCCACCCCTCTTCCCAGGGCCTGTGGAAGTGTCCCCCTGCTGACGCTGTGGTTTTGCCCTGCAGCTGACGGCGGTGGATGCGGACGAGGGAGCTAACGGGCAGATTGTGTATGAAATCCTGGCTGGGGACCAGGGACACTTCACCATCAATGACCGGACAGGCCTGATCACCATCGCCCCGGGAGTGGTGCTGGAGGTGGGGCGCTCCTACGCCCTCACGGTCAGAGCATCTGACAGCGCCCCCCCGGCACAGAGAAGGTAATTAATGCACCTACTAATGAATTGTTATTCCAGCAGCTCGGCACTAACACCTGTGCCACACCCCCGTGTCTGTAATCCACGCCTCGATACAATTCCATGCCTGCGTTCTGGAAAAGTGGCACAGCAGAATTCTTGCCCTTTGTGGTCATTAATGATGTTTCCCTTACAGCACTGGGCTTTCATGATTTCATTTGCTTGCCAAGGTCTGTTATTTAAGAGTTCCCAGTTGTGCTGTCTCTGTGCGCGTCCATTCGGTCATCGAGGCAGAGGGATGGAAAGAAGAAAGCAAGTGAGAAAGGAGATGCTTTTTGTTCAGAAAATGCAAAAAGGATCCCAAAGAACGGGATTGCTGAGCTGGAGACCCTCTCCAGGTGTAGGGTGTGCAGTGTCCCCCCTAAGTCCAGAATTCCTAAGGGCAGAATCATCTCTGTTGTACTCCAGCTGATACAGGAGAGCAGGCTGCAGATTTAGGGTTTAAGCAGGGGGTGGAACAATGTAGGAGCTGGTGTGGGTTGGGTTGGACGGTTGAGATGGATGGAGATGAGAGATCTCTGGAGTCAGGTCTTGGAGCATGCGGTTTATTGCAAAGGGCGTGGGTGCAGGGGTCCTGCTTGGGGCTGCCAGCCCAGCTCAGAGCAGGCCCAGAAAGAGAGAGTGTAAGAGTGCAGGAGTGTAAGAGTAAGAGCAAGAGAGTGCAAGTGAGAGCAAGAGCGTAAGAGCAAGAGAGTAAGAGAGTGAAGTTCTCGTTACAATACAATAAATCTTCTTCTGTGCTGAATATTCTAATTTCCACTAACCAATCTAGTACAAGATACAAATCCTATAACATTTACATGTAGCCTATAAGAATCATTGCATTACCATACTACGTTATATTTTAAACCCTAAAAACTGCTCTTTGGACTCCTTCTGCCAGGCCAGTGGGGTCTGCTCTGACGCTTGGACCTGTCTGCAAGCAGAGGGTATTGTTCAATCAGAGGGGATTGCCTTCAGCCGGCCATACCATTGTTTTCCTGTTGTTCAGTAACTAAGGCTTGGTGTCTCAAAGCTTGCCTTCATTTCAATCTCGCTTATATATATATATATTCTCAAAATCTTTTGCCAGGCAATCATATTTATAAGGCTTTCCTGTTTCATCCTCCCCAACAGAACAACATCATCTTTAAGGTTCCCTTTAACCCAAACCATTCTATGATCTCTATGTTCAAAAAGCAGCAAAGGTATCAAGCCCTGCTTACCTGTTTCTGGGGAGTTTGTATTCCAAATGTGGCAGTTGTGCCAAAAAGTAATTTCATGAAGCTGTGAGGGGCGCAAAAAATATCTCTCGTGTTCTGGGCCTGGTATTGGTAATGTGACAACCTCCTTTTCCAAAGAGCATGAAAGGGAGAAACAGGAGGTTCCAGCACTTAAATCTCCCACAGCTGTAAAGTGAAAACCTCTTCTTCAAATGGGAAATGTGAGAAGGAAAGACAACACAGGACTGGGATTTCAGTAACTGAATTTTCCTCAGGACCTGCTGCTTCTGTCATGTCTCCAAGAAAGCAGCTCCTGCTGTTGTGCACATATTTTGTAATTACTGTCCATTCAGCTTTTGTTAAGTTGTTCATAAACTTGACATCTGGTAGCAGTCTCCTGGCTGAATTTCACTCTTCTTTTCCTCCTGGTAGTTTTTTTGATAAGTCCTCTCGAGCTGGTAGTAGGCTGCTGGTAGTGCTGAGGAGAAGATTGAGGACAATTACGCATTTATTTTGTGTAGTACTTCAGTGTGAAGGCCAAAAATCAGTAATTCCCCTTCAGAGAGCCTGACATCCCTGTGGTGTGGCCCCACACTACAGCTCTGATTGCCATCAGCTCCTTTTGTGCTGCAGAAATCTTTGTGCTCTCTAAAAACATGGATTTCTGAGGATGCATGTGGGGAGCCTGTGCTTTCTCCTCTGAAAATGTCTTCATGGCAAAAAAGAAGTGGAAAACTCTGCCAGGAGTCACCTGAAAAGTGGTTGGATTTCAGTCATCCCTTAGTTTATGCACAAAGCAAAACTCAACCACTGAACCTGGCTCAGGAACTGTAGGCTGCAGAGCCTTTGTAAACACAAATTTAAACTGGAATTCTGTGGAGGTTTGGTTTTGTTTGATTGGTTGGGGCTTTTTTGCATGGAATGACATTTAAAAATGTGGCCAAACTGAGATCTGGGGTTTAAGTATTATTAATTATAATTATTAATGTAAGTTATCGAGGTATCATGGAATCATTATGGTTGGAAAAGACCCTCCAAGATCATCAAGTTCAACCTTGTCAACCAAACCACAGCAAGTTCCATGTCCAGTTGTTTCTTGAAAACTTCCAGGGCTGGAGATTTCACCACTTCCCTGCACAGCCCATTCCTATATTGAAGCACAACAAGTTCTATTTTTGGGGAAAAAAAAAAAGACAACATTTGTAAAATCAAACAATTTCAGGCCAGAGCTTAAGCTCTTCACAATCCCTCAGATTCCTGGACATGGGAGCCATGTCCCTTGGTGATACAGGGATCCACATAGATAGAAATCCATTTATTATAGATTTTATAATTGCCCAGAGCAGCTGTGGCTGCCCCCCGATCCCTGGCAGTGCCCAAGGCCAGGCTGGACACTGGGGCTGGGAGCAGCCTGGGGCAGTGGGAGGTGTCCCTGCCATGGCAGGGGTGGGAAGTGGATGGGCTTAAGGTCCTTTCCAACCCAAACAATTCCATAATTCCACGTGGAGATAATTTAAGCAGAGATGGGGATGCAGTTGACTTTCAATCAGCTGGTGTGGCACAAAAGCTGTTTTTGCATCCTGGAGTGATTTTGGGAGCTCTCTGCAGTTCCCAAGTGTTCACCTGAAAGGACTAACTGCAATGCTTAGCTCAGCTCCATCTCTTTCCCCTTCCCATGCCAGAGGAGAATTTGCCAGCTCCTGAACTGGGCAATAACCCACACAAAAGGCACAGGGGGAAAATGCAAAGTGTTCATAAAAAATGGATTGGAATTGCAAAAAAAAGCCATTTAATATTAGCGTGCTTTTAGTTTACTGACTATTCGTGGTTTACTTCTGTGATTTTGCCTTAAATATTTGAAGAAAATTTGCTTGCTATTCCTAGAATCCCAGAATGGTTTGGGTTGGGAGAGACGTCAAAGCCCATCCAGTCCCAGGGCAGGGACACCTTCCCCTATCCCAGGCTGCTCCAAGCCCCCTCAAACCTGGCCTTGGGCACTGCCAGGGATCCAGGGGCAGCCACAGCTGCTCTGGGCACCCTGTGCCAGGGCCTGCCCACCCTCCCAGGGAACAATTCCTGCCCAATTTCCCATTCATCCCT
This sequence comes from Dryoscopus gambensis, assembly GCA_013389985.1. Taxonomy (NCBI): domain Eukaryota; kingdom Metazoa; phylum Chordata; class Aves; order Passeriformes; family Malaconotidae; genus Dryoscopus; species Dryoscopus gambensis. The sequence continues at coordinate 80,882 of WEIT01014684.1, forward strand.
GCCCTCTGGCAGTGGGAAGCCATTCCCTGTGTCCTGGCACTGAATCCTGTCCCTGTGTGGGTGTGCCCTGAGGGGCAGAGTCCCTGCAGCGCCTCCCTGGGGTGGGATTTGTCCTCCTGGATCGCAGTTCCCCACCCTGGAGCGTGGCCCGGGGTGTGTGACAGTCCTGAGCACGTCTCACTCAGCCCTGGTGTGGCTGCAGTGCTCTGCCCAGCTCCCATCACCGACCCAGACCTGCAAAATCTGCTGGGAAAGGGCAGTGGAAAACATCCACTGCATAGTGATGACTGTGCTCAGCCACAACTTTGGGCGGCTAATTAAAAATATTGAGCAGTGATGTGTTGTTTTCATATTAAATGAGCTCTCTCAGTTAACACGGCAGCTGTTTCAACTACAACTGACTGGTAATTTCAGGTAGGATCCTCTAAAAAACTCTGGAGTTTGCTAGCCCTGCAAGAAGCAGCTCTTCGGGTTCATGATTTTCTTTTCTCTCCCTCTTCCTACCCCACCTACAAAAAAAAAAAACGGAACAAATCCCTTTGGTTTCCTTCTTGCAGCCCTAAAACCTGAGATTTATCTACTTTGTCCAAGGATTTCTGAGGGGAAAAGCTACACCTGCAGCGCAGCACTTGCTCTTCTCAGGGGTTGGTTCTGGGGTGGGGATGCTGTGCTGACACCCAGGAGGGAAGGCAGGCGGGATAACAGAGCAAGGAGACAAGAAGAAGACCTCTTTAAGTCAGATTTTAAATCTCCCACCTCCAGGGGGACTCGTGGCTCCCTTTCTCAAGCTGGAGCAGTTGGATATCAAGTGGGCTTGCAGGATGGTCTGTGCAGGGTCTGCAGTGCCCGTGTCCCAAAGAACCTTCAATACTCCTGCTGGAATGCTGTCTGCAGTGTGTTTGGGACAGGGATTCAGTGCAGCTGAAGGGTTTGCCAGGGATGTGTAGGCTCCTGCATTGCCACTGCTCTGCGATGGGGATTAGTGACCCACAGCATCGCAGCAGCCTCACAGAGCTGTGTGCATCTCTTCTCCCAGCATCATCCTCTGTGCCAACATTCCCTGCTCCCTCTTTTCCAAGGGAAGGAAGCAGTCTGCCTGACAGCAGGGATGCTCCAGGGGTGGCTGCTGTGCGTGGCAGGAGCAGTTCCCAGCGTGGGATTTGCGCTGCTCTCGCAGAGGACACAGCGCACTGGGAGCTGTTTGTTTGTGGAGTGTGCACTGATATCTCACTGCTCTATCCTTGAAAGAATCCCACCTGGGGCTACTTTGGGGAAAATCATAGAGCTTTTCTTCCTGTTCATGTGGCAGCCTGCTTTCCTTTTGATCCAGAAGGAAAAATATGTCCTGAAGCTTTTAGAGGAGCAGAGGGAGGCTGTTAGAGCTCGAGAACACACTGTGTAAAGCAGCCATTGTGGGTTGCCTTGTGGGTTGGATTTATTGGTTCTGACTGGTTCTGACTGGGTTTGACTGGGTTTGACTGGGTTTGACTGGTTTTCCGCCCCTTGCACTGCAGGAGCTCCATCACCACTGTTTACATCGAGGTGCTGCCTCCCAACAACCAGAGCCCGCCGCGCTTCCCGCAGCTGATGTACAGCCTGGAGGTCAGCGAGGCCATGAGGATCGGAGCTGTCCTGTTGAACCTGCAGGTACTGAGGCTGCCCTGGCACTCCCTGAGGCTGGTGACACCTTCTCCACCTTCCTGCCCTCTGTGTCCATGCCATGCACAAGCCAGTGCTTGCATCCAGGGGGAAAGGGGCAGTTCATAGGGATTGGGAATTATTTTGCTCTAATCAACAGCCCCTTTTAGGTGGACTGTAGAGAAAAAGGCCTTGGCTATTTCTGTAATTCCTTTTTTTTTTATTTAAAGATGGCATAAGGTGCTACAGGCTGCAAAGGGCACTGCCCAGAGAAGCTGTGGCTGCCCCTGGATCCCTGGCAGTGCCCAAGGCCAGATTGGAGGGGGCTTGGAGCAGCCTGGGATAGGGGAAGGTGTCCCTGCCCATGGCAGGGAGTGGAATGAGTTGATCTTCAAAGTCTCTTCCAGTCCAAACTATTCTGGGATTCTGTGATAATTGTATTTGAAAAAAATTCCATGAGTGGCTGGAAACTTGGCAGGCCTGTGAATTCTTGTGTTAAAATCTCTCTCTATATTTGCCAGCAGATCAGAGGAACTTCAGCACCTCATTCATGGGGAATTTCAGCAAGACTTTGGCAATTTGCCTTCCCTAGCCTGTCATTTTTGAAAAATGCCTGAGGATATTTCTTCCCCTTGGTGTGTGTAAGAACAGGCTGAGAGAGAGCAGAGATCCCAGCGCTGCCAGGCCCAGCATCAGGAGGACCTTGTGCACTGGGATCAGGGGTCATGCAACAGCTTCTGGCCAGGTCCAGGAGCAGGAACCTCCCTCATCCTCATGCACCAGGACCAGACCTCCCCTTGTTGCATTAATGGCTAAAAAATCCGTTTTCTCCTCACGTATTTACTGTTCCTTATTTACTGCGTTGTGTTCTGCCCAAAAACCAGCTGTGCAAAGTAGGGAGATAAATGACAACTCTTTATTGAGGGCTTTTTTTTTTTGAAGGATCAGGAACTTACTTAATGCTGTGTTTAGCAGCAGTGAAATAAAGGAGCTCTAATTAACTCAGTGAAGCAGGTGGATGGGAAGGCTCCTGCTAAAATGGGTTCCTGCTGAAAGACTGGGATTATTCCAGCTGGTTAAGCTGCTACAGTCACCTGTGCTGAGGGAGGATGGCTCATTTAGCTCAGTGCTGCCAATTAACTCCTGGCATGGCTGTGGGGCCTGCAGGGAGGAAGGAGTGGAAGGGCCAAGCTGTTCAGGAGCCTTCTCCTCCCTGATGAGAGACACTTGGGGTTGGAAGCCCCAAAGAGGAACAGGAGCCAGGAGCACGCTGAGAAACAGGAACATTTGTGTTTCCTTGACAGGTGCTAGAATCTGAGGCTGAGGGCCTGAGGGATCTTTGGAGGCAGAAAAGCTCTTGGCAGGTTTTAGTACTGAAGGATTTGGTGAGATTTAAATGTGGTTGGAAAGTGAAGCTCCAATGGAATAATCTGCTTTAATGTTTCACTAACCCTCAAACAGCCCATTCTGTGCTGGCCCTGCTGAGGCACCTCGGGGGCTGTGTCCAGTTCTGGGCCCTCCCGGCCAGAGAGCCCTGGAGGGGCTGGAGCGTGTCCAGGGCAGGGAACGGGGCTGGGAAGGGGCTGGAGGAGCCCCAGGAGCGGCTGAGGGAGCTGGGAAAGGGGCTCAGCCTGGAGCAAAGGAGGCTCAGGGGGGCCCTTGTGGCTCTGCACAAGTCCCTGACAGGAGGGGGCAGCCGGGGGGGTCGGGCTCTGCTCCCAGGGAACAGGGACAGGACAAGGGGAAACGGCCTCAGGCTGGGCCAGGGGAGGCTCAGCTTGGACAGCAGCAGGAATTTCTGCATGGAAAGGGTGCTCAGGCCTTGGCAGGGGCTGCCCAGGGAGGGTTGCAGTCCCCATGCCTGGAGGTGCCCAAGGGAGGCCTGGAGGTGGCACTCAGAGCTCTGGGCTGGGGACAAGGTGGGCATCGGGCACAGGGTGGGCTCCNTGGAGCCCCAGGACAAGGGGGGATGGCTTCCCAGTGCCAGAGGGCAGAGATGGATGGGATATTGGGCAGGAATTGTTCCCTGGGAGGGTGGGCAGGCCCTGGCACAGGGTGCCCAGAGCAGCTGTGGCTGCCCCTGGATCCCTGGCAGTGCCCAAGGCCAGGCTGGACACTGGGGCTGGGAGCAGCCTGGGACAGTGGGAGGTGTCCCTGCCATGGCAGGGGTGGCACTGGGTGGGCTTTAAGGTCCCTTCCAACCCAATTCCAAGTCCAGCTCCCTCATCCTGTGTTAAACCCTCCATCTGTATTAAAGGACTTCTCCTGTGTGCAGAATATTTCTGTTTTCATCTTCCTTTATTCCCTGCTGTGTAAAATCCTCCAGGACTTTTTAAACATTCACAAAGTGAGTATTTAAGCTTCTGAAATCCTGTGCTGCCTTTTCCAGGCAAAAGAAAGTTCCCAATTAGCCATCTTGGTTTGGTTTTTCTGGAATTCCAGCAGTGTCTTAAGGTGTTGGCTGTGTTCCACTGAGAATATGGAATATCACCAGGCCTCAAATATTGAACAAGTGTTTTCTTGTGGAAATTTTCACTCTGATGTTTCTTTTCCTGAGTCTTATCAATCCAATCAGTGTTTGGGCTGGTGCAGACTAAGAAAGTGTGCTTTTATGGCTCTCTCTTAGTAATAATTTGGTAGTTCTGCATCCAGCAGGAGGGTTACAAAATCCTGGAGAGAGCCGGCAAAATTTTTCAAGTATTCCCAAATTATCAAATCTGCAGATCTGCGAGACATTATGGTCAGTAACAATGCAAATGCAGCTGCTTCAAATTTGCCCTTTAGACTTCGGAAAAATAAAATTCACGTTCTTCTTGTCCATTAAAATTTCTTATGCTGATGATGGAGGATTTTATTGCTTTCTTATCCCCTTATTTATTTTCCAACGCACCCAGTTGGTCTTGACTGGTGTTTTAATTAACAACATTTGAGATTAATGCAATATTAAACGATCTCCACTGCATTAATTTGTAAATAAACCTCAGAGTTTATTGCATGCCTGGGAGGCGTTTACAGCTTCATGTTCTGCCAGCCATTATTAATTAAAATATTCAAATGCTGTCATTTTTTATGGGAGCCTGCAGAACAAATAGGGCCATTAGCAGGGTCCAGTTATGTGCTGAACAAGGAGCTAACATGGAATTGTTGTGTGCAATTTATGGAGTCACTCCGTGCCACTGATCTGGAGAAAATCAGGAATGGGTTGCTCTTCTCCCTTGCCTTCGGTGGTTTTCTTCTGTGCATAAGAACTTCCTGTTCTTTGCTTTTAAAGCAAGCAGGAGTTTTTAAAAACAGTGATTAGCTTTTCCCCCATTTTTTTTTAAGCATGTTGATTGAAGGTGGATTTTCTGTGGGGATAAGGAGAAAGTGAAATCAACTACAGACTGTCTTTGGTTTTCTGGCTTTCTGAGAGAGCCCCCTGCCTTGTTATGAGCGAGTGCAGACCATAATGATACCCCTGAGATGACTTAATGTGAAGGGAGGGCAGGATGCCCTGCAGGGAAGGGAAAAGGAGGACAAAGGGCTAAAGACAGGAGCAGCCATGGGATTCTGGTGATTCAGGATCAAGGACAGTCCTCGGAGACGCCAGCTCCTCACATTTGCTGCCGCCAGCGTTTGTAGCATTTTGTGCTCTTGGCTCAGATCCTGACTGTTCATAGCTTCAGGCCAAGGAGATCCAAATTCCACCCACACCTCCTGTCACTCACCGCCACCCATGGAATTTATAAACAGTTTTCCCAGTTCTCCCAGTCTGGCATTGATGTTGTGGATGGGAATATCGACCGGTGCTGGAGGAGCTGTACAGGCCCATGCAGAGCTGAGTCAGTACTGACACTGCCCGCTGCTGCCTGGCCTTCATTTGATGGTGGGTTTAATTCTTGCTTAATCCCACCTTCCGTCTGGAGACAGTGTTGTCAGAACTCCTTTGGGAAAATGTCCCATCAAGCCATGGGAAAAGCTTTCACCATGGCTCAGCTGCTTTGTTGATCCACAGTTTCTGCCCTGCTCAGGAGACCTGTTGTCCTGTTGGAAAATCAGATTAAATTGCTTCAGCATCCTTTCGTTCTAGAGACATTTAGCTCTGTGTTATCCATCTGCATATTGGCATCACAGGGAACTTACAAATAATTTGGATATTTGTGGGTTTCTGGAAACTGCACTCCCCCTGCCTGGTCCGTGATTTCCCAGCTCATTCCTCCATGAAGGATGCACCTTGTGCTTGCCCTCCAGCATTTTTGTCCTCTGGGAGTGCCCAAAAAAAACACTGATGGCTTTGAGATGGCTCTAGCCCTTTTATACACCAGGATGGACTTCACCAGGCTTGAATTCAGCTGATTTAAAGATGCTCTGCTTAAGGACATCTTCTCTGCCTGACTTGACTCTTGCCCAGCTCTCAGCTAGAGTTTTGCCCCAGTTAACTTAGTTTGGAGCTGGAACAAGGGCAGTTTTACCTCTCTGACCTTCTCAAAATCATCCCTTCTGGTTTTCAAACCACTCCCCAGGTTCCTTCTGTAGCTTAAACATTTCTTTGTTATCCTTTGTGTTCTCTCCTGTTTCTATTCCAGTTTTGCCTTGACTTTTCCTGACTTTGTCCTCATCCCATTTTTCTTGTTTTCTTTGTGCTGATCCCTTCCATCTGACTTAACCCCTGTTTTTTATTTGGCTAAGCCAAGTTGTTTTCTTGCTTCACTCCCTGCTCTGCCTGCACATTTAAATGGTTTGTGCTTCTGCTCTGAATTTTGGGCAGTGTTTGAGTTGGGTTTTTTGTTATTTTTCTTGGGGTTTTACCTCAAAAACTGCTTTTTTAGGTGGTCAGCTCAAAGCTATGCAGCCCCTGATTGTTGTCTACAGCAACAACCTGACAGGAGCAGGGTCGACCTCTTATAGCCTCAAGTGGCCCCAGGAGAGACATCAAAAGTAGTTTATTCAACTTTTGAAAGGTTTTTTTGCCACCTGATAGGTGGCATATCCTCATTTTGGTGCTGTCAGTGTCTGTCTTAAAGGTCTTAAGCTGCTCTTCACCCCCTGAAAATGCAAATTATTGTGGAGGGCAAGTGCTGCAGTTGGAGCTCAGTGGAGCATCAGGCAAAGATTGGGACCCTGGTAAACAGAAAGAGGGACCTGGATAAGAAGTGGGAATAAAAAATGGGAAGAAAGGAAACCGAAAGTTCAGTCTAATCAGTGTGGAGTTGCAGAAAAATAGAAGTGAATGATTAAAGCCTGAATTTCATACTCATGCTGCTGGATGTAGATGTAATTTGCTAATTAGATAATTACTAATGATTAAGAGTAATTATTATCCTGTATTCAGGATATTGTCATTTCTGTGCAGCATAAGAGTTCTGATGTGCTCCAGCTTTATCTTGAGTAGCCCATCAATAACCAGAGTTGCCTTAGAAACAGGGATTGGTGTCATCCTGTGGGAATCATTCCTAAAACTTAATTCCCCAGGTTCTGCATGGAAGGGAAGAGAAGAAGCCGTTGCCACCGACTGAATTTTATCCTCTTTTTTCCTTCCCCAAAGGCTTTCGATAGAGAGGGCGACCCCATCAAATACCTCATTCAGAACGGAGATCCTCAACAAGTTTTTAATCTCTCTCAAAGGTAAGTGGGAAACCCTTGGAAAACAGACTTGGAACTTGTCGGTCCAGGGAATGTGGGAGCTGAGGGGAAAGGGTTGTGCTCACACGGCTTCAGCTGCTCCTTCGAGGGGCTCTCAGCCATCTATGAGAGCTCTGGGAGCCAAATTCCACTCTGGGGATTGCCACTGGCCACTGTTTTATTTATTTTAAACACTTCTGGTAAAGGAAACTCACTGAGTTGGAAAGATCCTATTGAAAAGAGTGGCCAGGGATTAATTAAAACCCTTTTACCTGTCAGCTCCTGACTAAGACAGGGACAATTTTTGCTTTAATTTCCTGACTTGTTATGGTTTAGTCTGTAGTGAAAAGCCTTTTCAGCATTGTTTAAAAGCTGTATTTTCCTTAAATTGAATTTCAACTTAAATAGAGTGAGAAAGCAAAGGTTTGTTATGAAATTATAAACCCCAGATTGGTCTGTGCCTGGCCCACCACCCTGTTCTTTATTTTACCCATTATTAGGTATTATTTACCTGTTATTAATTATGATTTGCAATCCAAAGTATCCTTTTCCTTGCAAAGTAAGGGAGGGTGGTGAGCTGACTTCCCACAGTAAATGATGGGACAAAAATAACCTGGGGTTTATTAATTCCTGGTGCAAAATAATTCTAATTTGGTGTGAGAGAGAGATTGTGAACCTAAACACCCAAACCTCCCGAGACAGGTTTGTATGTTCTGAGTGAGCTCTGGGTGATAAATCTCCCGTTCATGGAGAATCAAATCCTTCAGGAAACAATAGGAATAAAGCCTTGATGATCCCAGGAGGTGCTGGTGCTTTCATCCACCAGGGCTGATAAAGATTTGGCCGGTGAGGGAAGGGACAGCTTGGAGAGGGGACGCTTTCCTCCACCGTGGTGGCCAGAGCAGGGACTGATGTTGGACTGCTGGTGGTATCCATGGTTTGGGATTGGAGTTTTGTACAGATTCCTGCCCAAGGGATGCACGCAACCCTCTCCTTAACGTGAGGAAACTCGGCCTGACCTCCTCTGGCACCTTTAGAACTTGGATAATGTACAAGAGACATGCTCCAAAGAGGGGTTACAGTGGTAGTAAAGCACCATTTTTTTGACTTAAAACATGAATAATCCCACCTGGCTCCATGAGCAATGCCCCAAAGGGGGATTGCAGTGTTAGTAAAGCACCATTTGTTGGTTTAGAAGGTGAATAATCCCACCTGGCTCCATGAGCGATGCCCCAAAGTGGGGTCACAGTGGTAGTAAAGCACCATTTTTTTATTTTAACCTGGATAATCCCACCTGGCTACATGAGAGATGCTCCAAAAGGGAGTTACAGTGGTAGTAAAGCACCATTTTTTTGACTTAAAACATGAATAATCCCACCTGGCTACATGAGACGTGCTCCAAAAGCAGATCACAGTGGTAGTAATGCACCATTTTTTGACTTAAAACATGAATAATGCAGCCTGGCTACATAAGAGATGCTCTGAAGAGGGGTTATAGTGTTAGTAAAGCACCATTTTTTGTTTTTAACTTGAATAATCCCATCTGGCTACACGAGAGATGTTCCAAAGGGGTCTCTCAGTGAAGTGTTGTTTCAATAGTCCCTGCTTATCCCAGCACCCTTCACACCACCCCATAAAATTCCTGGCAGTTCTCCACACCAGAGAGGCTTAAAAAACCTGTGGAAATGCAGGCCAGCTCCTGGCATGAAAATCCTCTGGAATCTGGATCCACGTGTTGTCCAGCTTGGGATGCGAGCAGCGTGGCCATACCCAGAAGCCAAGCTGTTGAAGGTGGTGTGTTCATGAATTACCAGCTGGAATTCCTGCTCCACCCCTCTGTCCCTATCCCCTGGGACTTTCAGGGGGCCTGACCCCCCCAGCCTTGCAGCCCCCACAAGTCTGAGCTCATTTGGGGTTCAGTGCTCGGCTCTGCTCCGGCATCTTGTGGTAAAAAGAAAGAGTTCCTGGAAGTGCTTTCACCTTCCTGTTCCTTTGGAAAAGGCTCTGTGCCATGTTTCCTTCAGCCTTTTGCCCTATTTTTCCTGGATACTAAAATATGCTGATCAATTAAATGAGGATTAATAGTAAATAAAACATCTTTCATGTGAGGGGTGTCAGGCTACAGGAATTTCTTTCAGTGTTGGATGCTTGGAGGCCAAGGCAGAGCCCATGACCAGGATTCTCTCTCCCTTTTTCTGGATTCTCATTTTCCTTCCGGGAGCATCCAGTTAATCCCTGTGTAATTCCTGCCTGGCAGCATGAGGACTGGACACTCCTGCTTTTACATCTCCCTACCCCGTCTTTTTCCCCCTCAGTCTGAGGATTGGGAAATGGTTTTGTTCTCTCTTCTCTGGCTCTGGAACCTGAGCACCACCTCTGGTACTTCCCTACCTCCTCACGTTCCCTGGGAAGAATGAAGCTGGAAAGCTGGACTGTTAAAGGAATAGGAATCCCGGAGGAAAACACAGGGTAATGATAATTTAGATATATAATTTAGGGTATTTATAATTTAGGATATTTATAATTTAGCCTGTCTTTTGAACGATGTTCATCTATTGAAACAGACAGTCAAGTGTAATTTTTCCAGTGGTAGGAAGGAGATAAAAAAGGGGATATGGTAGAAAATATTGGAGAAGTGCACATGGGTTTATGCAGGTCAGTGTTTGATGTCAGTATTTTATTCTCAGCTCCACTTTGATATATTTTTTTAATTAATAATTTACCACTTAAGTCTCTTATGTTTTATTTACTCTTCCTTCCCCCTAAATTTTTTGTTCATATTTTATTGCAGTGTCTTGAACAAATGCTGAAAAATAGATGTTTCTATATAAAAATAATATATTAAATAGATTTAATTTATCAAATATATTAAATTTATTAAACATATTTATTTATATTCACATGCTTATATATTATGGCTGATTGATTTACCTTCTTGTGGGCCACGTCTGTCTGCTAAACTAAGAATCTTCCTTAGTCTAATTAAAGTCTTAATAATCAAATTAGAATTAGTAACCCAATTATGACACCAAGCAAGTAGCTAAATTTGCAACTATAATATATTTTAACATCTGTATGTTGGTAGATATAAAATATGGATCATATCCTTTATTTGATGTATACATGGAATTTTAACATTTGTCTCTGGATAATCATATAAATATCCATGCACGTGTATGCATTAATGTCATGGTTTGACACTGGCCAAATGCCAGGAAAGCTGTTTGCTCAGAAAAAAAAAATAACAACGGGCTCATGAGTTGAGATGAGGACTGGGAGAAAAACACTCTAAGGGCAAAACAGGTTCAAAGTTAAAGGTATAAAGTAAATTTATTATTAACAGAGTCAGCGGAGGATAATGAGAAGTAAAATAAGGCTTTAAAACACCTTTCCCCCCACCTTTCCCACCAACAGCGCAGGGAGACAAGGCATGGCAGGTTTGGTCAGTTCGTCACCCAAGATCTTTTTCTGTTCACTCAGAGACAGGAGTTTCTCTTCTGCTATGCTGCGAGTCCCTCCCACAGGCAAAACAGTCTTCCCAAAACTGCTGTGGCGTGGGTTACTCCTCCACGGGGTGCAGCCTTTTAAGGATAGGCTGCTCTAGTTTGGAAGCAAGGGCCCTCTCTCTCT
>WEIT01014684.1:92197-105791 GCA_013389985.1 Dryoscopus gambensis
CAGACAGTCCATCAACTGTTCCCCTCATAGCACAGGAATGATAACAAAGGACAGTTAAGTAAACATTGGCTATTATTTACATGAAAACTGTGAGAACTCTGACTCCAGGAATGTAAATTTCAGAAGGCTGAAAAGAACTAGGGCAACACCTGCCCTTCTACCCGCAGCACGGCTGGCTAGAGGCAGCCAGGCGGGCAAGGCTCACTGCAGGCTGCACCGAAACGGCAGCGGCGCCTCACCAGCCCTAGAAAAAACTGCCCTTGTGCCATTTTGATTCTTTTCTTAAATATGTCATCACAGAGGCGTTACCAGCCTCTCCAATTGGGCCAGCAGCATGTCCATCCTCAGAGCCATCAGAGATTGGCTCTGTCGCACATGGTGGAAGCTTCCAGCAGCTTCTCACAGAAGCTGCTTTTGTGGTCCTTCCCCCACTGCTAAAAACTAGGCTGTGCCAAATCAGCACAATTAATGATATACAGCTATTATGTTTATAGTTATAATAAATATAGCCATATATATACATTATATATGTAGCAATTATAGAGATATATTTTAAATATGTCATTATTTATAAAATGTATATAAATACATATTTTAACAATAATATGTGATTATGTATAGAATGCATAAAAATTATATATTTTAATAATATATGATTACATATTTAAAAAATTATATAAATATATGTAGAAACTTTCTCAAGTCTGCCCCTTTTTATGGTGTTGCACTTTTCCCTTTCCCTCTGGGGCATCATTTTCCCTGGAACAGGAATCCTCAGCATCTGGAATCCTGCTCTGGGAAGAGGAGGAGGATGCTGGAGGTTCCATTCTCCTCTCTCCAGGATCCAAGGCGTGTCAGCTCCATATTCACTGTGTTAAAAACCATACACAAAATCCATTTACCACTGTTTTTTTACCAACTTCCAGGGAAGTATTTTAGATCCAATGAAAATTTTCCTTTTTGGAGGAAGCTCAACAGGACCACGAGCCCAAGCGGATAACCACAAGGCAGACTGAATGGACCATCTCCTGAAATATTCTTGAAATACTGTTTTTCCCACCAGTCTTTCAATCCTTGGGGAGAATTGTGCTCCCACTCCCAAGTTTCCACCAATTTCTGTGGTATTTATTGGAAAGAACAGCTTCCCAGGAAGTGTTGAGATTTGTTTCTGTTGGAAAAAGTCTTGACCTGGAACCCGTTTGCTGAGATCTTCTCTGAGAGTGGGAAATTAGAGCAGAAACCCTGCAAAAATTTATATTTTAGGGGAAAAACCCATTATTAGGTCCAGGTGTAATACATCCAAGTGTTCTGGAGAAGTCCAGCCAGGGAGACCTACTGGTTTGATGGGAATCTGTGCTTTGGTTTGGATTTTCTGTTTTAATAAAACCTCTGCACAAGTCACTGTTCATGCTCTGGGTCCTGAACATCAAACATGGGTACAGCAAAAAAAGTTTAGAGCTTTGCCTGACCACTGTTTGTGTCTGACCCATCCATTGGCAATGGAATAGCACATGGGAAGTCACAGGATCTCCAGATCCCAGCTGGTGTGGATTTTGGGCTGCAAAATCTTGTGGTGTTCCACCTTTCTTAAGATATTTGGTGGAATTCCGTGGGAGAAGCTGCCCAGGATCACTGTCACCCTGGATCCATAGTTGTTAAATACCCTGTGGTTTTAGGAGAGGTGTCACTTTGTCACAGCCTTGCCCAGGTTCCAACAGCACCAAAATCCTGGAGATGAAATGTGGAGCTTTGAGACTGCTCAGGGCTCTGGTGCCAGCTCAGTTAAGCAGCGTTGAGCTTCCTTAAGCAGGATTGTCCACACTGTGCCTTCCTTATCCTTCCTAGCACAAAACCCCTCTGCAGTGGAGTCTCCTTGTCTCTCTGGGTGGCTTCCAGACATCTGCAGGAGGGAATTAGATCAGAGGAAGAAACCCAAATATTTTATTTGTCAGCAGTTACAGGAATTTGAAATGTTTTCAAACCTTATTTTATTTGGCTTCCAGTTAACCCTTCTTTTGTCGTCCTTTTAAAATGGGCCTCAATAATCACAAGATCCCGACTCCCTGGCAGTGCCCAAGGCCAAGCTGGATGCGGCTTGGAGCAGCCTGGGACAATGGGAGGTGTCCCTACCCATGGCAGGGGGTGGCACTGGATGGGCTTTAAAGTTCCTCCCAACCCAAACCATTCTGGGATTTGTTTTCCACCACCCTTGTGCCTACAGCAATATTCCATTATTAGGGGATACTTGCAGCACTTACTCTGAAGTTACACAATGTGTAACTTTTCCCAGTAGCCTCTCCCTGAGGAGACTCTCCCTGAAGTCGGTATGTGTTGTATTCCCAGAGTTTCCTGCTCAGTCCTGCTGGATATCAGGACTTCTTAGTGGTTGTCATTCTCTCTTCTCATTTATTGCAGCCCTAATAGTAAAAATACTAAATAAATAGGTTTTGATAATTAAATAAATAGCTAAAGTGCAGCAGGAACAAAGCAGGGTGCTGTGTTCAGTGCAGCTGTAGCTTTTGTAGTCTCACGAGGCTGATATTTTGATTCAGGATTATTCCTGTATCCAAGCATTAAGAATGGGCTCATGGTTTTTCTTGGCCCTCACCCACAGAAAGCCTAAAAGCTCCTACAAAGGGGAGCCGTGGTGTGAGCGAGGTGGTGGAGCTCAGGTGCTCATAGACCTCTCCCAGTTGCCCTGGTAACATATCCTGGTTTTGTTTCGTTCCCAGCTCTGGCCTGCTGGCCTTGGGAAAGCCCCTGGACAGAGAGAGCACTGACCGCTACATCCTCATCGTCACGGCCTCGGACGGCAGACCCGACGGGGTGAGTGTCCTGGAGGTCTGGGCAGCACTGGCCACCTCCACGTGCTCTGACTGTTGTGTGTTTTTCATGCATCTTGACCAAAAATATCTGAAATCTGGGACAGTTTTCCTTTGGTTGGTGTGGGCGAAGCCTGCGGGTCACTGCCTTTGATCATGGACAAAGGGGTTTCACTGCTTTGTGTCATTCTTTAACAGCCAAGATTTTGGGTATTCACAGCTGTACTAGTTTGAAAGCAAACCAGTGGGAGATCCCAAGCCAGAATTACAATTTAATAGGAAAATTAAGATAAAAGCAATAATACAGAAACACTGACTTAAACTGACAGAGTCAGGATACGACCTGACACCGTGTTGCTCAGGGTGGTGGCAGCAGTCCAATTAAATGGTGCCTGCAGTCCTTGTGATTCTGTCCACTTGATGATCCTGTAGGGAAGTCTGGTCCTTTTCTGGAGGGCCAGTGGTGGTTATGGAGCTCTTGTCCTCTGGGAGCCCAGTGGGTAGTGCCCCTGTGGTGTTCTAAACCTCAGATTATATCCAGGTTCCTCCCCCTGGGCGGAGCATCTCACAATGGGATGATGTAATTGTATGAGTCATGCAGTGAGGCTTGGTGGCCCATTAGCTGAAGATATCCCCCAGAGGGAGTTATCAGGGATGTGTCAGGGAAGAGATAAAGAATCCTGCCCCACCTGCTTTGACAGCTTATGAAGATGGTGATAGAATACATACCTTTGGTTACATCTTACATTGTAACCTAAAAAAACCAGATATTCATCTTCTGTTTCTTCTCTGTGCTATGAAATACCTGCTCCTCTTCTTCCCTGCTCCCAGATGTGGAAGCTGTAGTAGTGATTTGTACTTCATCCAGCCCTTTTCCACAACAGACTGTCCAGCCCTCCAGAAAAATCTGGAAGAGTGCCACTTCTCTTTCAAAGATAACAATTTTGTATCCGGAGCTATCTCCAAGTCTTCCATGTTTGCACTGATCCATGACCCCACAACCAACACCACCAACTGCTGCTCACACTTGTGTTTAATGTAACAAAATGGTGATTTTTTTTTTCCCGATTTTCGTATTATAAAATGGTGGACTATTTAAGGATATGTGTTTATTGATCGAGCAGAGGCAATGGAATTATTTTTCCTGAAAGTTTTCAGCTGGACTGTGCAAAGTACCTGGGAACGCAGCAGCTCTGCCATGGAATAATAGCACAGGTGGGGGAGAAATCTCTGCACATCTGACTTTGTGTATAAGGGACGATATAAAATAATACCTATAATAATTAATAAATAACATGGATGCATCACCTGGGTTATTCTAGAAAGCTTTGAGATTGAAACAGACATCTCTGACATGTGGCTACGGAGTGATCGTGAAAATTCTGGGATTTGGACCTGTACTCATCCTGGCAGAAGAAAATCTCGTTCATTTTTTCTACCTCATGCTCTTTTGAGCTTTTTCACCTTACAAGCTTTGCCTTCCTGCTCACAATTTTCTCAGAATTTCCCCACGCACCCCAAAATATTGAGGAAGTTTACAGCCTTTGTACAGTTTAGTGGCAACATGGAGTAATTATAACATTGTAATTATGATAATTATAATAAGTCTACACCTTTTCTGTGAAAAATCTGGTTACAGTTTTTTTTGGTAATTCATCTTAATATTTGTGGATTTGTTCCTCGTGAACTGCTCTCACAGCTGCGAGTTCAGTGGTTTTGATCTCAAACTTCCAGCCAGGAAATCTGAAGATGTAAATTAAAGACTTGCAGGTTGGTTCAGGCTGTGTTATGCTCCTGAAATACTCTCTGGGGTGTAAAAAATAGGGGACTTCCTTTCATCTAGAGAGAGATTCATTTGCTTTGCCCCAGGATTAAGTGGCCAGCAGATTAATTCCAACATTCTGAGGGTGATAGTCGGGGTTTTGAAAGGAAATCCTGTTAATCATGGCATGCTGCTTAGCAGAAAATAGTTGTATGTGAGCTGAGATACGGTGTTTGAAGCTCAGCTCTGGGAAAACCACCCCAAATAAACCGTGGAGGGCTCCTTTAGAGTTGTCCCTGGACTGGGCTGTTGAACACCTCTTAAAGTTCTTGTCACTTGCTGCAACAACAAAAAATCCACTTTAAGAAATCCACGCCCTGCTATCTCATTATCTCCTTTCCTCCCTCAATCCCACTGGCAGGGGCTGCCCAGGGAGGTTTGGAGTCCCCATCCCTGGAGGTGTCCAAGGAAGGCCTGGATGTGGCAGTCAGGGCTCTGGTGTGAGGATCAGTCACAGCTGGGACTTGATAATCTTGGAGATGTTTTCCAACCTCATCGATTCCATGACTCTTTATGATTCCATACCAGATTTTTTTCTCCCCTGGGATTTTGCAGCTGCAGGTGTGTGTGTGAGTTGTTCTCAGGGTGAAACGTGGGCACGCTTTGTAGCTTGAGCATGTTCCCTCTGCCTGGTTTGGGGATTTTGTCACTGTCCCTTACCTGCCTGTAGCTGCTTTCTGCAGTTCCCATTTTCTGTCAGTGGTGGGGCACCTTTCTTCTTAAGGTTGTCCAGCAACAGGACTCAGGTGACCAAAGCTTCTGGTGCCAGCAGCTGGAAAGGGTTAAGAGTTGGACTTGCCAGGATTACAAATAAGGCTGGGTAAGCTCCTTGGCTTTCGTTTTACAAACAAATGGATGAAACAAGGCAGCTCAACCAAGCCATTATGTCTCCCGGCCTTTTCCATGCCAGGACGCAGTGGGTGTGATTGCTTTGCCAGGCTTCCTTGTGTCTTTGCACAATTCCCTTGATTGGCAGCTCCTCTGGATGTACTCCCTGCTGGTCGACAGGCTGCTCCTGGACGAGGGGCAGGACTCACTCAAAGTTCCCAGCTGGTGCCGTGCCAAACCCTTCTGAGGACGTGGATGTTTGCTCCAAGCAGTCAGTGCCATTTCATGGTGGAATTTGGCTTTTTAACTCGTTTTTATCAGGAAAAAAAGATTTCTTTTTAGGAAAAAAAAAGGTTTCTACAATTACAAAACCACTGCTCCCCAAGCTCATTCACCTGCTGCTTGTCATCCAGCTCTGCTTTTTGTGAACAATTCCATTAGTGCTTACAGAAAACCAGTGATGTCACCAGATGCCTTGTTGCAGTTTGCCTAAAATCCCAAAATTAATTCCCCAGGCAGGTACAATGTCATTTAAATCCCATTATCATATTTTAGCTGGTAATATATCCAGCCTGATCCCTTTCCACCCAACATGAAACCAGCTGCTAGAATCAAACCTACTTAAAGTCAGCTTTTGGATTTTATTTTCTGCATTTGCTTGTTTTTTAAAAAAAAATTTGAAAGGCATTCAAAGGAAAAAGATTTTACTGGTGTGAGGGGGTTTTGTTGCTATTATTGTGGGGGTTTTTTCAATTCGATGTGGTGGTTTAACCCTGCTCGGATGCCACCAAAGCTGCTCTATTTCTGCCCTTCTCAGCTGGACAGGGAAGGAAAATATAAGGAAAGACTCAGGAGTTGAGAAAAGGACAGAGAGAGCTCCCTCACCAAACACTGTCATGGGCAAAACAACGTGGGGAAACCGATAGATTTTATTACCCACAAAATCAGAGCAGGATAATGGGAAGTAAAACAAATCTAAAGAACATCTTCCCACCACCCCTCCCTCCTTTGTGGGCTCTCCCTCCATCCCTCCAGTGGCATAGGGAAATGGGATTGGGGATTCATGTTGTTTGTGCTGCTGCTTCCTCCTCAGGGAGAGGAGTCGGAGTCCTTCCCCTGCTCCAGCGTGGGGTCCATCCCACAGGGGACAGTCCTCCATGAGCTGCTCCAGCATGGGCTCCATCACATCGCATGCAGCTNCTCCATCCCATGGGCTGCAGCTCTTCAGGAACTGCTCCAGTGTGCGTCCACTCCCATGGGGCCAGTCCTTCAGGAACAGGCTGCTCCAGTGTGGGTCCCCCATAGGTCACAGGTCCTACCAGCAAACCTACTCCAGTGTGAGCTTCTCTCTCCATGGATCCATAGTTCCTGCTCCAGCATGGGCTTCCCACCCCTCTCAGCAACCCGCTGCTCCCGTGTGGGCTCCTGCAGGAGCCGCAGGTGGATCTCTGCAGCCTCCATGGGCTGCAGGGGCACAGCTGCATCCCCATGGGCTTCCCCACGGAACCACAGGGCAATCCCGGCCCCGGCACCTGGAGCAGCTCCTGCCCCTCCTCCTGCCCTGCCCTGGGTGTCTGCAGAGCGGTTCTTCTTCCATGTTCTCACCCTGCTCTTCTCTGGCCACAATTAAAACTGCACAATGCTTTTTTTCCCTTCTTAAACCAGTTATGCCAGAGGCATCACCACCATCTCTGCCTTGGCCGGCAGCGGGTGCATCCTGGATTCCCCAGAGTTGGGTCTGCTGGAGCTTCCAGCAGCTCCTCAGAGAATCCGCCCCCATAACCCATCACCACCAGAACCTTGCCCCACAAACCCAGTCCAGGAGAACATTCCTCCTCAGTTACAGCATGGAAAATGGCATTTGTACATTTTTGTGGCTTGGTTTTGTGAACAACAGTCATAGGCTCACCAGATAAATTCCAGTTGCACGGGATCTCAAGAGCTGATAGTCCTCAGGCACTGATAATTTAAATGTGGTTATTTAATCCATACCTTTCAAGTATAAAGATGCCCAAAAAGCCCTCACAGAGTGCAAAAAAGGAAACATTTTTATTGGTCTTTCATACTGACCTAAGTAAGTTCACTGTTTGTAACTGTACCCAAATTGTAACTTTACAATTTCTGAACCAGTGTCACTGGTTCAGAAATTGGGACCAGCACTCCAGAATTTCATTATCCACATTATTTCCCAGCCAAACTCTCTGTGAACAACGATTTTTAGCCATTATGATGTGAAAACAAAGGGCCAAAACTTCTGCTCATGAATTTTTAAACAGTAGTGTATAAAATGTTGGAATACCTCAGCTGGGAAAGGTTGCCATGCTTGGAAATCGTTGAGGCTTTCAGGAAGAAATTTATCCCAGACTGCTTTGAAAGCTTTCTGTCTCAAGGTGATGGCTCTTGTTCTCATAAAACCAGGGATGTTTTTCCCCATGGAGATAAGCAAGGCTCACTGGGCATCTCCAGCCCAGACAGGATCTTCCTAGGCCCAGGGAGACACATTAGAATGGATCTTTCTTCCCATTCTGGTATCTCCAGGAGTTTGGAGGATGGCAGGACACCTCCCACACGAGCTTGTGCTACTGCTTGGGGTCCAGCAGCCGCAGCTGCACACTTCTGCAGAGCAGCGTTTCCTCTGGATGCCTTTCCCGTAGTTATGGAGATCACAGAATCCTTAAAGTTGGAAAAGACCTCTGAGGTCACCAAATCCAACCATCAGCCAGCTCCACCACTAAACATGTCCTCGAATGCTGCATCTACACGTGTCTTGAACACTTCATGGGATGGGGACTCCACCACTTCTCTGGGAAGCTGTTCCAGTGCTTTACAACCCGTTTGGGGAAGAAATTTTCCTTAATATCCAAGGTAAATATCCCCTGGCACAGCTCAAGGCTGTTTCCTCTCATACTGGAGAGGACATCTCACTTTTTCCTTACCAAACCCAGCAGTTTCTGGTTTCTTCATCTTTTAGGGACTGGACATTTTTCCTCCACAGCTGCCACCATGGCAGGCCAGTGCTCTGTGCCTGCCCTAAAATCCATGGGATACTGGAGTAGTACAAAGATACAACGTGGTATTGGCTCTCCTTTTGATCCCTGATGTTCTTTAGAGAAATCTATATCCAACCTCCATCATCACCATCACCATCATCATCATCACCATCATCATCATCATCATCATCATCATCATCATCATCATCATCATCATCATCATCATCTATGAAGTCTTTTGAGCTCATTTGTGCATTTGGAAAGTCTGTGGTCCCACACACCTGAATTTTTTGCGGGGTTTGAGGTTTTTGGCTTTTTTTCTTGCACCTTTTTCTGTGTCATTACCAAAGGGCCTCAGAGGGGTTTGACAACACTGCTGTGGCACTGAGTAGTTGAGGTTTCTCTTTTCTAAGCCCCAAGGCCGATTTAACTGATTCATGTGGTGTGGTGACAGTCATGGTGACACCATTTGACTTTGGGGAACTGCTAATTCCATCAAAATTAATCCGGAGCCACTTACACCCTCACCCAGCACCACTGCTTTTCATGGAGTGGGCTGGCCTGGCTGCCACCCTTCCATCGCTGTTCCCTGCCTTGGAACGCTCTTGATTGCTTAAAATACTCAGCTTCGGTTCCCAAATTACTGTTGTTCTGAGTTATGACCTGGAGCATTAACAGGCTTGAGGGTTTTCCTGGGAAAACACGACCTGTCACCATGAACAATCCGACACAACAAACAGTTAAGGCTGCATTAATTGAGCAGGCAGGAAAATGCTTTTATTTCCCAAGTAATGAGCTGTAGATGGGCAGAGTGGCGTGTGAAGGAAAAAACACATTCCAAGCTCAAGTTGTGTTCACAAATTGGCGTGTGTTTGGATGTGTTTCCAAGGTGAGAGAGAATTCCTGTCTTCACCTTTCAGAGGGAGAAGTTTGAAATAAATACACGCAGCTTTTGTCAGAAGAAAGAAAAAGCCTTCTGTGCTCTTGATTTTGGGCTCATGTGTGTCAGTTGATTTAGAGAGATGAAACAGGAGCTTCATTGTGTTTTCTTAGCGTGTCTTGTGTGATATAAGGGCAATTCCAACCTCCAAATACAAATGTCTCATCCTGAAAATATTCAGCCAGCTCTGCAGAAATGGGATTTTCTGCCTGGCAAAGCAGAGCAGCTTAGTGCCTAGTTTATAAATCCATTTGGAAATTAGGAATTAGGTGCCCTTAAAAGTTATCAGTCATTCAGGGGGTGTCCCCAACCTCCAGCTCCAGCCTCCCTTTTAACGCGGTGGAAGGAGCACAAGGGTGTGTTGTGGTCATGGTCACTTTGGGGTACTCAGAAATTATTGGCAGGGTTCAGATTCTTCTTTTATCTTAGAAGACTCAACCATCAGGCCACAAAACACCAATGGAAGTCCAGGAGAAGCTGTTGTCCGTGCAGCTGTTCGGGGTATATCCCAAGATTCACTGGATGGGGAAGATCGGAGGTGACCTGGCTCTGGGAGGGTTTCTCTGGAAGCCATGAATCCAGGATCTATCCTTAATCTGACAGGGCCCATTCCTTCTGCAATGTACACTTCAGGCAAAACCAGGGGTCGTTTTAGCCCTGCAGAGCCCGGGACTGCTTTGGGACCACATGTCCTGAGGAGACAGAGGAACCATCAGATGAGCCTTAGGAGAGAGAGCCCAGTGCTCTGGGCACTGAGGGCAGGGATCAAACTGGATGCAGAACTCTGCAGTTCCTCGAAGGTCGTGGGGAGAAGCAACAGTTGAAAGGTAGTGGGAACCATAAAGGGAACTGAGGGAACCTAAAGAAGCTTCATCTCCTCCCGTGAGGGCGGGCAGGCCCTGGCACAGGGTGCCCAGAGCAGCTGTGGCTGCCCCTGGATCCCTGGCAGTGCCCAAGGCCAGGCTGGACACTGGGGCTGGGAGCAGCCTGGGGCAGTGGGAGGTGTCCCTGCCATGGCAGGGGTGGGGCTGGGTGGGCTTTGAGGTCCCTTCCAGCCCAAACCATTCCAGAATTCTGTGATTTCAGTGCATTGTTTTTAATCCTGGAAGTCAGACTTGGGGATTTTGGCCGTCTTAGAAGATCATTAATAATTCTGAGCCTCTGTCTCCCACGATACTTGAATTAATTACCTTCCTTAGAGCAAACAGGTAGCCCTGGATCAAGGTAATTTAAACAAAGATTTACTTCTTGAGTAGCAGACAGAGAATTCATTAATTACAGTAATTCTTCTGTTAGTCCTTGGAATAATACATGTCTCTACTTCACATGAGTTCCATTATCCAGCAAGAAGGAAGCAAGAAGAAATATTCCTAAATACATGAAAGGGAACAATGTACACAGATCCATGATTTGATCTTCTTCTTTGAAGAACTTCTCAAATTATTTTGTTTCTAAGCTGTAATTAGAGACACTGCCTATTGTTCTTTTTCTGTATTTTATATAAGAAATCCTTACAAATTCCAGCTGATTTGTGAATTCCAGTTGGCATGAAAGGAATTTGTCCACCCAGATTTCCTCCTCTTGGAGAGAAGGCTTTTCTTCCTGCAGCAGCTTTTATTAGGGCAAGCTTTAGGAGCCTCCCAAACTTTCACTGCTTGTGTGGCTTAGCATGGATAATATTCCCTACAAAGGCTTTGATTCCATGTGCTAAAAGGGAAGGACTGAATTAAGGAATTCTCATAAAGCCAGAGATCGATCCCAATTTTCAATCCAAGATTTGGAGCAGATGGTAATTCCTAAATAAGGGATACAAATGAATAAGTTCCCATTACAAGGAAGCTCAGGGGGGCCTTTGTGGCTCTGCACAAGTCCCTGACAGGAGGGGGCAGCCGGGGGGGTCGGGCTCTGCTCCCAGGGAACAGGGACAGGACAAGGGGAAACGGCCTCAGGCTGGGCCAGGGGAGGCTCAGCTTGGACAGCAGCAGGAATTTCTGCATGGAAAGGGTGCTCAGGCCCTGAAACAGGCACTCGTGGCACTGGTGGAGTCCCCCTGCCTGGAGGTGTTCAAAGCCATACAGATGTGGCACTTGGGGACGTGGTCTGTGGTGGCCTTGGCACTGCTGGGGAAGAGTTGGACTTGCTGGTCTGAGAGGGCTTCTCCAACCTAAACAGTTCCATGTGTTTATCAAGGATGTTCCTTAAATGTCCGTGATTTTGTCTTCCTTTCCCCATGCAATACTCATATTTCCTGTTATCTTGCGGGATGTGTGAGCGGTTTTCATTTTGGGAGTTTCCCTTTGGGCTTTATTTTGGTGTTTTGACAGTTTTTCTCTTTGTCTCGTCTCCAGGCTTATTGGGATTTTTTCTCATTAGTGTAATTATTGACAAGCTCCAGAACTACCCTTCCCTTCACCTCAGGGTCTTCTCTCCAAAATTTCTTAGCAGTCCAGCTGGCAATTTTCTCTTTATAGCTTGGAGAGGTGGAGAGGGCTGGGAGATACTTCTTTCAAACTTCTCATGGAAGGAAAGAAGGTCTGGAAATAGAATCATAGAATTGTTAATTCTATCACCACTCAAATATAGTTTTCTTGAGATGAATATCAATAAATCCTGATCTGTAGATCAGCAGCATTATTTACCACTTCTTTTTTGATCAAATAAGGGCTTTGCCTCCGATTTTATTATTTGCAAACTAATTATCTCTCAACATGACAGGTTTGTCTTAGAGTTTGTCCAACTTAATAAACTTGCTCGACATCAGAGCTAAGAGTGTTTCCTCTCCAAGGCACAGAATGCTCCCATCAATTCTCAACTTCAATTTAAATGACAAGGCACAAATAAAATAAGAACAAAGTGGAATTTCCTTCAAATTTATCATCCATAACATTTATCGGGGCCTGGCATCCTTAGGATTTGTGCAGGCAATGTAAATTTTACAATTATTGCTTAGGGAAGAATTATCTATGTAAGAACTATTTGAGGGCCCCTAAGAAAGACATAAATTGCTGCTGTGGATCTTTTGTTTGAGTTATGTTTATTATAAAAGAGAAGTAAGTAGGGTTTCTTCAGTAATGAATAGGAAATGCCTGATATGAGGCTGAGATGGTTTTTTCCCTGGTTGAATTTCCAGGAGTAGCTTTAGGACTCCTTTCTAAACCCTGCTTGAGGACTCTGTTGTAGAAAAACCTCATTTCAAACCAACCAAAGCAATTTTTAAACCTTCCTGTGCTGGATTTGCATGAGGAGTATCCATGGAAAACCAGTTGTGAATTAGGTGTCTCATTATTTTGGGGAACCACTTCATTAAAGAATTTTAGTGGTATTTAAATAGAAATATTTGTGAAGACCTTTTTTTGCTGTTTCAGTGCGTCTTTTAGCATCCTCTACAAACCTTGGCATCTTTTCATAATTCTTTAGGAAATTTGTGAATTCATTTTCCAGGAAAGATGGAGAGAGACTCTTTCCAAGGGCTGGAGGGACAGGACACAGTGAATGGCTTCCCACTGCCAGAGGGCAGGGCTGGATGGGATCTTGGGCAGGAATTGTTCCCTGGGAGGGTGGGCAGGCCCTGGCACAGGGTGCCCAGAGCAGCTGTGGCTGCCCCTGGATCCCTGGCAGTGCCCAAGGCCAGGCTGGACACTGGGGCTGGGAGCAGCCTGGGACAGTGGGAGGTGTCCCTGCCATGGCAGGGGTGGCACTGGGTGGGCTTTGGGATCCCTTCCAACACAAACTGTGATTCCATGATTTTTATGTGACCTCAAAGCCCACCCAGTGCCACCCCTGCCATGGCAGGGACACCTCCCACTGTCCCAGGCTGCTCCCAGCCCCAGTGTCCAGCCTGGCCTTGGGCACTGCCAGGGATCCAGGGGCAGCCACAGCTGCTCTGGGCACCCTGTGCCAGGGCCTGCCCACCCTCCCAGGGAACAATTCCTGCCCAATATCCCATCCATCCCTGCCCTCTGGCAGTGGGAAGCCATTCACTGTGTCCTGTCCCTCCAGCCCTTGGAAAGAGTCTCTCTCCATCTTTCCTGGAAAATGAATTCACAAATTTCCTAAAGAATTATGAAAAGATGCCAAGGTTTGTAGAGGATGCTAAAAGACGCACTGAAACAGCAAAAAAAGGTCTTCACAAATATTTCTATTTAAATACCACTAAAATTCTTTAATGAAGTGGTTCCCCAAAATAATGAGA
>WEIT01014684.1:105977-147215 GCA_013389985.1 Dryoscopus gambensis
ATTTTCTAAACTGTGATTAATATAAAAACAGGGATTACTTGAACTGTTGGTCTTACAGAATCTTATTTCAGCACCCTGGTGAGTTTGGCAAAGAGATTTTGTAACATTTTGCAAACTAGTTTTCCTATTTAGCATCTCAGTAAGGTGTTTTTTTCCCTTGCAAAATATTATTTCTTTGCAAAAAAATCTTGCCTTTTAAATTCAGAAGTGAGTATTTAAATATGACAGGTGGAGCACTTGTCCTGAGTGTGTTGGCTGCTGGGGAGGGTGCTTGAGATGAATAAAGAATTGCCAGGAATGTGAAAAATAGTGAAAATCCATAGGTAAGGGTTGGGAAACAATTCCAAACGTTTCTTTTCCTTCTTCCCTGCCTCTCTCCTTATCAAATTCTCTCAAAGAGAAGAAAGGCTGCAGATGATCAACCACAGCCTGTGAAAATTAGCTGGAATGAAAAGAAATCTTTTCCAAATGGGAATTCCCACCTTAAGCCGTTGCTGTTTAACACCGCATTGCCTCGGTTTATTAAATGTGAGGGTATTTATTTCCCTGAATTTCATGGAATGGAGTTACCTTTGGAGAAGCTGATTTACATTCAGTGTGCATTACAGCAGAGCAAACGGTCTGGAGTGGCTTTTGTTGGACAACAGGGTAGAAAGTGCATTTCCCTTACAGAAATGGAATGTGGGAATGGCAGTTTCAGGAACAATTAGCAAATAACTGGGGCTCAGCAAGCAGAAGCTGCCAGCCTGGAAGCACCTTGTGCTGGCTTGGTTCAAAATCCTCTGGATCTGTGACCTGTTAAGTAGAAAGGAGTTATTTTCTGGGGTTTTGGGATCTCGTGCAGATACACCAGCTGGGTCTGGAGCTGGGAAGAGCCTGATTCCAGCACCAGTAGTGCACCAGAAGATGCAGGTCTCCATTTGGACTTTTGGTTGGGGTTTTGGCTTGGTTTGGTTTTTTCTTTGTTTCTTTATTTTGCCGTTTTGAGGTTTTTGTGAAGGGAAGATGGTTGCGGGTTTCTTTGTGAAGCTTGTGAGGCGCCACTTTCAAACAGGTTTGTTGTGCCTTAAGCAAGGGGTTTCTTCTGGGGTCACATCTCCACTGTGTAACTGCTGTGACTGTCCTGTCATAAACACTTCATGGAGTCATGGAATTGTTATAGTTGGAAGGGATCTCCAAGGTCTTCAAGTCCAAGCTGTGACCAGGAACCAGCTTGCAAATAAACCATGACTGCAAAGTGCCACATCCTCTCACTTTTTAAACACCTCCAGGCATGGGGACTGCAACCCTCCCTGGGCAGCCCCTGCCAAGGCCTGAGCACCCTTTCCATGCAGAAATTCCTGCTGCTGTCCCACCTGAGCCTCCCCTGGCCCAGCCTGAGGCCGTTTCCCCTTGTCCTGTCCCTGTTCCCTGGGAGCAGAGCCCGACCCCCCCGGCTGCCCCCTCCTGTCAGGGACTTGTGCAGAGCCACAAGGGCCCCCCTGAGCCTCCTTTGCTCCAGGCTGAGCCCCTTTCCCAGCTCCCTCAGCCGCTCCTGGGGCTCCTCCAGCCCCTTCCCAGCCCCGTTCCCTGCCCTGGACACGCTCCAGCCCCTCCAGGGCTCTCTGGCTGGGAGGGCCCAAATTTCCCTCAGTGGAGTTTGATGCAAAGTATCAAGAAAGATTTAAGATTTAAGACACTGAATTGGATGAACTGATTTAAAATTCAATATATTGAATGCAACAATTTATGAATTACAACAATGTGGGGTTTCGGTCTGGAACTCTCAGTCTGGGGGTGCAGAGAAAAGGGGTGCGACTCAAGCCAGCAAAGTATTTCCCTCTCCACCTGTTTGATTGAGAGAGAAAATCTCCACCGGTAGCACAGACATATTTTGTTGACATTTCATATTAAATACAAATAATTCTGCTGTTCCCACCTCCTGGGATGTTAAAATCGGACTGCAAAATAGAACATCGGGGTGGGGCGGGGGAAGGATGGCACAGGAGGATGATACAGGATGATTGGGCCACCTCATCAGCTCAGTTAATCATCACTGTGCCATATTTTGATTGATAAATCACTGGTTTCCTTTTCACATTCTGGCAAATTTTGATATTTCCAGATTTTTTCCCCCACTCACAACAAAAACTCCTTAAATCCTTAAAATACTGTATGAAGAAGAAAAGATATCTGGTATTTATCATGCATCTCTAACATATGAGTCACTCTTGAGCTTGTTTTGTCTTCTAAAAATTCCAAATAAACTCTTGAAACGCGTCCTTTATCACAAAAACGTTAAAAAAATTGATAATCTGCTCACCTGTGATTCTGTCTAATAAGTAACAGTAGGGTTGTCACCTGGGAAGCTGTAAAATAAAAGAGAATTTCTTCAAAATGTTCTTTTTCTGCCTAGACCTCGACTGCCACTGTCAATATCGTGGTGACAGATGTCAATGACAACGGACCGGTTTTTGACATGTTTCTGCCCAAAAACCTCTCTGTGCAGGAAGAGGAAGCCAATGCTTTTGTTGGTCAAGTAAGGGTAAGTCATTAAAACTGTTTATTTTATTACCCAAGCTGTCCAGACAACGAGGAAAGAGCACAAAATAATCGTGCCTTAAGACAAAAACCCATCCAAATATCTCAGGTTTTAATGCAAACTCTCCATTTGTGGCTACAGATTCGCATCGTGCGGCTTTAAAATATTGGAATTGTTTTCTTCTCTGTGCTAAACCACTGAAAACACTTTTTCATTTAAAACATAGCCCATTGAAAGTTGGTTTTTAAGAAATGCTGCTGCAAGTACTTGCTGGTAACAGATTTACAGGGTGAAAACAGTGTTGCCACATTTTTAAATGATTTATTTGGAAATAGAATTCAAACCTGCTGAGCAAGTGACGCCTTGTGTAGGAAATGGTCACACCCAGAGGGAATTTTAAGGCCATTAAGGGGAAAATCAGTTAAACCCTTGAGTGAAATAATTGGTGACCTGCCATAAAAATAGGGGATAGTGTTAATATGGGGGTTTGAAGTTGTAAATTTTTATAACATATGGAGGTCTTCTGGATGAGGATTCAGTCTCTTGAAGAAAACATCACTTTTTTTTTTGTAATGTCTGTTTTCCCTGACTCAAGTGAAGGAAGAAAATCTGAATTAGAGGCTTTTTTTAATCCAGAAGTTGAATATAATGTCTCATATCGGCTGCACTGAGGTTGGATCCAGCAGGAGCTGTAGGTAAAAGAGGAATTGGGAATCATTTTTCAGGAATTTAGGTGGAAAATCTGCCTTTTTTTTTCCAGAAGCAACCATATCAAGAGAAAATGGGAGCTCCTTAAGTGGAAGCTTCAGAAAAATAGGGTATTTTGGGTACCATGAGAACCCAAATACCCATGACAATCATGTTCCTTCCCATCCTTCTATTATTTAATAAGACATCAGGGCTGGTTTGGAGCCTTGGACAAAGTTGGGATCCCTCAGTGCAATTAAGTCAGTTTTGGTAAATGGTTAAATTATTGCTCTGCTTTTTGTCATCACCTTTCTGTGTGGTTGTTTTTCATTTTGCATCCTAAAAGGCACGGGTGGAACATTTCCAATCAGTCCCAAATACCTTTCAAATCCATTTTGCGCTTTGCTGGGGGCCCTCAAGGCTCAGTCATCTTCTCAAACACGAGCTTGGGTCTATTTTTAGCTTCGACAGAACTGTAAAACTCAACAAGTTATTGCCACAAGAAGCTCTCTGTCTTCTAAATTAGTGCAATTTCTAAGCTGTGTGGAAATGAAAATATTTATTGAAGCCTTGGGATAGTTTATTCCTGCTTGGAGTGACAGAAACCGCTTCTGTCATTTCCTGTGCTGTTTATCCCTGGATGGAGAAAGCTTTTTCTTTACAGCCCAAATACTGGGTGTATTTCTACTGCCTCAGGTTCACAGCTGCAAATGGATACAGAGATAGCCATTGGAAATGCCATTCCATGGTATAAAAAAGAGACATGGGGGCATTTGGAATTTTTTTTCCGGCTCCAGCGAGGGTATTGAAATAATGGTGATGCGAGTTTGGGTGTAGCTGCATTGTTCGAGGATATTCTTTAAAAACTGAAATAGCTTTTGGTGCGTTGTGCTTCGCTGCAGATAAAACCACAGCAGGGATGGGAGAGGTGTTAATGGGAATAAATTCTGTGCGGAAGCTTTAATGTGGTTCAAATGTACATAAAGGCCTGTTTTAGGTGGGAATAGCCTGGTAAAAGAGGACAATCCTTCTTGTGCTGTGTGTTTTCCCTACCAAGAATTCACCCACTGATTAACAAAGCTGCTTTTCAGGAAGTTTTTTTTCTCATTTCAACCAGAAACCTAAAATCCACCAGAGCAAGCAGTGATACAGAGGATTTGGAATAAAATGACAGATTTTGTGGTGTCCCTTTCCCTTTTGAATGCCATCTTCCCATTTTAGCCAGGGGAAAAAAATTAGCAAGAGATTTTTACCTTAAAACCCAAGATCTGACCCTGCTGCTCGTGGGAGCAGAGGAGCTGGAGAGGAGGGACATGGAAAAGGTGCTCAACCACTGTGATCCCTCAGGATTTTTGACCATGAGGTTTGGTCTCAAGATCGGGTGTCTGGGCTCATTATCAGAATTCCAGAGTGGTTTGGGCTGGGAGGGATCTTAAATCTCATCCCATTCCAACCCTCCATGGGCAGGGACACCTTCCATTATTCCAAGCCCCATCCAAGCTGGCCTTGTGCACTTCCAGGGATGGGGATTCTAAGCAGTTTGGGGTATAAAACAATGAATCTGAACTCCCAGCAATAGCTCCTGGCACAGACGAGATTTCCATGCTCTGCTGTGTTTTCAGTGGGAAAGCTGGGCTTCCGAAGGGATTCCCACAAGGACTTTGGTAATATTTGGGGGTGGTTTCCCAAGGAGATGCAGCAGGAAGGCAGTGAGCGGTTTCCTGTGGGAGAGGGAGGGTTTGGAGGGTTTGTTCCATGCAGGCGGGCGATATCCACACTTGGAAGTGCTCTCCCTCTCCGGCAGCTCTGCTGCCAGCTGGAGCTCCTGAAGGCACTGGCACGGGAGTGCTGCCTGAGGGCATTCCAGGAGCCTCCTGAAGATTAAAAGAACAAAAGCCAGCCAGGATAATGCTGCCAGTGGAGTGGAGGTGTTTCCAATCCCTTTTATTCCACACTGTGAAGCTAAATTGGGGCAGTCAGAGGTGGATTGGATTCCCTGCTGCTCCTTCCCCATATGATCCCAGGGATCCCCCCACAAGGCAGGAGCACCAGTGGTGCATGGAAGTCCCCACAGAGGGTCCCCAGGAATCCAAAAGCTCCAACTGGAAACTTGGCAGTGAAATTCAGGCACTTTCTTGCAGTCTAAACCCGCTGGAGATGGGGCTTCGGGATGACCTGCGCTGTACGCTGCCTTTTCATCGATCCCAGGGCATGGGAGGTAAAAAAGATGGAATGGCATTGAGGAAAGGGATCAATAGATTGATCTGCAGGCATGTTCACATCCTTGGGCAGGGGAAGACAGTCCCAAGCAGTTTGCTGCAGACTCTAAAAAAGCAGCCTGGGGTTAAATAAGAAGCTGTTGAGCTGATGGGGCCCAGGAGAGGAAAGACATCACTTGACTGAAGTTTTTATCCATGTAGGGTTTTATTTATACCCAGATTCTTTCACCCAACCCCATAATTTTGTTGCTGGGTATTTTTGTGTTGCTGATCAGCACTGTTTGCAATCTCCAACACGAACGTGTTGCTCTTAAGGGGAGATAGCGACAGAGAATAAATTAGATGGAAAATAGGGGTAAAGAATTATGCGCTCAAGTATCACTGGCCCTTTGATCTTCCCTAAAATGGAGACAGGATAAATTAATTCCAGTAATGAGAGCAGTTTGCAGGGTGTGTGATACCTCTGTCACCTGCTTGGTTTTAAATTACAAAATAAATTCTTTAAGAAAGTTGGTTTTTAGGATGGAGTTATTCTACCTACTGGAAAAGATGGGAAAGCTTGGAGGAATTTTTTTGGTTGTACTGAACTGGCCCTCCTGCATGCTAATGAAATGTAATTATTTCCCAACAGAGCTTTCTGTCTGTGGGTATCAGTGAATTCTTACAGGCTCTTATTTTTATTTAATAAATTCATACGGTGATGAACCCTGGATTTAAAGCCTGGTTTAAATTTCACAGCTGTTGGGTAAGGCTTGATGTGTTAGACTAAATGACCTCTGGAGATCTCTCACAAGCAGCTCATCCTGTGTTTCTACAAGCAGAAAAACTCCTTAAAATGCTGGTGAAAAATTACTGCCCATGCCTGTGGAATGCTTGGAATGAGATGAGCTTTAAGGTCCCTTGCATCCCAAGGCATCTGTGATCCCATTATTTTATTACTTTACAAGATCTTGTGGAAAAGTCTAGAAAGGAATCTGAGTTTTGCTAAATCCCCACTGCCTTGTTTTCTGTGTGAAGGCTGTGATTTCCCAAAACCTGCACTGCAGATCACACCTTGTCTGTGCTAAAAATACAGGCCCCTGAAATTGAATTCCCAAGTTTCCTGGACCTTAAGTCAACTTGAAGGAAAATTAGAGGTAGAAGAAAAAGGACAAGACCAGGAAAAAATGGAGATTTATTGGCAGGAGAGGACAATCCAGGACGGAAAGGAATTAAAATTAGAGGTGGAGGAAATAGGACAAGACCAGGAAAAAAAAGGGTGTTTTAATGGCAGGAGAGAACAATCCAAGACAGAAAGGAATTAAGTCTTGGGGGAAGAGTAAAATCACAGCCTCGTAAGTAAATCTCAGATACCCAGAGTGAGTCCAGGACTCCTGCTCACCACATGACCCAGTGCCAGACACTGGAGCTTGAATTCATCTCATAGATATAAAACCAACGGGAGCAGCTGGGATTGGAGAGTCAGAATCCACCAAAAATCTAATCAGACCCCGAAAGCAGAGAATCAGACTCCAAAATCAGCGAATCAGAATGTGGCAGGTGAGCTCCAACCGGAGAAAGTTCAGACTTCGTTTCTTGTGAGTGGTTGGATGATCGCAAGGTCGCTGGGAGAGAACCTTGGTGGTATCATTTCCTTCAGTTTATTAAGGAATTTGTCCCCAGAAAGGATAGAAAGGACTTTAATAAGACTTTCAGCACTGTCTCTGTCAAGACCCTCATGGAGATGCTGGTCACAGAAAGAATTTCATGTGCTGCTGGTTGGATTTTCATGTTTGTTAACAGATGAATTCCTCTTACTGCAAGATTGATGTCTCAAGTCCAAAGCTGTGGCATGAGGAGGAGATGGAATCATAGATTTGGGCAATTTATTTCCATTGCAGACCATTGATGCTGGACAGAATTCCCTCTTTCTGCTGGCACCAGGGAATTCCTGGAGGATATTTGGCAGCAGTGGCTGCACCCACAGTTCCTCATCTTTTTCCACTTTACCTTGAACTTAGGTCAGCTTGGACACAGATCAAAGAGGTTAAAAAAGCTCCTTGCCATCCATAATGTGACCTCTTAAGCTAAAGGGATTTCAAAAGCTGTGCTCATCTTGCCTGTTCCCAAAATTTATGATATTTGTGCATTCATTTGCATCTTTGCCCTCCAAATAATATTTGTGCTTTAGTGCAATGGAAATATTGATATTTGTTATCGGCACGTTCATGGCATTGATTGTTGAGAGCCCAAGGATTTTCCATGGAAGGAATTCTTGGTTTTGTCTCCTGACACTTTACATTTTGGATGCCTTTAGGCCCTGTTATCTCTTCTGCCTGATACCGGACTAAATCTTCTGAATCAGTGATTTCATGTCTCTAATTCATGCCCTTTTAGGATTTTGATGCCTGATTCCAATCCCTGGCAGTGCCCAAGGCCAGGCTGGACACTGGGGCTGGGAGCAGCCTGGGACAGTGGGAGGTGTCCCTGCCATGGCAAGGGTGGCACTGGATGGGCTTTGAGGATCCTCCCAACCCAAAGCCAAGAGAAATTCCAAAAATAACTTTAAATTGGATTGACATTAGAGAAATATTTGGGATCCCAGCTAAATGTGGAGATTTTAAACAGGAGATTCCATCCGCGATTTAGAAAGTTTTAGTTTAGGGAGGGTTTTTTCGTGGGTTGTTTTTTTTTTTCCTAGTGTGCAAATGCATTGGTTTCATCTCTGGATCATATTGTCAAAGAACACACTCATCAAAACCCCAAATTTTGAATCATCCTTCAAGGACAACCAAGTCTCCAGAGTTAGGATTTGGTTGGGTGCCAGCCTGAAGAAAGCTGGGTTGGCTGAAGCTATGAGGTGTTAAAATCTGATTAACTCCTGTAGGAGGTTCACCAGCCCATCCAGTGATGGGTTTGCAGCCATGAGCTTTTGGATTTTCATTTCTTTTCATTTATATTCGCTCTTAGGGTTTAACTGCTCTTAATGTGCAGTTTTGTTTGGAGTCACCTTTAACTGGGTTTGGAATTAACCCTCCAGGTGCACTGGAATTAGCAGAAACCATGGAAATAATCAAGCAGGGCTCTTCTGGCTTGTCTAATGCCTGAAAATGTGGCAGAGTTTGAACATTTACAGGGTGTTTCCTTTATCCTGCTCTGAGTATAGTGAAGGATAAGCTGCCATGACCTGGGAATTCAGTAGGATGCTGAGGTTCCTGGAGGATATCCACAAAACCTGCAGGATTTTTCCAAAGGATGTGTGTGCATTTGGGTCTCGAAGAAGTAGAATTTGCCTTGAAATTTCAAGATAGCCAAAATCAAAGCATCCTAGATGGGTTTGGGTTGGAAGGGAGCTTAAAGCCCATCCAGCCCCACCCCTGCCATGGCAGGGACACCTCCCACTGTCCCAGGCTGCTCCCAGCCCCAGTGTCCAGCCTGGCCTTGGGCACTGCCAGGGATCCAGGGGCAGCCACAGCTGCTCTGGGCACCCTGTGCCAGGGCCTGCCCACCCTCCCAGGGAACAATTCCTGCCCAAGATCCCATCCAGCCCTGCCCTCTGGCAGTGGGAAGCCATTCCCTGTGTCCTGGCACTCCAGGGCCCTGTCCAAAGCCCATCTCCATCTTTCCTGCAGTTCCTTCAGGCCACAGTGAGGTCACCCCAGAGCTTCTCCTCTCCAGGTTGGACAATCCCAGCTCTCCCAGCCTTTCCTCCCA
Source organism: Dryoscopus gambensis (assembly GCA_013389985.1). Taxonomy (NCBI): domain Eukaryota; kingdom Metazoa; phylum Chordata; class Aves; order Passeriformes; family Malaconotidae; genus Dryoscopus; species Dryoscopus gambensis. The sequence goes on from WEIT01014684.1 coordinate 115,098, forward strand.
GCAGAGCTGCTCCATCCCTCTAAGAAAATGAAAAAAGTGAAAGGCTGTGTAAAACCAGGCAAAAGGCAACAAAAGAGAGGAAAAGCCTCCCTGGACTTTAGGAGAGAAGAAAAGTCTGAACTTTTATGGATGACTGATGTTCCCCCCTTAAAATATTAATAAATATTTGGTTTATGACCAAGAGGTCAGGCACATTTCAGATATTTGTGGCCTCTGACTTCACCTGGGAGATGTTAATTTTGTCCTGTGGGCACAAACTGTAATCTCCCTGCAAAACAAGTACAAAATCCAATCTAACACTCCCACCCACACTTGATTTGCTGTTTGACACAAATGAGGGCCTTGGGAATACTTCCAACCCAGAATAATAAACCCATTAAACCCTCAGTAATAAACCTATTAAACCCCTAGTAATAAAAAAATCATGTTATCTGCCATGAGAACAATAATTCTCACCAGCAGCATCATTTGGATCCTCTAGCACAATTCATACCTTGAGCTGTGGGATTTGCTGGAATACTGGAGGAGTTGTCCAAAATCAGGAGTTTGGTTGGCTTGGGTAGGGATTGTGGGGAACTTTTGCTCCTGAAGAAGGGAAGTTTAAACTGGAGGAAGCTGTTTTTGTGGCAGAGTGGTCTCTAAGAAGTGCTTCAGCTTGCAGGAAAGGGGGATACCCAGCCACTGTGTTTGTCTCTGATTTGGAGACAATAGGAATACCAACCTTGCTTTGCTGTTTTCCAGCTCCAGCATTCCAGGCACAAATCCTCAGTTAGCCTGCCTAAATCCTGTCACCATCGGGAGCAGGACTTGGGGATACAACAGGAGGTTTCTTTTGGAAGGGATGATAATGGTATAATGAATATTGACATTCAAGCCCTTGTCATTATATTTCAGAGTTAATGATCCTTCAGGATGTGTCTTAGTCATTCCCATTTCCCAGAACTGTGTTTGAGATGAAGGGAGATAATTTTTTACTCTGGATCATGGTTGGTTTATATTCCTGAGGGTTTCCTGGTAATGTGGAAGCAGAATTGGTAACACAAATCTGAATTTACCACGTCAGGTAAGGGCTGTCACCATGTGGGTGATGGAATCTCTAATAAATGTGGGAGGTATTTTCTGGGAAATAACGTACTGAGTCATTTATATTCCCAGGTTTCCAGGTTTGTTTTATCACGCAGCACTTTATAAATTAAAGATGGAAATAAGAGTCATCCTGGAGATCTGAGGAGTCACTGGAACAGCAGCAGTGCTTGCTCTGTCTCTTCAGATGGACACATTTTTCCTGATTCTGGCTAAACACCAGGAGATGTATCCTGGGCTCATCCCACAGCGTGGGCAGCAGGGGAGGGAGGGGATGCTCCCCTCTGTTCTGCTCAGGTGAGACCCCCCTGGAATTCTGTGCTCAGTTCTGATGCTCCCAAATAAGAAGGACCTGGAGCTGCTGCAGCAGGTCCAGAGGAGGCCACGGAGTTGCTGAGGGCACTGGAGCACCTCCCCTGTGAGCCAGGCTGGGAGAGCTGGGGCTGCTCAGCCTGGAGAGGAGGAGGTTGTGTGGAGACCTCACAGCTCCTTCCAGGGTCTGAGGGGATCCAGGGAAACTGGAGAGGGACCCTGCAGCAGGGACTGGAGGGACAGGACACAGGGAATGGCTTCCCACTGCCAGAGGGGAAATGCAGGTTCCATATTCAGAATAAACTCTGCCCTGGGAGGGTGGGCAGGCCCTGGCACAGGGTGCCCAGAGCAGCTGTGGCTGCCCCTGGATCCCTGGCAGTGCCCAAGGCCAGGCTGGACACTGGGGCTGGGAGCAGCCTGGGACAGTGGGAGGTGTCCCTGCCATGGCAGGGGTGGCACTGGATGAGCCTTAAGGTCCCTTCCATCCCAAACCATTCCAGAATTCTGTGATTCTATGAGATGGGAGAGGTAGAAATGGGCCAGCATTTGCGATGCAAGGACACTATGGCCCTGTCTTGGAATCTCTTCCATTCCTTTTGAAATTTCCCTCTTTTTGCTGGTTCTCTCCTCTTGTTTGGAATTTTTTTAGGTGTTCTTTTGGGGCTGTTTTTCGTCTCAGTTTCCATGGTGTCTGTGTCCTCAGTGGCCTTTCAGGGCTGTGCTGCCTCCAGCAATCCGAGCTGCTGTTTCTGTTCCCTCATGTCAGGTAGGAGCAACCTCTGCAAGGCTGTGATGAGACTTCTGCCTGTAAACAGATCTGCAGCTCCTTTTAAGGTCTGCTGTCATCTGGTGGCCCTTCAGCTACCAAAACTTCATAACTCTCACCATATTTTTTGTGGGGATGAGTTGTGGTGCAAAGCCTCGAGCGGGCATAGGAACATGCTCTCACCTCTTTTTAGTCCTGCTGCTGTCTCCTTGGCTTTGGGACTTTGTTTGGGACTCAGGTTACATGGGAATGAACTGTTCCCTTGCTTCTCTCTGCCTCTGTACCTGCTCACTGAGGGAATTCAGCCCAGTGTTAGCAATGGCCAAATGGGATTAAATTTATTGGGATGTCACTGGTTCCTGTTGTCAGGGTTGGGATAAGTTCAAGCAGGACTGGTTTTTGAAGCAGAACTTTCTTAAAGCTCCCTGTTTTCCACATCTCCTGTTCCGTCACCTTCCTGGCAAGTCTTGTACCTGTTGGTGACAGATCTGGGGGTGAAACTGGGTTTGAAGTTGTCCCTGTTGGTACAAAGTGATGACTGCAAAGAGGGACAGAGATTGTCCACACCAACAGCAAGTCCTTCTCCATGGAGCTGCTTCACATAGGCTCTGAGACGCTCTGGGAAATGACTTCCCTGTGGGAACAGTTGTACACCCTTGAGACAGGATTCTTTTAGGAACCAGATTAAACTCTTTTTCTTTCTTATTCATACAGAGGACATTATCTCTTTTCAAGTTTAGAGTGATAAAACATTAATTCTTCACCGGTGTTATGGTGGTATAATCCCAGTTGGATAACTGGATTTAATAATGATGCTGTGCTTCCTACTCTGTGTGGAAATATCTGTTAATATCTTTAACAACAATCTGGACGAGGGGATCGAGTGCACCCTCAGTCCGGGAGAACACCAGGCTGGGCGGCAGTGTGGATGTGCGGGAGGGCAGGGAGCTCTGCCCAGGGATCAGCACAGGCCGGACCTAGGGGCTGAGGCTCAGCAGGGCCGAGTGCCGGGTCCTGCCCCGGGCTCAGCCCAAGCCCTGCAGCTCCAGGCTGGGGCACAGGGGCTGCAAAGGGCCCTCGGGAAAGGCCCTGGGGGTGCTGGGCCAGCGGCTGGGCAGGAGCCCAGGGGTGCCCGGGGGGGCACGAGGCCAGTGGCCCCTGGGCTGTGCCAGCCGTGGGGTGGCCACAGGCCCAGGGCAGGGCCCGTCCCCTGTGCTGGCCCTGCTGAGGGACCTCGGGGGCTGTGTCCNCGGGGGGGTCGGGCTCTGCTCCCAGGGAACAGGGACAGGACAAGGGGAAACGGCCTCAGGCTGGGCCAGGGGAGGCTCAGCTTGGACAGCAGCAGGAATTTCTGCATGGAAAGGGTGCTCAGGCCTTGGCAGGGGCTGCCCAGGGAGGGTTGCAGTCCCCATGCCTGGAGGTGCCCAAGGGAGGCCTGGAGGTGGCACTCAGAGCTCTGGGCTGGGGACAAGGTGGGCATCGGGCACAGGGTGGGCTCCGTGGGCTGGGAGGGCTTTTCCAGCCTCAGGGATTCCGGGATTCTATGAATCATAACAGTCCTGCAGAATGTGGCAAAGGTGTTTCTGCCTAAGGATGTGCACAAATGAATTCACAACATTCATAGTCATGCTTTTAGGAACCCAGTTGCAAAGCCTGCCAGGTATTTGAAAGTAATTTTAATTTCCTTCCCAAAACAAGAAGTTTATCTATTCCAAAACATCCTTCCAAACTAACCTGATACAAAAATGTTGTCTCATGAGAATCTTTTGTCACGGTTTCTGATTATAGGCGTATTTCAGATTACTCCTGGAGATTCCTGTGGGGCTTTTTGGGGTTTTGTTTTTGTTGTTTGTTTGTTTGGATCAGTTGTTTCTAGAGAGGAAATTGAATTGATTGGGAATTAAGTAAATTGACAGATGTGGATTAGAAGGATGCGATATCCATGGACCAGGCCGAATGAAGTTGTCGCAAACCCTGCTTAGCACATGGGTGTAATACAGGCAAGAAACACAGTGGTTTTTTTCCTTATTAGCAATTTTAATTAACTTTTAATTGATTTCTAGCAAGATAAACGGTTTCATTACCAAGCCTTACAATGAACACCATCAATGGAATTAAGCATTCCCAGCGACTGTTCTGAAAACAAAACATGCAAATCTCTTATGATCTCCACAGATGTCATTCATAAAGGCAAATAAACAAGAATACCTTGCTCACAGAGTGCCCTTTGTTTAATTTACATAACCTTGTTCATCACACCCTAATTTAATTAAGAGGAGGCAAAATAACAGGTCAGCATTTAAATGTGCGAGCTCTATGAAGACCTATTAATTTTGTCCATTCCTATAATTATGTGATAACAAGAATTGTTTGGCTGACACTGAAATCTGGGGCTTGGTTCAGTGTGTGAGAACGAAGATCCCAGCTGAAGAAATCTAAATGGTTTTCGGTGACAATCATCAGCCTGTTCTGAGCAGAGAGGAATAAGGATGAAATGTGATAACGTTTGGGTTTGAAGAACAGGATGAACAAACCAGAAATTTAAGTAGTTCTTCAGAGAGCAGCAGTGAAAATATCACTGAGTGTGACAAATGTGTTAAGTGGAAAGAAGCTTCCTAACTGATGTGTCCCTTCTGTCTGTCTGCATCCATCCTTCATCTAAATCTGTATTCCATAAGGATTTGGGCAGCAATGAAACACTGAATCAGTGTTAAATAAAAATTCCTCTCAGACACCACCCAATGCTGAAGATCCTTCAGCATTAGAATTCTCTGAGGGCTTGGCTTCACAAGCATCAAGTTCATCTTCTGTTGAAGTTCAGGGAATCATAGGATAGAATCCCAGAATCATTTAGATTGGAAAAACTTTCAGGACTGAGTCCAGCTTGTGCTTGATCGCCACCAGAGCACTGAGTGCCACCTCCAGGCCTCCCTTGGGCACCTCCAGGCATGGGGACTGCAACCCTCCCTGGGCAGCCCCTGCCAAGGCCTGAGCACCCTTTCCATGCAGAAATTCCTGCTGCTGTCCCACCTGAGCCTCCCCTAACACAACTTCAGGCTATGTCCTCTTGTCCTGTCTAAGTTGTCCAAGGCTGAGCAGCTAAATGTGCCTTTTCTCCTGAAGAACCAGTTAGGACCCAGTTAGCCTGGCTCCTGTCACTGGGAATTGAGCCATTTGTGTCTGTGGGATGTTTTATCTTCAGTCAAAGCTCAGAGAGAGGCAGGCTGCCCCAGACAAGCCCTCCTGGACACCACAGATTTGGCAGAATCCTTCCCTGCCTCACCTGTTTTCTCTCCTGGGGATGTCTCCCTCGGAGGTCTGGAATTTGTGCATTAATCCATGGTTTTCCTGCTGTCTGTCCAGGCTACAGATGCGGATGCTGGAGTTAATGGACAAGTCCATTACAGTCTGGCAAACTTCAAGAACCTTTTCCGGATCACCTCCAACGGCAGCATTTACACGGCAGTGAAGCTGAACAGGGAGGTGAGGGATTACTACGAGCTCATCGTGGAGGCGACGGACGGAGCCGTGGACCCGCGGCGCTCCACGCTCACCTTGGCCATCAAGGTGCTGGATATTGACGACAACAGCCCCGTGTTCACCAACGCTTCCTACACCGTCTGCGTGCCAGAAAACCTCCCACCAGGCACTGTCTTCCTGCAGCTGGAGGTAAGGAAGCGGCGGGGAGTGAACGTGGTGAAGTTTGTTCTGCAATTTCTTATTTAACTTGGCAGTGAGACAGCAAGAAAAGATTGTGAACCGGAGCACGGGGGGAGGTTCTTTTGCCCTGAGAAGCTGTGGCTGCCCCTGGGTCCCTGGAAGTGTCCAAGGCCAGGTTGGACAGGGCTTGGAGCAGCCTGGGACAGTGGGAGGTGTCCCTGCCCATGGCAGGGGTGGAACGAGGTGGGCTTTGATGTCCATTCCAACCCAAACCATTCCATAATTCTGTGATTCTGTGACACTGAGCAGACTGAAAAATGAATGACCTTGAGCCAGGTACTGAAAAAACCCTTAAAGATAAGGTTAGTTAGGGAATAATAGCAATTAATAAAAACAACCAATGAAACAGCAAACCTACACTACCACTGTCTGTCTGCACAGGCAGATAGCGATAGGCCAAGGGGAACAGTTTCAAGCTGAAAGAGGAGAGATTTAAATCAGGTGTCAGGCAGAAATTGCTCCCTGGGAGGGTGGTGAGGGGCTGGCATAGGTTGCCCAGAGAAGCTGTGGCTGCCCCTGGATCCCTGGCAGTGCCCAAGGCCAGGCTGGATGGGGCTTGGAGCAGCCTGGGACAGTGGAAGTGTCCCTGCCCGTGGCAGGAGGAAACAAGCTGGCCTTAAACATCCCTTCCAACTCAAACCATTCTGGAATTCCGTGATCCTCTCCCTGGCAGTGGCCAATAGCAGGTGCCCAGGGAGGAGAACTAAGACCAGACTCATCTTCCAGTGCCACCTTCCCAGGATATTGTGCTCATTTCCCGTGGCTTGAACCTTCAGCAGATTTCTTTCCTTGGGTCTATGTACATTGAATACAATTACAGCACCACAACTAAACTCAAGACGTTTGCAGCAGTTTGCCTTTTAAATCTTGGAGGGATATTTGGTTGGAATGGATTCTGTTTGATGTCCCTGTGTTCCCCGCAGGCCAAGGACGTGGACCTGGGTGCCGACGTGAACTATCGCATCCGCACCGAGGAGGCCCGGCAGTATTTTGCCCTGAATAAGCACACGGGAGAGCTGTCGCTCCGGAAATCCTTGGATTATGAATCCTTCTCTGACACAGAAGCAACCTTCACCTTCCTCGTGGAAGCCTTTGACAGCAAGGGCACGATGCCACCTGGGCTGGCCACTGTCACCGTCAGAGTCAAGGTAAGAGGGGGCACTCCTCAGCCAGCAGCATCCTCTCCCAGTCATTCCAGAATATTCTGGCACCATGCAGGTGTCCCGAGGAAACACCAGGACTCGCTGCTCTCCTGCTTCTCACTTGCATGGGCCTTATTCTGTGAGCAGCTCTTCCACTTAAACACACACTTTGTAACAGCTGTAATTATTTTTTCACCTGCAATTATGTAGTTAAATCATGGATTTATGAAATCCAGTTACACCTGACACAAATGAAAACATCTTGCCCATTGGAATCCCTGAAAGGATGAAATAAACCCCTCATGGAATTGTTTGCAAAAGTGACACGACCACATTTCAGCCTACAAATTGTCATTTTAAGACCCACTAGGGTGTGTTGAGTGCTGGTGTGGCACAGCACATCCTGGATTCCAGAGTCTGCTGCTGGGAAATCAGATCTGCAAAGGAGCAGCCTGAGTTAGAGTCTTGCACCATGAACTGCAGTGAGTTACAGCCTCACCTCAGGGTTTCAGGTGCCTCCCCAGGAACATGGGGGTGCTGGTGTCTGTCTGGGAACGATCCACCAGTGAAAAGTGTTTGTAGCTGGAACAGCAGCACTTCCCCATCTCCACCTGGCTGTGTCCAAGAGCAGAGGAGAGCTCCGATGCCTCAGTCCTACCCCTGGCATTCCCAAAGGTGCAGCTCTGTCAGTCATTCGGTCCTTTGGAGCAGTTGTTTGATTTTTGTGAGCTGTGGGAGAGAAGAGGCTTTGATTACTCAGATTTTAGCAAAGGAGCAAAAACTCTAGCAGGACCAGAAGCCCAGCTCACAAATGTTCAGTTTAAATGTGTGGCTGTGAAAAGTATTTGGCACTCTGGGGTTCAGCCTATTCTGGATATGCAGGTGCTGGAATTGCCACCTGGTTTTGGGTAATTCTGTTTGTCAGTCTGTACTGAGCTCAGAATTCTCTTAGGGCAGTAAATGTCTGCCATTATTAGCTCTGGTGACAATGCCAGAAGGCTTCTCTGATGCCTCTCTGTCTGCGAAATGCCTCAGTGTGAGGTGCAGGTCACCTGTTCCCCACTAATCTGTGCTTTTCCCCACCACATTCCACATCATTCCCAAGAAACAGCTTTTCCACCATTCCCTGAGCCTCTTCTGTTGGACTTTTACAGAGCAAGTTGCTCAAACCTGGGGTTTTTTCCTAAAAGAAACCTTCTCCCAGCACACCAAATTTTTGAAAGAATAGTTTGGGTGGGTTTGTTGGGGTTTTTGAAAGGCTTTCAGGTAGGATTGTGCTCAGAGAAAAGCGGGTGCCTGTGTGACTGTGTGGTTGATTGTATTAATTAATGACAGGGCACAGGGAAAAATACAGATCAGCTTGGTGGCCTCAGTGTACCAGCAGCTTGTGCACTCTCAAAGGAGGTGCTGTGGGAATAGGGAATTCAAGGAGGGGATTAATAGGATCAAGAAATCAGTTCTTGCTCTCTTGGAAACCCTTCCCACACATGGGCAACAAAACGGGAGCATGGTGATGCTGTGGAGAGGCTGGAATACCAGGCTGGAGCCAGAAGGGACAATTTTGGAGTAAAAGGTGTTTGGCTGGGGGCAGAACAGGGCCTGGGAGGGAGGACACCCAGAGGATACTTTACCTGAGAAAGAAAATAAATCCAGTTTAAGGTGAGTGTTTTCATGCTCAGTGGCAGGCTGCGTTTTGCAACAGATATGGGGACATAATTAAATATTGTTTATGTGCTGAGATGAAGATGGTGCTTGAGTTCCAGCCTGGAGTGAGAGGTAGGACAGGGAAATTTGGAGTGGCAGTTGGGAGAACAGAGGAGGATTTGTGGAAAAAACATATTTAATATCTCAGTTTGCTGGGCAGGTGTCATTAGCAGGTTTTATGTCAGGTGGCAGGTATTTTGAACATTGGGCACAAGAGGTGTCTGGGTGGTTTAATTTGAGCTTAATGAACTTCCCAGGTACAAAATTCACAGAGGTGAGGGGAGAGGGCGGGGGTTGAAGGCAGAACCTTGTGCTGTCCCTGTTTGGGATGGGAAGCATCCACAAGACACCTCAGAAAGCTGATCCCAGAGTCCGAGCAGCAGGAGAAGGGTGCAGAGGCTTGAAACCGAGTGAGAACAAGAAGAGGCCACCCTTCCCCTCCCACTCAGCATCTTCTGCTCCTGCTGCAGGAACTGGATGTGTTTCCTCTGAGTAGTTCCTTGTTTTCACTTTGTTCAGAGCCTGGGCTTTGAGTACCTACTTTAATACAGGCGTTTGAGAGCCCAAAGAGGAGCTAAACCAACAGGAGATACACCGCAGTCCCCAGTGGAACAGCTGTGCAGTCTTCAAGAACACAAAATTGAACTGGAGGGCAGCAGAGGCGGCGGTGGGGCCAGGCTCATGTCACCACCACGGATCCAGCCCCTCCAACCCTCAGGGCTTTATTTGTGTTATTACTGAGGTCTCCAGTCCTCCGGGCTCCCGCTGCTCCACTCTCATCTGTCATTTCTCCCAGCCCAGCTCTCCACCCCGAGCACTGTAATTTTTCCCGGGTAATGGAGTTCTGTTAAGCAGCTATGGGTGTCTGATGGTGTCGTCCATCACTGGTGTGATACCCAAGGAAAGGGCACACCCAGAGCCCCCCTGTGGCTGCAGGAGGGGGATGCTCGCCAGGCTGTTCTCTGCACTCCCAGCCCTTGGCATGACAAGTTACAAATAGTTTGTATTAACCTGCCCTGAGCTGGGCCGAGGCACAGATTGCAGAGCAGGGCCCTCACTGCAGGAGGAATAACTTCATCTGTGTCCTCACCTCAGTGTGAGACACACTGCTGCTTTCTGCTGCAGCCAAAAGGCTCCTTGCACTGCGAGGAGGTCCCAGGACTCCTTTGGCAGAGAAAGCCAAAGGTGAATCTATGAATTCATACAATCATTTCTTGGAAATGACCTCCGAGCCCACTGAGTGAAGCCATTAACCCCGCACCACTGAACCGTGTCCCCAGGTGCCACATCCACACAACTTCTGAGCACTTCCAGCGACTGTGACCCCTCCTCTGCCCTGGGCAGCCCCTTCCAATGCCTGGCCCCGCTTTGGGTGAAGAAATCTTTCCTAATATCCGACCTGAACCTCCCCTGGCACAGCGTGAGGTTGTTTCCTTCTGCCCTGTCGTTGTTCCCTGGGAGAACTCGATCTCCACCTGACTCCACCCCCTCTCAAGGAGTCATGGAACAATAATTGTTGCATCCGTTCAAGTATTTCCAAGGAGGAATAGTCTAAGTGGCGCTGATTTCCTCCCACCACCTCAAACAAACCAAGATTTTTCTCTTTTCCCTGTTCTCAGATTCCTTTGACTGCTTTCATAACTTTTCCCCTGAAGCTGCAAGAAGCCACAGGGTATCTGGGAGGGCTGAGTTTGTTTTGCCTCTTGCTGTACCCACACACATCCCCTCACAATCCAGATGATTCCCAGTACTGGGAAAAGCAAACTCCTTGCAGCTCAAATTATTAGGATTTAGCATTTGGAAGCAACTCCAGTGGTAATAGGGTTTGTTAACAGGAACAGTTCCTCTTAAGTGAGTAATGCATTCCTAAACACAAATATGAGAATTTCTGTATCATGGGGCCTGTAAGGCCTCTGCAGATTTTATGCTGTGTCCTCCTCCTCTTATTACCAGCATTATTTTTGTATTATTTTGTCTCTTTCTTGTTTGTAAAAGTGCTTTTTCTCCTCTTTCTGTGTTGGGAGATTGGTTTGCTTTGGAGTTTTCCAAGGACATTGTGTCATGGAACAAAGCCATTGTCTCAGCTGAAGGATTCCAAGTGAGAGAGCAACAAAAATAAATAAAACCAGAGGGTTTTAATTCTAACGGTGCCAACAAATGAGGATGAGGGGCTGTGAGGTGACTGAGAACTGGCTGATCACAGGGCTTGTGACCAGTGGCACTGGGTGTGGTTGGAGGCTGTCACTGGGGGTGTCCCAGGACTCAATACTGGGCCCAGGATTGTTTAAATTGTTCATCAGTGACTGGGGAGGAACAGCCCCGGCACCAGCACAGGCTGGGGGGCACCTGCTGGAGCAGCTCTGAGGGGAGGGACCTGGGGGACACCGAGCTGTCCCTGAGGCAGCAGAGTGTCCCGGGGATGCTGGGGGACAGCGAGCTGTCCCTGAGGCAGCAGAGTGTCCCGGGGGTGCAGGGGGACACCGAGCTGTCCCTGAGGCAGCAGAGTGTCCCGGGGGTGCTGGGGGACACCGAGCTGTCCCTGAGCCAGCAGAGTGTCCCGGGGCCGAGGAGGCCAATGGGATCCTGAGGGCAGCAGGAAGAGCCACCCAAGGAACATCTTTTCCCATTTAAAGAACAGAGCAGCATCACAAAACTTACAGGAAGGTTTAAAAACATATCAGCTGGATTGCCTCCAAAATATTTCTCATTTCTGGTGACATTAATGGAATAACAGGCCTGGGGATGGGCTACAGTGCTGGTAAACAGATTTATTTCTTTCCTTCCATCTCAACTGATGAGTTCAATCATCTGCCAGTCATTTATTGCCTTGTATATTCCATCATGAATATTATCCCTTAATTTATAGGATGAGCTACTTTAGGGCCTGCTGAGCACTAAAGGGGAAAGAGATGCAGTTGTGCCATGTGAGCAAGGCCCTGTTCTGTGCAGCTGCAGACAAAGCAGCTCTGCACCCACTCACAGACAAAATCCAAGGGGCCATTTCATACTTTTGGCCATGCTGTCATGACAGAATCATCACAAGGGGTTTGAACTTGGTGTTGTTAAGGTGTGTTAATTACGAGAGGCCAAGAGAATAGGTAAGGATGGGAGAGGGCTTGAAGTTCTTGGTACTCCAGCATCTGATGAAATCAAGTATTTCATGGAATCTCAGGCTGGTTTGGGCTGGAAGAAACCTGGAAACTCACTGAGTTCCACCCTCTGCCACGGGCAGGGACACCCTCCACTATCCCAGGGTGCTCCAAGCCCCATCCAGCCTGGCCATGGGCACTCCCAGAAGGGGACATCTCCATCTTCCCTGGGCAGCCTGTGCCAGGGCCTCATGGCATGGGAGACATTTAGGGACTGGGCAAAGATAATCTTCACATGAAGGAATTAGATTTGAGTAACACTTTGATTTTCATGCAGAAAAATAAACTCACCTGTGAGCGAAATGTTTCCTGAAGTCACAGCCCAAATTTTAAGTTGTTTGCACTCTGTCTCTGTCACTTCACATCCAGGGATGCTGTTTCTGAAGAATTTTACAATGTATTTTTTAGACTATCACCCTGTAAAATGCATATGGAACCCCTTGGCATCCCTGGGGCAGGACTAAAATGGGATCCTGGTTTTTAAGGGCTATGGATGTCCTTAGGGCCATGATATCTTGTAGCCTTATGGAGTTTCCGTTCTGGATATTAGTCATAAAATATCCTGGTTTTTTGGTTTTGGAATCAGGTGTTGAGTGAGAACTTTCTGTGGTTAAAGAATGTACCAGAGGAATCAGAATTTTCAAGTGCAGTGGTACCAAACCACCCCTTTGCTTTCTCTTGAAAGGAGTCTCACAAGTATAGGAATGTTAAATGTGCCCCTGTAAGTCTTCAAACAGCCGGGAATTATTAAACACTTGGAGCCACCAGCTCTGGGAATGTGCACATAGACTGAAGTGTCAGATGTTCAAAACAAAACGACAGCAGAAAATTACACATCCAGAACTGGCGCTGTGGGAGGAGAGTGGGAAGTTTGGAGAATTTCCATGCTGTGCTCTGAAGGAAGCCTCTTCCCTCTCTCCCTTTGTGGGATGGGTAGAAGAAATCACTTTAAAAATACATTTTTGTTCCCATTTATTGCACTTCTCATAAAAGGCAGCAGCCTGAAAAGGGGCTGTAAAGGCCTGATATGCATTTATAGCTCAGACATGGGTTTCATAGCAAGGGAATATTGATTTCCACTTAGACAGAGTCGTACCAGCACTGTCACAAAAAGAAACTGCTGATTTTGGGGCACAAGGCAGCAGCCCTGAGGATGGAATGCAGCCTGGAGCTGGTTTGGTTGGAGCAGAGAGAGCAAGCCCACTGTATGTTCTGGGAACAGCTCAAGAGGTCATTGCGTGATCCACTCCGTTCCAGCCCCAGAAACTGTGCCCCCACAGTCACAGGATCAGAGTCATGGAATTCCAGAGTGGTTTGGGTCGGAAGGGACCTTAAAGCCCACCCAGTGCCACCCCTGCCATGGCAGGGACACCTCCCACTGTCCCAGGCTGCTCCCAGCCCCAGTGTCCAGCCTGGCCTTGGGCACTGCCAGGGGTCCAGGGGCAGCCACAGCTGCTCTGGGCACCCTGTGCCAGGGCCTGCCCACCCTCCCAGGGAACAATTCCTGCCCAATATCCCATCCAGCCCTGCCCTCTGGCAGTGGGAAGCCATTCCCTGTGTCCTGGCACTCCAGGCCCTTGTAAATAATCTCTCTCCAAGGTCCTCAGTCCAGTTGTTGCTATCAAAGAGCGCTTAGTGCTGGGCAGATGCAGAGATGGAGTTTTCAGGTTTTCAGTGCAGAGATACTTGGAACAACAAATACTTGGAGCAAGTCCTGGGCTTTGTTCTGAGCAGAGACCAAAGCCCCAGACATGTTTTGCTTGTAAACGGGTAAATAATTCAAGATCACATCTGATGGCTTCTTAAAACACCTCTGAACCTTGCATGGAAGTGGATGCAGCACATGAGTGCAATCGCCAAGCACAGGGTCAGGAACGGGGCAGTAAACCTTCCCCAAAGTGGCTGTAAGAAGCCATGAAATCACCTTTTAAATCTGAGGCATATTCCCACAAGTGGGGCCAAACTGCAGCATTGTGAAACCCTCCCCAGTTCACTGCTCCAGCCACATAAATCCGGGCTGCCATTAACTCAAACCCAGGCTCCTGTTAACGATGAGACATGCTCCAAGATATGGAAATGGGAAATCTGGGTAATGGATTCTCCATATTTCTTACTTTCAAATACCTGGGCTGCCTATTTTGACCGTAAGGTAATAATAGCCACGCATTTATAGATAACTACAAAGCAGCCTTTTGTCCCTGCTTATCTTGCTGCAGATTTATTCTATTTTTATACGGATTTATTTACAAAACTGAGCAAGGCAAAGCATAACACCCCCAAAGCTGTCTCCCTACCACAGATACTCTTTCTCTGCCACTTTTTGTTGGTTTTGTTCCTCCTTGGTCCTATGGGGCAGCACGAAAGCACTACAGGATCCTGACATCCCTCCCTTGTACAAAAATCAGGGATCAAGCACAAAGAAAGCACAGTTTGGGAGAGATGGTTTCATTTTAGTGGTCTTGAGAATCCGCATTTGCACCTTCAAAAGCAAAGTAAGATGTATGAAGAGATTTCTTGATGCCAGCTCGTTAACTCAGCTGTCACCCTCGGCGTGTGCATGATCCCACTTCCCCAGCACATTCCTTTTTCTCTGAGCAGGACACAGCTCATTCCCAGGACTTCCACAGGGTTGTTATTCAGGAAGAAGGCTGGTAGGAAACAAACACTGCCCTGTCTGCAAGGAGTATGAAATTGCTGAACAAAAATGTTGGGAAGTGAGACTGTCATCTGGGACTGCCAAAGAGGAGAAACAAAGCAGGAGGACAGCAAAGGCATTAAGGAGGAAATCAATATGTAATTTAAAACTCATTAAGGCAGTCACTAGCTGTAATGCACTGATACTGACCCAGGTGCTCGCAGCCAGGTGGGCACAGGCCAAACACAGCTAGAGCAGGGGAAAAATCCCTGCAGTGCAGCATTCCCGGCAGAAAACGGCCTTGGGAATGTCACCGTACACAGGGACGTCCACGGGTTTTTGGTTTGTGGGGACACCAAGGGACCTTTCATGCTTGTGCCCCACTAAGTTAAGAATGTAAGTCTTTAATACCTGGGTGTTAAATTGCCTCTTCCTCCTCCTTCACTGCTCTGGGAAAAACACTCCTTGGATTCGGATCTGTGCCTACAGATTCCCACAGAATCGTGGAATTGTTGGTGTTGGAAGGGACATTAAAGCCCATCCCCTCCCACCCACGGGCAGGGACACCTTCCCCTGGGCCAAGGGACATCCCCCACAGTAACACACAGCATTAAATCAGTGACAGACTCATCTGATTTGAATATGGATGTCGCTAGAGGACATGATAAAGACCACACGCAGACTTGGAGAGAGTTTTCAAGGGGAATGACCCCGATTGAATACCTCAATAAATATTTATACCACTCTGGCTATTACAGCTGATTGGCCAATTGAGGTGACACCTCTTTGTCCAGAATAGCTGGACAGAAAGTCCATCAACCTTTCTCCTCATGGAAAAGGAATGTAAAAATAAGAAACAGTTACAAAACACCATCTGTTATTTACATTAAAACCATGAGAATTCCAATTCTCTGACTCCAAAAAATATGTAAGCATCAGAAGGCTGAGGAGCAGGGTAACATATGACCACAAAGCTAAAGACATTCTAGAGAAGAATAAACTTGAATTGGAAAAAGTGTTTTGGTAGAAATCTCATTTTATTAGGAGAAAATAAAGAGGAAAAACCAGAGTTTATTTTTAGTTTCCACACAAACAGAAGCAACTCTGGATGACCCTGCAAATTATTTGAGAGATATTTAGGTGTATATACATATAAATACATATATGTATGTATCCTTGCCTATCTCAGGAACAAGAATTTGTGCAGATGCACTTCTATCCTACAAAGGACATTTTATTTCCCCTTAATTTATTGGATACTAGAGGCAACAAACACCATCAAGCCAGAGCAGCTCATTCCTTTTGGAAAATGAGCTGAGCCTGCTGCCACAGGAGCAGGTGGTATGGAGTTCTCTGCCCTGGTCTCTGGTGAGGCCGTGTTTTCCTGCAGAATCCTCTCCAGCTGAGCAATCCCACGTCCATTTTTTGTGAATCTTTCCTCCCTCATTTTGTGCAGGGGGAATGGAATCGGGAGAGCCTGGGAATGGCAATCCCTACGGAGGGAGGGAGACACTCAACAAAAGCATTTGTGAAAGCATCTGGAATTTTGTTGGGACTCCAGGACTAAACTGTGGATTCTGTTTTTTGCAGGATATGAATGATTACTCACCGGTGTTCAGCCAGAAGCTCTACAGGGGAATGGTTGCTCCTAATGCAGTCAAGGGCACCCTTATCACCACGGTCTCAGCTGAGGATCAGGATCCCCCGGTAAGGAAAAGCTTCTGTTCATGCTTCACACCCAGGAGGGAGGAAACTCGAACCCTCCCAAGTGCCCCCGCTCTCTCAGCAACTCAAACTCTGAGGAGCTTCACAGAGGAGTGACTCCTACATTTGTTTCATGTCAGCCTGGCCTTTGCTGTTCAGGGCAGAGGCTGCACTTCACATAGAATCACAGAATCACAGAATCATCAGGTTGGAACAGACCTCCAAGATCACTGAGTCCAACCCAGGCCCTAACACCACCTGAACTAAACCATGGCACCGAGTGCCACATCCAGTCTTTTTTATACACATCCAGGGATGGTGACTCCACCACCTCCCCGGGCAGACCATTCCAGAACTTTATCACTCTTTCAGTAAAAAACTTTTTCCTAACATCCAACCTAAATTCCCCTTGGTGCAGCTTAAGGCTATGTCCTCTCGTTCTGTCAGTTGTTGTCTGGAAAAAGAGCCCAACCCCCACCTGACTGCAGCCACCTTTCAGGGAGTTGTAGAGAGCAATAACGTCACCCCTGAGTCTCCTTTTCTCCAGGCTAAACAACCCCAGCTCCCTCAGCCGTTCCTCACAGGGCTTGTGTTCCAGGCCCCTCACCAGCCTCGTTGCCCTCCTCTGGGAGCCTTTGAGCATCTCAGCGTCCTTCCTGAGCTGAGGGGCCCAGAACTGGACACAGCACTCGAGGTGCGGCCTCACCAGCGCCAAGTGCAGGGGAAGAATGACCTCCCTGCTCCTGCTGGCCACAGTTCCTGATGCAGGCCAGGATGCCAGGGGCCTTCTGGGCCACCTGGGCACACCCTGGCTCATGTTCAGTCAGCTGTCACCCAGCACCCCCAGGTCCCTTTCTGCCTGGCCCCTGCCCAGCCACTCCATCCCCAGCCTGTGGCACTGCAGGGGGTTGTTGTGGCCAAAGTGCAGGACCCAGCACTTGGACTTGTTAAACTCCATCTTGTTGGACTCTGCCCATCCATCCGACCATTCCAGGTCTCTCTGCAGAGCCCTGCTACCTTCCAACAGATGGACACATGCTCCCAGCTTGGTGTCATCTGCAAATTTATTGATGGTAGACTCAATACCCTCATCCATGCCATCAATAAAAATATTGAACAGACCTGGCCCCAGCACAGACCCCTGAGGGACACCACTGGTGACTGGCCGCCAGCTGGATGCAGCTCCATTCACCACCACTCTCTGGGCTTGGCCATCCAGCCAGTTCCTAACCCAGCAAAGAGTGCTCCTGTCCAGGCCACGTGCTGCCAGCTTTTCCAGGAATTTACTGTGGGCAGCTTCCAAGGCTGCCCCCTGGAAAATCAGTGATTCAGCTCCTGTCTGTTAGGGAGGCTTTAGGAAAGCCTTTATCCAGCTTCACAGAAAGAGAGGAATAGGCAGGAAAGGGAGCTGTGCCTGTCTGGGGCAGTTCAAGAGGAAGGAAACCACAATTTGGGAGGTTGTCACTGTTTGATTTCACAGTCACCATGCACTTCCCAGCTGAGCCGTCCCAGATCCACGTGGCACTGCAGAGCTCACCAGCTGCACATTCCATGGGCAATGTTTGAACCCAGGGCACTTGGGTTGGGCATAAAGTTTATTTTTGTCCCTGTTTTTTGTTGCTGCTCCCTGGTGAAGCCCTCGATTGACAGAACTGGGCACACACCTCTGACTCCTTCGCTGCTCTGAAGTTTGATGTCAATTCTTGTCATCAGAGCTTGATGAACATCCATGGCCAGATGATCCTCTGAGGACAGGAAAAGCCAGAGCTGTTCTGCCAGCCAGGTTTAATTTTTAATTGCCAGTGTTTGGCATAAGAAGGAGAATAATCCTCCGGGAGAAGAGTTCAGGGGGAATGTGCCATGCACATTAAAAGCTGATGGAGTGCTTGGACACGAATCAGGTGTAGCTTAGCTAATGCGGTGTTACTGGGGTTTGGGCAGCATTTATTTAACATTAAATAAATATTGTTGCCTTACAATGGGATATTTTGGGCTCTCTCTGCCCGTTCTGATAAAAGCTTCATTTTATCATCACTGTGTCTAAATTTTGAAGACTGAGCTATCACTGAGGGGAACCAAAATAGTTCTGATGAATTACTTTTGGAATCCTTAGTCCTGTGCAATCAGCATTTCCAGTGCAAAGTTATTTCATTTTTCATTTAACAACCCCAAACCCTACTGAACATTTTGTAACATTTTTGTCACTATCACATGAACACTTGTTGATTTTGATGAAGATTTCAAAATGAAGTTACCCTGAAGCCTCTAATAAGTGCAAGGGCCATAAAAGTCAGCCAGCTATGGAGGAAAGCTTTTAAAGGAGGTTTTGAAAGGGGTTTTTTAGTTTAAAATAATGGCTGGTGCTTTTGTCCCTCATCTTTTTTTTATTTCAGGAGTAAAAACCAGCAGGCATAAATGGCTTTGTTTCTTTTCCTGCCTGAGCCAGCCTGTGCTAGTGGAAAATTCCTATTTGTTTGAAGCTGGCTTTGACATTATATGGTGTCACAACGTATTTGATATGAATTCACTGGAAATTGGGTTTAAAAGCACACAACCTTTTCTCTGCTCAGCAAGGGAACTTGCTCTAAACTTGCCTTAAGGGGTGGAATATTCTTAGTTATCAACAATATTTTACTTGTGTGGCTTGGGGGTTTTTAACCTGTTGGAATCTTATTTGCAGGGTACTAATACATTTACTTTATCAGGTCGGGAAAAGAAATATGTATCTATTAAAAAAAATTATTGTAGCTTTAAAATATGCCTGTTTCTAAGAGCCCAACTAATTTGAAGTCTCCGAGCTTAATTTTTGCTGTTGTTATTTTGCAAGTAATGTATGTAATTCCCATCTCCAGAATAAAAGCCCAGCCAGGTTTTTCCATCATCTGCAATAAAAGCTTTTCAGATCTAATCAGCTCCTCAGAGACAACCATTGTTGCCAGCAAATCCCAACATTGTCAAATGAATATGGATGCTGGGAGGATCCAGATGGAAAGGCCCAGCACCTGTGTGGGATTTCTCTGCAGACAAGGCAAATTTGAATTTTTCCAGGAGCATAAGAGCAGGTTTGGGGGAAGGAGGAGGTGGGAATGGTGTCAGTGGAGGTGGGCTCTCCATTCAACAAACAAATATTGGTTTAGGTGAAACATGAGAGGGTAAAAGACACCTGGGACATTGTTTTCTGTGTGTATTTCCTAAATTGTTTAGGAATTTATAGCATAGAGGTGTGGAAGTGCCATGATGTGCTTTCAGAAATAGTCAGAAGGGACAAGAACAAGTTTTTACTATTAAATTAATCCAACAGAACTTCATTTATTGGAGACAGAGAAGAAAGCTTCTCTTGGTTTTATTTACAAAAACTCCTCCTATCAAACCTTCACGCACTGAGTTATTTACAGCTCAGGGTATCTTTCATGCAGGTATGTGTATCCCTACGAACAAATCTGAGGGTGAAAATGTCTGATTTTCTTAATCTAACTGGTGCCTAAAACTTTAGTCCATCATTAGAATGCAACTGTTGATAAGAGGATGGGGTTTGCTGCAAAAACCCCAAGGATTTCTGATTATTATTAAGAGCTGCTCAGTTAAAACAGAAATAATTTGTGCCAGAGGAGTCAAGCACTTCCTCGGAGATACTTTGTTATGTTTTTATTTTGACCTGTGGATTTCAAAGTGGTCAAAACCTCCAGGCCTGAAGGCATCAGAGACCTCTGGTAGTTATTCTTCAGGTCCTTGGTGAAATGTCAATTAAAATATAAAACCCAGAGCTTTTCTCTAAAGGCCACAGCAAGATTTGCAGGGCTGTTTTGAGTAAATGTCACTTTAAATTCTTACCAGTTGCTCCTTTCTTTTCTAGTTTTAATTCTCTTTTTATTTGCAGTGACTGAGAATGTAAATGATGTTTTAGTAGCTACTTTTGCATGTGTTATAAGCTTGAAACACCCTTCTGGTGGTTGAAATCTGGGAAATTTTGCCTGAAAATTTTGTTTTCTTGAAATCTGGTAAATCAGCATTTTGTCCTTTGGTGGTTTGGAACAATCCACACCCGATTTTTCTACATTTTTAAAGTAGCAACATTTTCTATAAATACATAAATATTTTTTCAATTTACTTGGTGCCTCTTGAAGTTGCTCACCCTGCCATTCCCAGAGGAGCTTCTACCTAATTCCAGGTATAAGCAGAAAATATTAAGCAAAAAGCAACAAAGCCAGACCAGAGGGAATGATGGGGATAAAGTAGAGGCGTGGCTGCCGAGGAAAAGCTTGGGAACAGCTGCAATTCTTTCTAAATAACTGGTAAACCTTTTAAGAATGAAAATCCTTGATTTTAAGCACATTGCAACTGGAATTCTGGAGGCAGCCAAGCACTTCATCCACATGAACCATCCCTTAAATTGGAAGTTCTCCCTCACACATCAGCCTGAGCTTCCTTTCCAGAGGTGGTGTCCAGCTGGAGCTTAAGGACTTCTCTGTTTATTGGGGTTTTTTAGTCCCTTGGACTGGGTAGGTTTAGACTGTTGGGTGTTGTGACCAGGAGCACTGGTGAGCCCCGTGCAGGGAAGCTCTGCCCTGGAATTCCAGGTGAGCAGGGGCACCCAAACAGCCTCGGCTGGATTTGTGCTCGTAGAGCAATTCCCAGCTGGCTTTGCCTGGCTGCCCCCAGTGGGAACAGAAACGGGACAAAACTAAAGGAGGGAGAGCTGTGGGAGGCGCCCCTGCCCGTGGGAGGGGCTGGAATGAGCTGATCTTTAAGGTCACTGCCCCAGGCTGCTCCCAGCCCCAGTGTCCAGCCTGGCCTTGGGCACTGCCAGGGATCCAGGGGCAGCCACAGCTGCTCTGGGCACCCTGTGCCAGGGCCTGCCCACCCTCCCAGGGAACAATTCCTGCCCAATATCCCATCCAGCCCTGCCCTCTGGCAGTGGGAAGCCATTCCCTGTGTCCTGTCCCTCCAGCCCTTGTCCCCAGTCCCTCTGCAGCTCTCCTGGAGCCCCTTTAGGCCCTGGAAGGAGCTCCAAGGTCTCCCTGGAGCCTTCTCCTCTCCAGACTGGACAATCCCAACGGTCTCATCCTGTCTTCCCAGCAGAGCTGCTCCAGCCTTCCTCTCCGGGAGAGTGCAAGTAACAATCCCTGGCTTCCTGCAGAGCTGCCTGCAGAAACACACGTGAAAACTCCCAACAATTGTGGTGTTTCCCTTCTCCCCATTTTTCCTGGCTTTATTCCATTGCAGTTTTCCTGCTGGGAGTTATCTGAACAGTGCACGTGTGCCTCATCCAAGGCCTCCTTCTCAGCGGCAGCCTCACCGATATCGGGGACATGTTTGTAGCTGTCACCCGTGTCACAAATAAATGGCATTTCCCCAGAGCAGGTGGAATCTTACAGAATCACACAGCCATGGAAGAAATAATTGGAGCTGGATGGGCTTTTTTGGAAGTTTCATGTTAGTCCTGAGTCTCAGGGAAACTTTGGTTGGAGAGAATGACTGTGGTTCCTGCCAAGCACAATCCTCGCTCTGTGGTTTATCTGGGAATATTATCAGCTAGATTCAAGTTTTGCTGCAGACATAATAATGCATCTAAATTAATTTAGAACAGAGGCGAAAGATGATTAATATTTCAGATAATTAAAACTCGCTTCTAAATAGATTTCCCTGGGAAATCTCTCTGGAGCTTTTTCTAATTACATCAGTGCCAAAATACCATAAATAAAAAATAAATCCTGGTTTTGTTATTTTTCTGAAGTGACAGGAGCAAAGTGTACTTGATAATCACATCAGGAGCAACAATAACCTGATGAGATTTTTGTTTATTTAGTCCCAAATTACCTGGTGTGAGCAGCTCTAATGATGATGAGGGCTCTTAGTCTTCCAAGCAAGTTTAAGGCCATTACTCCGAGCCCAAATAGGCTGGATTTCAGCAGGTAATTTGCTCTTAATTATAACCTTGAAGAAAAATGACTGAAGCAGGGAGTACCGGGGGAAAGTTGATAATGAATTCTGCTATGCTGTGATCCCAGGAACTTCTCACTTTTTCCAAGATTTGCCCTCTTCAGCACATGTGAAGTGCTTTTAGCTCTGAACACAATCATTTATTAATTTGCTAACCACTAGAACATGCCTGGCAGGCCCAGTTGGGATGATTAAAGCTGCTGATGGCCTCATAAACCCTGCCCGGGCTGGAATTCCTCGGAGAGCTCCTTCTGTTGGATCAGCAAAACGCTGATAGGATTTATTGAGCTCAAGCCACTTTTGTAGCCATTTCCATTGCTGTTTACAAAAGGAAATGTTCTGTTTCCATGTAATTCGTGGCTGGCATGGGACATGGAATATACTCCCAATCCCAGCAAAGCACATCACTGAGTACAGGTGAAAATCAGCAATTCACCCTTAATGATGTTCTGGCTGTTTAAACACAATGTAAAGGTCAAAGCCTAATCTGAGCTCGAGGCTCAGAGGCTTTCAGAAAATGAAATCATGCTGTTGCTAGGACAGGAGTGTTTCTCTGAATCTACTCCCAAATATATTTAGCAAATTATTTAGTTGGGATGTTGTAAAATGTCCCAAATGTCTGCATATCCAGACTTCGGCATGCTGGAAAATCATTATTCAGATATTGGTGTGCAAAGAGGATCAGAGGGAGTCTGTCCTAGACCACCCAGCCTGGATGAAGAGGCAGATGAAACATCCTACAAGTAATTGGGAGAAGTCTTCCCATTGCAAACCTTGGTCCTCATGAGGGACTTCAACCTACCAGGTGTCTGCTGGAAATGAAACCCCTCAGAGAAAAAACCCTCCAGGAGATCCAGAGAGAAAACGTCCAGGAGATCCAGGGCGAAAACCCCTCAGGAGTTCCAGAGACAAAACATCCAGGAGATGCAGGAAGAAAACCCCCCAGGAGATCCAGCTCCCTGAAGCGTGGGAAAGGAAAAGGCCTACAGCCTAGCTAGAGCTTCTCTGGCTACAGCCATAACAGACAATAAAAAATGCTTCCATAAATATATCAGCAACAAGAGGAGGGCTAAAGAGAATCTCCATCTTTTATTGGATGCCAGCAGGCCCAGGGCAGGGCCCATTCCCTGTGCTGGCATTGCTGGGAGAGCTCAAATCCTTGGGTCTGTTCTGGGCCCTCCCAGCCAGAGAGCCCTGGAGGGGCTGGAGCGTGTCCAGGGCAGGGAACGGGGCTGGGAAGGGGCTGGAGGAGCCCCAGGAGCAGCTGAGGGAGCTGGGAAAGGGGCTCAGCCTGGAGCAAAGGAGGCTCAGGGGGGCCCTTGTGGCTCTGCACAAGTCCCTGACAGGAGGGGGCAGCCGGGGGGGTCGGGCTCTGCTCCCAGGGAACAGGGACAGGACAAGGGGAAACGGCCTCAGGCTGGGCCAGGGGAGGCTCAGCTTGGACAGCAGCAGGAATTTCTGCATGGAAAGGGTGCTCAGGCCTTGGCAGGGGCTGCCCAGGGAGGGTTGCTGTCCCCGTGCCTGGAGGTGTTCAGTAAAGGTGTGGCTGGTGGCACCTGGGGACATGGTCAGTGCTGGCCTCAGCAGCACTGTGCTAATGGTTGGACTCAGTGACCCCAGAGGTCTTTTCCAACCTCAATGTTTCTCTAACTCTGAGGTGCCTGGAAGGTGACTGCTGAAATGGGATCGTTGGAAAATAATGGATACCTTAAGAAACTACATCCTTCCAATAAATGCTATTTTTTAGGCAGGTGATGTTAGAACAGTTAAATGGGTAAGCAGCCTTCAGCTAGAAAATGCTGAGATACTGACAGGAAAAATTCCTCTCTTCCACTAGCTGGCAATGCTGCTTCTGATCGCCCTTTTGCTTTGGTGGTTCAGGCACTTTGTGACACACCCAGGGGCTGCCTGGGCTCAATCCTTGCCACCAAAGCAAGGTCTGAACCATGGGGAGGGTTCCTTTTGGGGCTGCTTCAAATCCATCTGCAAAACAGCATTTTCTTTTACCACTGATTTGTTTCTTAAACTTTAAATGGGTTTTATACC
Organism: Dryoscopus gambensis; assembly: GCA_013389985.1. Classification (NCBI taxonomy): domain Eukaryota; kingdom Metazoa; phylum Chordata; class Aves; order Passeriformes; family Malaconotidae; genus Dryoscopus; species Dryoscopus gambensis. The sequence goes on from WEIT01014684.1 coordinate 139,299, forward strand.
AAGTCAAAATGTTTTTGAAAGGTATTTTAACCAGCCTTAAGCCGCCATGCCCATCTTCTGTTTAAAAATTTGAGTATTTATAAAACATTTCTTGGTTTAAGTAGGTGGGGGTTCAGCCCTTTTCTTTCCAAACCTCCCATGCTTTTTTTTCCTGGACCTCTCAGGTGTACTGGAAGGTATTTTGTGGGGATTGAAGGGCAGTGCTCAGTTACGAGGACAACAAACAGCAAGTTTTGCTGGTGATGGCCCTACCAATGTCACATTTAATCATTCAGGAGGTGTGTAAAAACACAGAAATACCCACTTTGCCTCATTTTTGTGTTGCAGGGCACCCCAGCGAGTCTGGTCCGCTACAAGGTGGATGTTGTCCAGTTCCCCTACAGTGCCAGCATTTTTGACGTGGAGGAAACCTCCGGACGCGTCGTCACGCGAGTGAACCTCAATGAGGAGCCCAGCACAGTGTTCAAGGTACAAACGCAGCTGCAGTGCCAGGAGATGGTCCCTGCAGCAGCTGGGATTCCTTTCCGTGGTTCTCCTTTCTTCTTTATACTGCACAGAAAAATCCCAGAATCATTAAGGTTGGGAAAGACCTCCAAGATCGAATCCAACCTTTCATTGGACTTCCCTGCAAAATTTCCTTTTTGTTTGTTCCTTTGTTTCCTTCTTTTTTTCCTGGCGTGTGTTCCGTGCCGTTCTGGGTTCGGGAATGTCTTGAATGGGTGTGGTTGCACCAGTTGGGAGGGTGGGGAAAACAGGGAGGCAGTTGGGGAACCCTCATTTTTCCCAAGTTCACATTCAGCAGGGCATTTGGGGAGAATTTGGGGACAACTTTGTAAGAAGAGCAAGGTATCTTGTAAATAAAGTTACTGCACAGCTGAGTAGTTCAGGAGTTCCTGTTCACAAGTGTTTTAATGTAAAAACATTGATTTTAAGGAAACCTAAATTCCCATTTTGTTGTCACTGGTCCTAAAGAGTCCTAGTGTGGATTAAGGTATGATTTTAACCTAAACCAGTAGAACATCTGCCCTTTAAGATCCATGAAGGCAGGGGGTAGTTAAAAATGAAAATAGAAGTGGGGTAGTAAGGAAAAAAAATTAAATCCATAATATCTTGGGTTTGATGTAATTTCCCTACTTGGAAACTTCCTTACAGTCATTAAGGTGTGCCTTTTCTTCTTTCAGTTATTTATTTCTGAAATTAGGGTTAAAGAGACGTTTGTTTGCACACTTTCCATTATGAGGAATAAAGCTGTCCCCTGTTTTCCACTCCTGAGTGTCCCACCAAGGGCTGTTTTAGCTGCAGCAGTCCCTGCTTTAGCACAGTGCTAATTTAAGTCCTTTTCAGTTTCTAATTAATATAATAAAACCTGAGAGGGAAGAAGATTTTGTCTTGGTTAACACCACCAGTGTGGAACCTTTCTGTTGCTGCACTTGGTGTTTTTACTTCTTAGTACTTATTTTGTGTTTTCCAAAACTGGGATCTGTCCCACACTGCTTCATATTAGGGCAGTAAATGGGACATTCAGCAGGGAGTAACTTTCCAGAAAATACAGATTCTTGGGAAAAAGGCACAGAAAAGACCCCAGAAATCAGTGATGGGAACACTTGGAGTCGGTATTTTCTTCTAGATCATCGGGCTTGTGTCTGCTGCTGAATCCTCTGGGAATTTTTCCAGGCACCATTTAACATCCGGATAATTTCCGCGATTATATCTTGCACTGGTGACTTCCCTGATGCGTTGGCTGGAGAAAAAGGTTACTGTGGAATAACTTGGACTGGCAGAAATGAGTTGAAAATGCTCTGCTAGAATGAGGTGCAGACCTCATAGCAGCCTCCAGAAATAAACAAAAATTTAGGGAGAAAACCGGAAATTTGCCCATTGTTCCTTCTTCAGTGGGCTGGAGTCACGTCCTTCTGCAAGCAGATTTCATGTGAAAGCTAAAAACAAATGAACCTGCTTGTGCCAGCACAAAATCACAGATTAAATCAACAAATAGACATGAGAAAAGATTTTTAAAAATCAAAATATTTATAACAGGCCTCATTTAGGAGCAGGTAATTTGGTCTTGGCCACGTTTGAGCTTAGAACATCTCTTTTCTACAGAAGACTTTTTGGAGAGGGGTGGGAAGTAATGTTAATTTTTTTGTTTTGCCAAGAGCCCTTGGTTCTAGATATTAATGTCAGCAGCAGATAATTCTCACCCAGGGCCTTTCCTCTTTGTTTCATTGGGAGTTATAGAATCCCAGAATCATTAAGGTTGGAAAAGCCCTCCAGGATCATTGAGTCCAACCTGTGGCCGGTCCCCACTGGAGCACTGAGTGCCACATCCAGCTGCTTCTTGGGCACCTCCAGGGATGGGGACTCCGAAGCTCCCCGAGCAGCCCATTCCAATGTTTAACAACCCTTTCCAGGAAGAAATTCCTGCAGTTTACCGTGTTGCTGTAAATCTCCCAGCAGAGGATTCAGCCTGTGGATGGCTGCCACCTTTTCCCTCCGTGCTTTGTTCTTGCACAACGTGTGACTTGCAGCAAAAGAAAATGGCATCTGATTGTTTTGACCCTGCCAATACCAGAATTGCTGGAAGTCAGGATGAAAACTGTTCTTTTGTGTAGTCAGAGGCTGATTCTCTGTGTTGTTTGTAGCTGGTGGTCATTGCCTACGATGATGGGGACCCTGTGAAGTTCAACACCACCACGGTGGAAATTGCAGTGCTGCAGCCCTCAGTCATCCCGCGCTTCACACAGGATGAATACAGGTAAAGAGTTCGTTCTTTCACCCTAAAACTGGTATTTTTTAAGTCAAAATCAGGTCCAGTTTGAATGCTAGTCTGAAATAGAGTTACAAAAATGCTCTGTTGAGGTAGACTTTTACTGTCTGAGCAGGAGGTCTCCAGTTGGAAAGATCTGGGCTGACAGTGATGGGGAGGGAAGGTTTGCTTGAAATTTTCCCCTCAGAAGTTGTTGAAAATATCAGTCATTAGGAAAAAAAAAAAAGTCACGCCTTGGAATTGGGACTGGGATCCCCAGAGCTCTCAGTTAAGTTTCCTGGAATGTGTTTTGACCCTCTACACCATTTGTGAGAGGTGTTGTTTGATCCTCTACACCATTTGTGTGAGGATGAGAGAATCAGACTCAACCTTTTCAAAGTTAGAAGTGCAGGTGATGGTTATTATCACCACAGAGACATGACACGATAAATTTACCCTCTGACAATGCAATATCATCAACCTCAGTATCTTAAAATTGATCAAAAGCAACAAAAAGTGGGGCACGGGCTGCATAGTTTGGTAAATTTTGTAAGAGAGAACGTGTTCATGAATTTGACATCTGTACAACAATAGGGAGTGATAAGATCAGGGCAAGCAGCTTCAAGATATCAAGAAGTTGCAGCGTGTTCTCTCTATGGCCCTGTGGTGACATGATCAGCAGCAGAATGTAGTGGGGTTTGCACAGATATTTCCAAATCCAAGGAGTGCAGGGAATCAGAAAGCAGAAATTGAACATGAATTGTCTTCAGGAGGCCCTAAAGGATGGGCTTGCTCAGCTATTTAAAGGAGTTTAGACAAAAATTCATGACCTGCACTCTATTTGTCCTCGTGATTGGAGTATTAGCATATTTTTCACTTAAAGAAGGGAAAAATAGCAAAATGTTGCCACTCTTCTCCCAGTTTTGTATTTAACTTGAAACAAATGTGAAATCTGAAGGCACGGTGCAAAATGATAAACATTGCATTTAATAATAATCCTTTGCTGAAGGATTTTTCTCGAGAGAGAAATTGTTCCTGCTGCTCCCTGCAGTTTCTTAGGTATCTCCACAGGTGTGCAGTGTTTGCTGCATTGCTTTGGGTCGTGTAGCAAATAAAAATATGTCCATCTGTGACTGGAATTTCAGATCAGGGCAGGCAGCTGTCTGCTGGAGCAAACTTGCTGCGGATCAAGTCCAGAGAGGGCCCAGAAGCTGCTGAGGGCACTGGAGCAGCTCCCCTGTGAGCCAGGCTGGGAGAGCTGGGGCTGCTCAGCCTGGAGAGGAGGAGGTTGTGTGGAGACCTCACAGCTCCTTCCAGGGTCTGAGGGGATCCAGGGAAACTGGAGAGGGACCCTGCAGCAGGGACTGGAGGGACAGGACACAGGGAATGGCTTCCCACTGCCAGAGGGCAGGGCTGGATGGGATATTGGGCAGGAATTGTTCCCTGGAGGGTGGGCAGGCCCTGGCACAGGGTGCCCAGAGCAGCTGGGGCTGCCCCTGGATCCCTGGCAGTGCCCAAGACCAGGCTGGACACTGGGGCTGGGAGCAGCCTGGGACAGTGGGAGGTGTCCCTGCCCATGGCAGGGGTGGCACTGGGTGGGCTTTAAGGTCCTTCCAACCTAAACCACTCTGATATTCTGGGATTCCTGAGCCTTGAGCTCCAGTTTTATCCCAGGAGCTGGGGATGATTTTTCACTGCAGTGAAGAACTCTTGCAGTAAAAAGGGACTCGCAGCCCATAACACCCTTTGATGACACCTGACACACCCAGGTTATCTTCGTGTCCCTGGGAACTCTTCAGGGTTATCTGGACAGCCCAGTTTCCCTTGCTAAAGCACAGCTCCCTTCCTGGGAAATTCTTTGCACACTGTTTTAGGAAGCTCTTAAAACCTTTTGGGGACAGCCCAGGCAGTTATTTATTTTTTCAGTGTCAAAAATGAAATGAAAACAAGCCCAGAACTTTCTGATTCAGCTCCGAGACTCTCAAATATTTGGGAGCAGGACTACTGTTGATTCCTGAGGTTTTCAGGGATTGCCACACTCTGCAAACTTTGCTTTGTGTTTGGTTTGCTGGCAGTGATGCAAGCTGGAACGGGCAGGTGTCACAGGACCTCATTTCCCAGTGATGCAGGATATCTGTAGGGTAAAAGGCAGCACAGAGCAATGGTGCCCCTTGCAAAATGAAAAACTGCTGGATGTGGATGCTCGAATTTCAGAAGGATTGAGAATTAGTGGCTTTAGAGTGGATTAGTATTGATCTTTGCTTGTCTAATTATCATAATCTGGATGATTCCAGCGCTGTTCTCGAGCTGGTTTACAAACTTCCTTCCTGTGTATTTAGGGAAAGGTCACAGTTGAGCAGTTTTACAGAATAAAGCTGCAGCCTGCGCTACAAAATCAAAAATAAATACAAACTACATAGAGAGAGAGCAGATGGCATGAGCAGCAAGGGAGATGAAAGTGCCACTGTGCCTTGAGCTGAGCTGCAGAGCCTGGCAGCTCTGCCAGAGGAACACCAGCACTGCTTGGAGCCCTCTTCGTACCCAGGGAGGCTTTGATTGATCTTTATCCATGTCTTAAAGTGACTTCCAGAGCAGACAGCAATGATGTCAAGTGGATGAAGGCAGAGATTGGCAATTATTCACTGGCTCTCCCTCTGCATTATTGCATCATTTGGGGCAGATTAATTGGTCTCTTTCCCCCCACCTTCTTTGTTTAGATTGTAAATTATTCTGGAGACTTCTAAATGCTGCTGTGCTCTCCGTATCAAACAGCAAAGGGCAGCTGAGGGCTCTGAGATCCAGAAAATGCAGCGTGGAGCAGTTAATTTATGATAAGTGAGGGATAAAATACAGTTCCTTCCTAATGACTGCAAGAGATCCCCCATGAGAGTCCATCAGAGGGGATCTTCTGCATCCTTGGCTCTTCTGGAGGGGACTGGCAAGAGGAGGCCAGGTGGGATTTGGGATGTTCCTCATCCCAGCATTCATTCCCTCTCAGAGCAGAGCAGCAGCAGGGGCACCTTCTCATTCTCTGCAGCTGCCTGGGAAAAGGTGGAGCTGGAGGGCTCGGGCTCTGCTCCCAGGGAACAGGGACAGGACAAGGGCAAACGGCCTCAGGCTGGGCCAGGGGAGGCTCAGCTTGGACAGCAGCAGGAATTTCTGCATGGAAAGGGTGCTCAGGCCTTGGCAGGGGCTGCCCAGGGCAAGGGTGGAGTCCCTATCCTTGGAAGATGCTCTTGGAAGAGCTCAAACCAGGTGTGGATGTGGCACCTGGGGATGGGGATAGTGGGGAACAGGGCAGTGCTGGGGTCCCAGTTGGACACGATGGCCTTTGAGGGTTTTTCCAACCTCAGTGAGTCCGACCAGCCCTGCACGGTCGCAGTGCTCCAGCTGCATCTTCCCTGTGGAGCCCGGGAGCTGAGCTGCATTAGCAGTGTGGGTCCTTGTCTGTCCTTGCCGCGGATATTAAGGACGAATCTGGGAGAGCTGACGGCAGCAGTGCCTGACAAACAAAGGGCTTTCCAAGCCAAGCATTGTTCCGCAAAAACTCAGAGCGTGGAGAAAAGAGGCAAAAGTCCCAAAGAACCCAAGTGCTGGAGCGTGTGGGCATTTAATTGGAGATGGCTGGGCCACCTCGGAGCCCAGCTGACCATCGGTGCCAGGGAAGGACACAGCTGATGCTGCTGCTGTCACCGCATCTCCCGCAGGGCGCCGGCTGTCCCTCGGATTCCGCCAGTTTTCCAAAGAACTGATGGAAGATGTGGACACTTGCAGTGTCTCCAGCCCCTGTGGGAGCAGGGGCACAGCGGGGTGCTGGGGAGAGGGAGACATTTCCATCCCTGCCCCAAGCAGGCCACGACAACTCACACAATTTATTGAAGTTTGTGATGCTGGCTTTGATCTCATCCTGCTCTGTGCTAGCAAAACAATCTTTGGCGAGAGAACCACGGAATTCCAGAGTGGTTTGGGTTGGAAAGGACCTTAAAGCCTTAAAGTTCATCTCATCCCACCCCTGCCATGGGCAGGGACACCTTCCTCTATCCCACGTTGTTCCAAGCCCCATCCAGCATCCCAGGGACACTTCCAGGGATCCAGGGGCAGCCACAGCTTCTCTGGACAACCAAAAAAAAGTGGTTAAAACCCAATAAACCGAATAAATCGTTTTTTTTGGAAAATCAAATCTGCTGTAAAGAGCCCCTTTCCCAAGCTCTTCTTTCTTTTGTCCTGACTTCACCCAGATCACCTCTGGATCAAGGAATTAATCCAGAAGTTTCCATTACCTCCCAACGACTTACGGCAGCACTTTCATTTCTTAATTAACAGATATTAATTAGTAACGCTATGAAACAGTGAGAGCAGATGTGACTGGAACCTCAGATGAATATAAAGAGGTATTTTTAGCAAGCCTGTCCTCTTTATGAGCACGTCCTCAATTTAAAATAGTAAAAGTTGAAAGGGATTTGGGGTCTTTTTGGTGTTGTGTTAATTTATAAATCCCACATCCTCTGCAAGGGGAAGGTCATTGCTGGTAGCAAAGTGCTGCTGGAGCAGGGAATGGAATGGGAACCGGGCGCAGCGTCATTGCTTCCTAATTAGTGCCTGTGGGCACATTAACCAGGTGTTCAGCCATTCCAGAGCAGGAAAAAAGGGGAATTTTGCAAACTTACAGCTTCTGTTGGTGTTGTGTTATGGCTCCCCAACCTGTCAGAAAAGACGTGTCCAGTTGCCCGGCAATCCGAAGTTTTATGGGGAAATATGGGAAGCTGTGAATTCCAGGCTATAACTCGATGTAAATGTAGTGTGGAATTTTATTTAATTTTATTTCTCTCCCAGCAGCAGCAGCACTGCTGTGGAAATGTGTTCTGCCTAAAAAGGGAGGTTTGGGGACATGTGGATCTCACTCTCCCTCCATGGAAGAGACCTTGTAAAGTTTTCCACCCAATTAAATCCTTCCATATTGGAGGCAAATACCATCCAAGCAAAAGGATTTCACAAAACAAAACCATGGAGCTGTATCAGGAGTCAATTATTCCAAGAGATTTTCCCCAGTTCTCTGGTTTCCTGCTGTTCACTCGGACAGTTTTCCTCTTTGGGAAATAGGGAATGGGAACCCTGCTGTCTTGGTTTAGAAGACAGGTGACTGCCAGGGGAAACCAGAGCCTCCCTTGGAA
>WEIT01014684.1:152697-220513 GCA_013389985.1 Dryoscopus gambensis
CAATCCCCGCCATGTGACAGTGACACACCAATCCCTTCACCCTCCCCACCCCCCGATGGTGTTCAAAGAAAATCCCTTCCCTTCCTCTCCCATGGTGGTTTTACAATCCTTTTCTGGGTGCTTTGGGCTGGATTCTCCTGCTCTCCTCTTCCCACAAAAATTCTAGCTTTTATCATCCAGTCATGCAAAATTATGGCATAAAACCACCTTTGCCTGTGCCCTAAAACACCTTCAAGTAATATGTCAGGAAAAAAGCACTGCTTTCCACCTTATTCAGTCAAACATTGGAAAATAAGGAATTTATTCTCTAACAAATGTTGTCTGAGCTGGAAGCACAGGATAAAGAGCAGGATATGGGAAGCTGGATGCTTGTCTTTTGCTGCTTTGCTTCTCCACAATCCAGAGAAATGCTCTGAAGGGATGAGCTGGGTGTTTTATTCCAGCTCATGCATTGCTGCTGTTGTTCCCAATCCCTGGAATTAAAGGAGGGGAATGAAATTGGTGCAATTACCGTGAGGGGGGGGTTCTGCCCCCTCCCTCCAGAGCAAACACAAAACCTCTCACTAATTATTATTGATTTCTCAATCCATTGGATTCAACACTGGCAGAGGAAGCTACAAGGCCATTCCCGCTGCAGGAATATCCTGGAATTGTGTTGGGAGTGAAATGGGGGGCTTTTGTTCCACCTCTTCAGAAGATTAGGAAAACAACATCATCTATAATGCAGCATAAAAAGGGTATTTTCCTCTCTGACCTCATCAAAAGAACTCCAGGTTTAAATGCCTCCAGCTTTGGCAGCTTTTTTCCCCCTGTCTTTCCCTGTCCTTCTTTGCCTTTTGGCAGCTTTTTAATCCCTAAGATTAACATTTGCATTGGTAAAATACACATTAAAAAGCTTTTCATAGCAATGGTTTTAGAGCTCAAGGAGCAACAAGGAATTTTATTCCAACCACTGATGCAGAATGGTGGGAGCAGAGGGATCTGATCCATGTGCGTGTGTTTGAGTGAAAGGGGATTTTTCCATGAGTGAAAAAAAGAGGAGATCACTGTTATATTGCATGATCCAAAACTTAAGTCCATGTATTCAGTATCTCGAATTTTTTCTGGGATATTCAAAGGAATATTCATTTGAAAGGAAATGTTTGTAAGGCAGAGTTCAAGGGAAGATTGGCCAATTCTCGATGGGAAAAGTGGGATTGTGTGCTGGGGTTCCAGCTTTCATACAATCATGGAATATCGTGAGTTGGAAGGGACTCACAAGGCTCATGGAGCCCAGCTCCTGGCCCTGCACAGGCACCCCAACAATGCCAGCCTGTCCCTGGCAGCGCTGGCCCAGCGCTCCTGGAGCTCTGGCAGCCTCGGGGCCGTGCCCATTCCCTGCCCTTAGAATGTGGTGTGGGGTGGAAGGTTTGAAAACCACCTGGAAGATGAAAGGGGAAAGTGATCAAATATTCATGGAGTCATAGAATTATTTAGGCCTGAAAAGACCCCTGAGATGATCAAATCCAGCTGTTTCCCCAGCACTGGCAGGGCCACCACTAGACCATGTCCCCAGATGCTATTTAGTCCTCTAATGCCTCCATGATATTCCCTGGAAATAAGCACAGATATTGTCCAGAGCTTTGAAGATCAGTGCACAACTGATATTCAGAATCAGGAGCCCCTCCGAGCAGATCCTCACCTGATGTTTATCTTGTTACCTATCAAATGAGTGTCGTTTTTAAAAATTGAAAATATCTGCATAATGCCGTAATAAAAATCCATCTGAATTCATGGGTGAGTGTCAAAAATTCCTTTTAAATTCATTTTGAAGAGTTTGAAGCATGAACTCAACCTTTGCTTGCCATGAGGAAAATCTGAGGAGGAGGATTTGAGATGAGCTCAAACCTCTCACTTCTCTTTGAAATCGTTTGCACTGCTGGTTCAAAGACATCAGCACAGAGTCCTGGAGTGGTTTGGGTTCAAAGGGCCTCAAAGCCCATCCAGTGCCCCCCCTGCCATGGCAGGGACACCTCCCACTGTCCCAGGCTGCTCCCAGCCCCAGTGTCCAGCCTGGCCTTGGGCACTGCCAGGGATCCAGGGGCAGCCCCAGCTGCTCTGGGCACCCTGTGCCAGGGCCTGCCCACCCTGCCCGTGTTTGGGTAGCCTTGGGTTGCAGTTCATTTCCTGAAAAGCATCTTGGGTTTTAGTACCAAAATGTGTTGGCAGGAAAGTTTTTGGTTCTTTGTGAAGCGTGGAAATTCCCATGGAGGTGTCTCCAAAGTGATTCCTGTTTAAGGCACGGAATTTGATCCATGGATGAATTTTCCTGCATGGTTTTCTGACAGATTACTGAGTTTTCTCAGTAGACTTGAATATATTCAAGATCTGTTATAAAAGAGTTCCATAGATCTAAATAAAATATATGTAAAAGATCTCTTTTGTCTTTTACTTCCAGTTTATCCGGCTGGGGTGGTTCTTGTTTCTCCTCATTATTCCCTGCTTTCCCATTTCTCACATCCAGGAACCATTAAATCTCCACCTCGCCACCTCTTGCCTATTGGACTTCTTAGCGGGTTTTGCATTTTCAAAGGTTAAACATTTTCCTTTTAATTACCATTTTCCCTAATAACAGATCCTTTGGCAGCCTAATAGATACAGGAAATATCCTGTATCTATCTATCTAACCCGAGGAATGATTGTCAATAATCTGCTGTTCAGGAATGTATCATGAATCCTTCTGTTCCCCTCTGCAGACCCCCCCCAGTGAGTGAAAGTGCCCCGAAGGGAACCGTGGTCGCTGTTGTCACCGCGGCCGCCTTGAACCAGACAGTCGTGTACTCCATTGTGTCAGGGAACGAAGAGGGTAAGTGGAATTATAATAAAAATATTAATATCGATATTTCAGTCTTGTGGTTATACCAAGCCTGGTGGGTGCACCAGAGGTCTGCAGGAAAGTGTGGAGAAGTTAGGCTGCTGAGGTGAATCATAGAATTGTTACAGCTGGAAAAGACCTTTGAGATCTTCAAGGTGAAATCCCACCTCATCTGGACAAGCAGGAGGGAATCCCAGGGCTGGAGCCTACAAGAAACCAGGAGAGGACTTTTATAAGAGCATGTAGTGACAAGGCAAGGGGGAATGGCTTCAAGCTGAAACAGAGAAGTTTAGATGGGATTTTGGGCAGGAATTGTTCCCTGGGAGGGTGGGCAGGCCCTGGCACAGGGTGCCCAGAGCAGCTGGGGCTGCCCCTGGATCCCTGGCAGTGCCCAAGGCCAGGCTGGACACTGGGGCTGGGAGCAGCCTGGGGCAGTGGGAGGTGTTGCAGGGGTGGCACTGGATGGATGTTAAGGTCCTTTCCAACCCAAGCCATCCTATCATTCTATAACTCCCATTATCAAACCTTTGGAGATCTGCTACACCTCAGATTAATTAGCGGGATTACAAGAAAAAAAATACTCACTGCTGTGAAAATTCTCGTGGGTGCCACGTGGTGTGAGTCCATGGCACATCAAAATAAAAACAGAAATAGCTTTAATGGAGTTGTACTCGCTTAAAAATCTGGTTTAAGGGATTACAGGCTTGGCTATGCTGTAACAAATATTGGATTAGAGCCTGATATCCAAATAAAACATCCTGCTGGGATACTCTCTGTGATCCACCTGGATATCCTGACAAAATAACACAGAATCATTGGGAAGGATGTAATGAATTCCCCACCCCATCCTCCTTTTTGTGAGCGTGGGCTCTTTGTCTTGTCCCATCTTCCCACTTGTCCTCAAATCCTGTGCAGGGAGTTGCACCCCATGATCCTTGCGGGTCCCTTCCAGCTCAGGATATTCCATGATTCTGTGATTCTGGGTTGGTTATCCCAACAGCAAGTTGGATCCAGCTGCTCTGCTCCTTAAAAATGTCTTCAAAGAGGAGCTACATGGGCTTTTCCAGGCCTGAGGGAGGGAGGGAGGGAGGCAGGGAGGAAATGACCTGCCTGGATTGTGTAATCCTGAAAATAAAACCCTCGGGTATTGAAAATCGCTCCTTATGCATCTCAGAAAATTCCTTTGTTTTTGCTGGCTTCCAGATGTGTTTGCCATTAACAACAGAACTGGAGTGATCTCCGTGAAGAAGCCTCTGGATTATGAAAGTGTCCAAAGTTACGAGCTCCGAGTGCAGGCAGACTCGCTGCAGGTGGTGAGATCCAACCTGCGGGTCCCCTCCAAAAGTAAGTGTCAAAAAATCCCTCCTTTTCCATCTTTTGTACACAGATATTGCTGGGATTTGCTGAGAATGTTGAAGGTGCACTCCAGTGACCTCGCTGTGTTTTAGGGCTGTGATGCTGGTGATGGGATCACAGCCCATGGTGCAGTTTTGGGTCTCTCTGCCTGACTTGCCCAGAGCAGCTGTGGCTGCCCCTGGATCCCTGGCAGTGCCCAAGGCCAGGCTGGACACTGGGGCTGGGAGCAGCCTGGGACAGTGGGAGGTGTCCCTGCCATGGCAGGGGTGGAACTGGGTGGGTTTTAAGGCCTTTTCCCACCTAAACCATTCTGGGATTCTGAGATTCTATGTTAGTTGAAGGGGCACAAATGCTTGGGAACATGCCATGAAACTTGGGAATGGCCTGAGGTGCTGTACAGGGGTGGCAGTTCCAATACCTTCACCAGGGCTTCTTTCCAATGCTACCCACAGAACCAGCAGGGGATTTGGGGATTTTGAGCCTGGATTACCATGGATATTTCTTTTTCCTTGAGTAAGAATGGAATGTGTGGGGTGTGACGCGTCGGGTTAGGAGCTTGGCTTTGTTAAGAGCAGGGTGAGGTTCTGTGCTGGTTTAGCCACCATCGAGGATGTACCTGCCAGGGGACAGAAGGACAGAGCTGCCTGCTTTTCCCTGTGCCTGGGAGGGGAAATCCAGGTAAGGTCATATCCATAAAAATACAGCCAAGGAATACCCAGGGAGCAGATTAGGCTTCCATGCAGCACACAGCCTTCTCCAAACCTTTCCCTGACACGGCTGAAGACACAAGGGACTCAGCAGGTCCTTCCCTGCATTCCCTCTTTGACTCACAGGCTGCACTAGAGCAGCTCTCCCAGCTGAGCAGCAGTTCCAAAAAAGCGATGGCTGAGTTATTCAGGAAAGATAATTGATAATATGATATTGAATGATATTGATAATGACTGGAGCTTGACTTCAGGCCAGCTTAAAGGAAGACGAGCTGGGTGTGTTTGGCTCTCTGGGAGTATACAACATATATATTCCTTGGAATGTGCACTGTGCTGCAGGGATGGCTAAAGAATTTGATAAATGTATATACTTAAAATACTTCAGAAGTATCTGGCCAGCTGAATCACTTATTAGGACTTTGTAATGGACATCCCTTGACCTCTGGGTTTGATTCCTGCATTTATACAATGAATTCCTTTCCATTTTCTTGGCACTTTGTTCATTTTTGAGGAATTTTAATCAGGTTAAAAGCTACTTCTGAGTTTCAGGGCACTGAATTGATGAGCTGCAGTGGGAGGAGATGGGGCACAATTAACACATCACTGTGGGCTTTGCTGAGGTTGGGCTGATGAACCACTTTGGAGCTGGGTGACTGGGAATGCACAGCCCCGGGACTGTGTGGCACTGAATTGATACGGAGCTGTGACGCCCAGTGGCGATGACCTGCTGCCAGTTCTGCTCTTGGATACCCCTGAACTGGTGGAATTTGTTCCAGAATTTGTCAGTGACCTACCCTGGAGCTTCAGGGATTTCTGGGCCCCTCACTTTGAGATACACATTGAGTGTGTCCAGGGCAGGGAACATGGCTGGGAAGGGGCTGGAGCCCCAGGAGCGGCTGAGGGAGCTGGGAAAGGGGCTCAGCCTGGAGCAAAGGAGGCTCAGGGGGGCCCTTGTGGCTCTGCACAAGTCCCTGACAGGAGGGGGCAGCCGGGGGGGTCGGGCTCTGCTCCCAGGGAACAGGGACAGGACAAGGGGAAACAGCCTCAGGCTGGGCCAGGGGAGGCTCAGCTTGGACAGCAGCAGGAATTTCTGCATGGAAAGGGTGCTCAGGCCTTGGCAGGGGCTGCCCAGGGAGGGTTGCAGTCCCCATGCCTGGAGGTGCCCAAGGGAGGCCTGGAGGTGGCACTCAGAGCTCTGGGCTGGGGACAAGGTGGGCATCGGGCACAGGGTGGGCTCCGTGGGCTGGGAGGGCTTTTCCAGCCTCAGGGATCCTGGGATTGTGTAAATAACAGAGCCCTGACAAACTGCTCCGCCACCACACAGGGCTGAATTTTGCAAAGCTCAGAAGCTTGGGGTACCAAATAGTTTTCAGTGATGGTATTATAGGAAATAAGTATAAAGAAGTAGGAGTTGGAGTTTGGATCTGTGCAGGGGAAAAGTGGAAGTGCATGGAGTGTAACTGAGCTTGTCTTCAGTGATGGTGCCAGCTGATAGCGTGGCAATAATTGAATAACTATGTGAGGAGAGAAGGTAAATTGAGACGTCCTTTGGAGTATGAGAACATCAAATTGGTGACTTAAACTGGGGCTTTTATAATGATGCTAAATCATGCAAAGTCACATTCTTGCTTTCAGCAGAGTCAAACTCATTAAAGGAGTTACTTTAACTGAAACTTTATGATATGAAATTGCTGTGTAGTTTTACTTGGTTGGAATGGAAGGAGAGTTGGGTTGGTGAGGTGGGTGAGTTAAAAAGCTTGGAGTTCTCCTTGAGGGTTCTGGCGATGCTGAGCCCTGCAGGACCTTCAATATTAACAGAGTTTGGACAACGCTCTCAGGCACAGGGTGAGATTCCTGGGGCTGTCCTGTGCAGGGCCAGGACTTGGACTTGGTGCTCCTTGAGACAAGAAGGAAGGGGTAGGAGGAAGCAGAAGGATTTGTGTGGAAGCAGAGGGAGCAGCAAAGAGAAAGTGCTGCCTAAACACAGGGACAGAGCAGTGGAGGAGGATGGACAAGGAGGGACAAAGAGAGGCTTTTACCACTAAATTCAGCCTGGTCCCAGCTGTAGAACCAAAGCATTGGGCGGCATTCCCAGAGAAGCTGTGGCTGCCCCTGGGTCCCTGGCAGTGCCCAAGGCCAGGCTGGATGGGGCTTGGAGCAGCCTGGGATAGTGGAAGGTGTCCCTGCCCATGGCAGGGGGTGGGATGATCTTGAAGGTCCCTTCCAACCCAAACCATTCCATGATTCTGTGATTCTACATTCCTAGAGATGTAAAGATAATGACAGAACCACGTGGTGGCTTTTCCTGTATTTAAGAGGAATTAACTGACTGGGTGACAAAGTGGGGATTGGTCTCAGCTCATACTCCCTGTTCTTGGAAGTCTTTTCCAGCCGGGATGATTCCATGACAGAACCTTGTTAGACATGGTTTTTATCTTGCTGTCAGAAGATTTTAAAGCAAAATCACTTCCCACTGATTATTTCCATGTTTTATCCAGTCAGGTAGAACTGTTTGTCCCCTTTGGCACCCCCAGGGCTGGTACAGAGGCACGGCCCTGGCTCTGCTGTTCTCCCAGCTGTGAGCAGGGCTGTGCTCTGGGGGCTGGCAACAGTTCTGTCTCCTTCAGTTTTTTGGTTTCCTAAACCCAAAAAAATCCTTTGGGAATAAAGTGGAGATGGAGTTTTACAACGAACATTCTGCAGCTGCTCCATGGTGAATGGGAATGGTGGTTCTACTCGGTTAAACATGAGCACGAGTTCTGTGTCCCTGTGGTGGCGATGTAGCAGTAAAGCAGCCTTATGTTTTTAGTGGCAAAAGTTGGTGCTGGTGGTGCTGTACAAGTTGGCTGCTCCGGCAGTTCCCAAATCCAGGAGGTGTGACAGATGGACTCAGTGCAAGCAGAGCCTGGAGAGCTCATCCCGCTGCCTCGCAGCTCTGGGGGAGCTTGGGCCAGACTTCAGTTTCTTTGGGCAGCAAAGCAGTGCATTTTAGAGAGGCTGCACAAACCCTGAGCTCCCACTCGGGTCATTATTTGTTAGAAAAAGAGGTTTTATATGGATTTAAATCAGACCTTATATCAGAGCTATTTGCTTCTTTTGCACTCTCTGAGCAGTGACAGCACATGATGAGCTTCTTCAGGCCTTATGGGCTCGTTTAGATCTAAATGCCACTGAAAAATATTCAGTGCTGATTCCTACTCAGTTCTGCCAAACCCAGGAATGTGAGATGGAGCCCAGCTGCCGTTCAGCTCGGCTCACCTGCCAAAGCACAAAGCCTGCTCCACGCACTTGTAAGGCAGGAGCAAAGCAAATTACAATTCTCCCTCCCAGCTGGATTCAAATGAACTTTGGAAAGGTTCTGTGAAATCTGCTGCTGCCTCCTCCTCCAGAACTGCTTTTGGAGATGCAGGGGTTTATGTCAGAATTATCCATGGATGAAGATCAGCTGGATCCGTGGCTGGGTTGGAATGTTGCAGTGCAGCGCTGCTGGTGAAAGCACTGAGTAAGACTCACCTGGGAGCACCCAAAGCATCACTGGTGCTGTCCCAGTGTCCAAAATTCATTGCTTCAGTTCAGCTTCATTTCTGCAGCCAGGCAAGGAACTACAGGCTCACATGGATCTGGCACATTTCTAGATGGGGAGACTGAAGAAGAGCTTCCAACATGGATGTTTGGGAAAAACTTCTGGGAATGAAGAGTTAGTACTCACTGGTGACCCAGGACTTTCTGCTGGGTTTGTTTTCTGTGTCACTTATTCACGGTCTGCTCGTTTTAGGTGTTCCAGAGGTTCCTCAGCTTTGCTTTAGAGCAGCTTTCAGGGTGTTTTCACTCCCCTTAAGCAAACCACAGAAGATGAAAGATCCAAAAGTCTTGGCAATGATTATTTAGCTGGTTCTTAGAAGCTGAGGATGACTTAGAAGCAGCTGCACTTCCGTATTTTCTGTGCACTGCAGCTCATCTCTGGGGGGCTGGAAGAGAGCAGGAAAAAGGGATCTTGCAGGAGACCGAGGTAGCACTGAAATCAATTTTCTTTGCCCTCTTTGGCCACCTTGGCAGCCTGTGCTGCTTTGTCCAGGGAAAGGTGTTTTTTGTTCTTTCACCTGGCCAGCTCTTTAGGTAGCGCAGTCACAGTAATAAGAATTATATTTGGATTTTGTGAGGTCTCACAAAAAGTACCACAGACGAGTAAATCCTGCTTTCAACTTCTGGAATCTATGAAAGAAAGGAGTAACTGGAGCTGGATTCCAGACCTAGATGATCAAAGATGGAAGGTTTTACATACATGGGGGTATAAATTTCCCCTCTGGAAGGTGAGTGTGAGTACTGACAGCCTGTGATGATCACTGTCCTAACAGAGGGTTCAAGCCACACCGAAAGAGTGTTTAGAAAAGCAGTTAAAAATTTGGAATATGAAGGGAAAAGGAGTCTAATAGCACAGTCTAAACCAGACTCTCTTAGACTATGCTTGATTGGTGGCCTTTTCCATCAGGCTGGGTGCTGGAGGTGCAGGAGTGGTGGATTTGGGAGCACCAGAGCCCCTGTGCAGGGGATATTCCTGAATCGAGCAGAGGGACTGGGGAAATCCCCATGGCACAGGAGCTGGCACGACCTTCCCCCATGGCACAGCTGCTGCTGAGGGGTTTTAGGGAGAACTCCGATATGAGGGTATGGCAACCTCTGCAGCTGGCGGGGAGCCCTTTCCTGCAGCCAGCTACAGGAATTGGATCCAAAGGCTGGGACGGGGAGGAGCTCACAGATGCCACATTCCACTCCACCTGCCAGAACCAAGGACCGTGCCCAGAATCAGGCGGGAAGCTGAAGTGCAGGTAGATGTTCAGTGGTGACGGTGCTAATGTTAGCCTGTGGATATGCAGATGTTTAATTTGCTCTGTCCTTAATGTAACAACTTCCATTTCTCCATTCTCCAAGCATCCACCCTTTACTAAACAAATCAGCATCTCGGGAGCTCAGAGAACTGCCAGCAAATCAAACAAATGGGGAGCTGAGCAAATTGCAAGGCAAACTTTGCACAAGGCTCAGCCACCTCACCCAAACTGGCCTGACACCACAACAGCAAGCATTATGCAAATGATGTTTAATTTGAATTAGAGAGAACCAGTGCAGGTGAGCCAACGCCTGATCCCACCTGCACAGATAAAATCAGGATCTTCCCCTCAGCACCAAACTGGTGGCAGACAGTGATAGGACTGGTTATAGGCTCAGCAGAGCAAGGTCACTTCCACACATAATCCTGCTTTTAATGCCATGTTTCTCCCTAAAGGATGGACCTGCAGTGGGAAAGTCTGCCTAGGAATCTCATTTTCCTACTGTAGTTTGGTATTGCAGCCAGCAGCATTGAGGATCTGGTTCAAGAAGACAGAGATTTGACATTCATGTAATTTCCTTTATTTCCTTTCCTTTCTCTTTTCCCCCTTCTCTCCACACTGAAGAACCCCACAGCAGGGCTCAGGCTGCAGGGGGCACAGCGGGCACCTGGTGGCACCTCCCTGCTCCAGCAGGGCCATCCCAGAGCAGCGGGCACAGCCCTGTGTGCACACAGCTCTGCAACAGCCCCGGGGAGGAGACCCCACAGCCTCTCTGCACAATCTGCTCGGGGCCGGGCCCTGCCCAGGGCACAAGTTCTGCCTCCTGGGCAGGGCAATCGCTGCCATCGGGCCCTGCCCGTGGCTCTGGGGCCATTGCCGGGCCCCCGGAGCAGAGCCCGGGCCCCGCTCGGAGCCCTCCCTGCAGCCAGGGACACCCAGGCCTGAGGGCCCCTCTCAGCTGGGGCTCCTCTCGAGGCTGCCCAGCCCCAGCTCCCTCAGCCTTTGCTGGGCACGGAGATGCTCCAGGCCCTTGCTCAGCCCCGCAGCCCCCGCTGGCCCCGCTGCAGGAGCTCCCTGGCCCCGCTGTGCTGAGGAGCCCAGAGCTGGGCACGGCACTGCAGAGGTGCCCGGGGCTGGCAGAGGGGCAGGATCCCTCCCTGCCCTGCTGGGAATGCTCTTCCTGCTGCCCCCAGGGTCCCATTGGCCTCCTCGGCCCCGGGACACTCTGCTGGCTCAGGGACAGCTCGGTGTCCCCCAGCACCCCCGGGACACTCTGCTGGCTCAGGGACAGCTCGGTGTCCCCCAGCACCCCCGGGACACTCTGCTGGCTCAGGGACAGCTCAGTGTCCCCCAGCACCCCCGGGACACTCTGCTGCCTCAGATAGTATTTTCAATATTTGGGGTTTTTTCAGGTTTCACTTCCATTCATGAAGCCATCATTTGTTTCCCATCAGTTGGACCATCAGATAGGCAGATTATGACTTTGGCCATGTCAGAAATAGTCTGGAGGTTAATTTTTTCCTCCCCTAAAGATCCAGCCCCTGAGCCTTTTATAAAGAGCCTGCATTGTATGAGTAACTCAGATCAGTGGCACCTGTGCAACACTGAAATTATCCGGGCACTGAAAGGAGCTGGGAAAACCAGCTCGGAAAGGAGGCAATTTATCACTTGCAAATGTGGTTTTAATGAACTGGATATCATCATTTCCAGCAATCTTTCTGGATGATACGATTCTGAAAGAGGGAAGCAGATGTTGGTGGAGATTACTGCGCAGTGGAATCTGTCTGGCACCAGGTCCATGGTTTTTGCTGGATGTTTTTTCCCTTGCAGAAGGATGGGGATGTTTATTGCTCAGTGGGCTGGAGCAGGAACCATTTAATAAAACCAAATTAACAGCGGGGTTTTGCGTTGAACCTCTGGTGCTTTGCATTGAACCTCTCAGGGGAGGTAACACTTGTGGAGTTCTCCTGGGCCAGGCCAGGTTTGGGAGGAGGACAGGCTTAGGGATGCTTTCAGTTAACACCAGAAATTAATTAAGCATTGAGGCTGCTGAGCCAGGGCTTTGAGTGACCACTTATGAGTTTACAGACACCAGGACTGAATCAGCTATTAAGTATTTGCATGGCAGCAGGAATGAATTGAAACAGATAAAGCAAGGTGCAGAGCTGCTGTTAATGAGCTCTTTGTGACACCTCTTCATTACGTCTTGGTGACACCTGTGGGGATTTAATGGGACCAAAATCTGGGGAAACGAGGAGGGATATGGATTCCTGTTTCTTGGGAAGGGAAGGGAAGGAAAGGGAAGGGAAGGGAGCGGAGCTGGAGCCCCAGGAGCAGCGGAGGGAGCTGGGAAAGGGGCTCAGCCTGGAGCAAAGGAGGCTCAGGGGGGCCCTTGTGGCTCTGCACAAGTCCCTGCCAGGAGGGGGCAGCCGGGGGGGGCGGGGTCTGCTCCCAGGGGACAGGGACAGGACAAGGGGAAACGGCCTCAGGCTGGGCCAGGGGAGGCTCAGCTTGGACAGCAGCAGGAATTTCTGCATGGAAAGGGTGCTCAGGCCTTGGCAGGGGCTGCCCAGGGAGGGGTGCAGTCCCCATGCCTGGAGGGGCCCAAGGGAGGCCTGGAGGTGGCACTCAGTGCTCTGGGCTGGCGACAGGGTGGGCTCCATGGGCTGGGAGGGTTTTCCAGCCTCAGTGACTCTGGGATTATCCAATTTTAGCATTTTATGATGTCTAATGGACTTTCTTTTACATTATTAGCCCTACTCTCATTGTACATTATCTCCTTGGGCTGTAAATGTATGAATGCCAGTAGATGTTACAAACTATTACAAAATATTCTACTTTCCCTTTTCCTTCCCTCTCTTTAGGTAACACAGCCAAGGTCTTTATTGAGGTGAAGGATGAAAATGACCATGTGCCTGTGTTTACCAAAAAAATGTACATTGGAGGCGTGTCTGAAGATGCCAGAATGTTTTCTTCTGTGCTTAAAGTGAAGGTAAGCCTGAAGTTTTTAAAATAAGCTCCACTTGCAGAGAGAAAATTTGTACTCACTGGTTTGTATTTTTACAGGAGACTTTGAAATTTGTGTCCTCTAAAGCTGCTTGATGGTTGATGTTGACACAAGGATGATTTTGAGTTAAAACCCAGGTTTTATTTCTACTCAATTTCAGGTGCTTGTTTCTTGTGCCAGTTTCTGGCTCTCATTTTAGATCTGTTAATATTTAAACATTTCTTGTATGTTCAACATCAGTTTGCACCTGAAGTTTTTTCTATTTTTGGCAGTAGCTTGTTTAGGCTTTAAAAGGGAAAAAAAGCATTTTCAGGTCTGCGCTGGGAGGAAAGTAGGAATAAAATAAACCATCCATAGGGCCTTTTCTTTAAAAAAAGAGAGAGAAAATTAATGGAAATATAATATACAGACTACAGTTAGCATCAGACATTAATAAGCCGAGAGTAAAAGCTCTTTGTTTTCAATAAAACAAATAAATGATGTGTTTAGAGCACCAGGAATGAAAAAAAGAAGTTCAGAGCTTTATTAAACTTGTCTTGGGTTTTTTGGTTGCTCTCATGGCAGTCGTTCCCAAAATAAGCCCAGAAATGGCAGAGCAGTGGAGAATTGGGAAGCTTCTACTTCATCAAAATTAGAAATCCAAAAATGGTGGCGAATCCAAAAATTGTGTCAAACCCATCAGCTTCAGAACTGCTGAAGACTCATGGAATTGTTAAGTTTGGAAAAGACCTTTAAGACCATCAAGTCCAACCATCCACCAGCACCACCATGGTCACCTCTAATAATGTCCCCAAGTGCTACTTCCACACATTTTGGGACACTTCCAGGGATGGTGACTCCACCACTGCCCTGGTCAATGCTTAACCACCCTTTCCATGAAGAAATTCTTCCAATTATCCAATCCAAACCTGCTCTGGAACAACTCAAGGCCGTTTCCTGTCCTCTTGTCCCTTGACCGATCCCCGCCGGGCTCCATCCTCCTTCCAGGGAACTGCAGAGGGCAGATAACAGGAGCAAGGAACCAGAGTAGATATAAAATTCTGGAAGGCCAAGTCGTATAGGGAAAGGAGGGGTTTGTGTCTGAGAGCAAATGAAACACAAGGCACGAATGTCAAATGATGTTTGGAGTCATCACACGAAACATCAGCAGGCTGTGAAAATCCTCCCGGGTTTTCCAAGAGGACTTTTGAGGCACAGGAATTTGCATGTGTCAGTCAGGGGGATAAGAAATGGGTGCAGAAGAGCTAAGGGAAGTTTGCAGGTGGAGAGGGGAATCTGCTTTTGCCCTTTAGGAACCTTTGACTCAAAGCAGGTGAGCAGACCACAGAGGAGGACCAAAAGAAATGACAATTTTATGTCCTCAAGCTATTTCTGTTCCAATCCTCCCTGATTCTGCTGGCACAAAATGGAAGGAGGCCTAAGCCAGGAGTTGGTATTAGTGGATGGCATTAAACATAATTGTGTGTTTAGTGAAAGTAAAATTAGAAATAATTAAAAAGTGCTCATCTTGCAGAGGATGGGGCTGGAATTTATTGTTGTAGCACCAAGCATTTGCAGCAGTCAGTGCTCATTACCTTTTTTCCTGGCCTTTAGAAAGCAAAAGTAATTGCTCTGTTAGTTAAACACAATCCCCATTCCAGCCTGGTTTAAGAATAATTAATCAAATGAATGTCTGTTCTTGAGGAGTAGAATGAAATCAGCAGCTTTCCAAGTTGAAATTTAGGAGAACATTAATAAAGTACACGCAGAGCTTGCACTGTAGAAATTATTCAGGTTTGGATTCCAGGGGGAAATTTGGGTTCTTAGGAGGAGTTTTTAATGCATTTGCTTTCATCTTCTGCATTCATTAAGAGTTGCTCACTTTCTTTCACATCATCTGAGTAATTTTGAGAAGAAAGTGATTTTCTCAGTATATTCTCATTATTCCTGGGGCTGACAACAGCCTTGATGAGCCTCAAATGTGGGATATTGGAATCAGAGAATCTGGGGATGGCTTGGCTTGGAAGGGATGTTAAAGCTCACCCAGTGCCACCCCTGCCATGGCAGGGACACCTCCCACTGTCCCAGGCTGCTCCCAGCCCCAGTGTCCAGCCTGGCCTTGGGCACTGCCAGGGATCCAGGGGCAGCCACAGCTGCTCTGGGCACCCTGTGCCAGGGCCTGCCCACCCTCCCAGGGAACAGTTCCTGCCCAATATCCCATCCATCCCTGCCCTCTGGCTGTGGGAAGCCATTCCCTGTGTCCTGTCCCTCCAGCCCTTGTCCCCAGTCCCTCTCCAGCTCTCCTGGAGCCCCTTTAGGCCCTGGCAGGGGCTCTGAGGTCTTCCCAGGGCTTCTCTTGCCCAGGCTGAACAACCCCAACTCTCCCAGCCTTTCAAATGACCCAGTGCAAAACTACAACTTTCAAAATCACCCCAGAACCTCCTCAATTAGTTCTTCTTTAGCAGCACATTATAACTTATGGGGATAATTAAGGACTGTAGTCTTTAATTATAAATAGAGTAGTTGATGGAGTAAATCAGTTTTGGATCAATTCATCACAAATACACCGCTAAACATTGAGATGCTTGGCTTCAGTTGCTTCAGTCGTGCTCTACTCTGGCCTGAACAAAATTTCACAAATAATAAAAATAATCAAACACACAAAAAAAATTAAAATTAAAAAAAAAATTAGAGAGAGAAGAAAAATGATCCTGAGTCCATAATCTTCCACACAAACAAAGACCAGTAAAATACTGGATAAAAACATCTCTCATCATCCAAAGGGTTGATATGTGCCAAGGCAAATCCCATGGAGTTTCCCCCAGCTCTCTAAGGTCATTGGAATTGCTGCCAGCAGCATCCTCCTAAATACATTAATTTGAGTATAAAAGCCTTTCAGAAGAGGGCAATGAGCTGCCTTGCTCCAGATTTGTCGTAAGATTCCTCTAAGTAGATAAAAAGGAAGCTTAAGCTCAGCAGAATGCCACAAATCATTCTCCCAAAGTCATTTTTAATCCAAATTATTTGGGGAGTGATAAACCACATGAATTATTCTCTATGGATCTGATTGGATTAACAGCAGTGGCCTCTGAAAGCTGAGAGGAACTGATGCTCCAAGAAAAAACCAAAACTGATATATTTGCATAAACTGGCAACTTTTAGTGAAGGATTTGCTCCTTGTTGCTTGAAGTCCCCTTCTCTGAAATTCCCTTTTTCTCCCCAGAATTTCCAACATATCTGAGAGCCCATTTCCTTAATTAAAGACCCTTTTTTGCTTTTCATTAGTAATATATTAATTAAAACCAGATGTAACACTCATAGCCTTTAATTTATGAATTCTATGCCTTGAGCTTTGCTTCGCATTTCGTTGTATTAGAATTACTTTGTTTTTCACTGGTATTTTCATGGTTGTTCCCCTTCAGAATTCCAACCAGGCTTCCTTGGGCTTCAAACACAATATTTTCAATCTGCTCCAAGGAAACAAATCCACAAACAGCAGAATCTTTAGGGAAATTACCAGCAGGAATTGGCTTCTCCCTATAACGGGGTGTTATTAGGCCTTGCTTCCTAAATAGAAACGGTATTAACCTCTGGGTTTCTTTATTTATTTGTTAAATTATTGAATTATTATGGATTTAAATGGGGAAATATCAGAGGTCCTAATTCTAGTGAAGAAAGAGAATTTTCTGAATTGCTGCTCAGTTTTATTTTCATCCTGAAAATGTTTGCAGGGAAGGAATCTTGCCTGAATAAGGCCAGTGAGTCCAAGGCTCTGGAATTGGCTGTATTTGATGGAAATGCCATATTTTCATTCCAGCCCTTTCCCGTGCTTTTTGCCCCTTTCTGATCAGCTTTTTAATGGAAAGTTATCCTTTATTCCCTTGGAATATCCTTTATTGAATATTGATTATCCTTTCTTGCCCGTGGAATATCTCAACAGAAGAGAGCAAAATAAACCAAAGCCTTTTTAGGCCGCAGGTTCTGACCCTGAGGACACACAGGGGAGCAGGAATTCCTCTTTCCTTCACCTCAAAAGCATCTTAGAGTTCCCATAACGAGCTAAAACAATGGATAAAACAGTAAAAATTCCAGGGTATGGATAGGGAGAGAATACCAGGATTGCTTTTTTTTGCCCAGAGGTGTTATCCATGTTAAATCTCCATCTTTTTTCTATCCATGCCTATAACCTGTAGATTTCTTTTGATGTTTCCTTTTCCTTGGGATGACAAGGGGATCTTTAGAGTGGCAAGTTCTGGAATTCCAGAGATTCCACCTTGGGCACCCAGGACAGCTTTCAGGGCAACATTTGGCTCATCCCTCCTTTGGCTGTCGCACAACTTGTGCATGAAACTCAACTGCTTTGGCAGTCACAACCTTTTCTTCCTTAAAATATGATTTGTGGGTCCCAGAGTAGGGAGAAAAAGATGCTTGGCAGGAGGAAAAATCTCCTCTGAAACCTCATTGCAGTGACAACAGCCTAGCCTCCAGCTGCTGGAACATCTGGGCCCCCAAAAAGCTGCATGTCCTGCTATGACAAATATTACAGGAATGCCAAGCATGGAGGTCATTTCCTTCAAAATATTCCCAGTTTTCATGTTGGCTTCCTGAACTTCTTACTCGAAAATCTCATGCTTTCCTATTATTTTCCGCTGGCAGCAATCAGAGAATTCCCTACCCTTTGGAATTTTTCCCAGTGTAACAGAAGATTATTTCAATTCCTTTGGTGTCTTTGAGCATTTTGAAGGCTGTTGGTGCTGCGTGTGCCTTCCTGAGCGAAGGCTCCTGCAGGGGCTGGGAGCGGGGCGTGCACCTGGATCATTCCCATCCCATGGAGGAGATCCGTGCGTGTGGCCTTTGCTCCCTCCCACACACACACATTTATTCTATCAATAAGCTATTAACTGCTATTGGCCGAAGAAAAATGGCAATAAATCCATTTTTCCAATGACTTATTTCAAAGTCCGACTTTGGGAACCCCTCTTATTCAGCACCTTTTCCCATGAGACAGCCTGCCGAAATGAATCCGTGTTTCCTTCGGCACCTGGGAGGTTTTGGACACCACTGGAGGACAAAAAGAGCAATTCCAACTCATCTTATTTCTTCCTACCTGTGTTCCTCAGAGGATTCGTGGCACTGGGGGTACTGGGAGTGGGCTGGGCAGTGAGCAGTATCAGAGATGTAGTGATACATAAATTCAAAGCAATATGAATATAAATATGAATAGAAATTAATATATTAAATATAATATATAAACATACAATAATTTAAATATATATCAATACATTATATATTATCAGATAAAAATATAAATAGACTATGAATATAAATATGAGTATAAATGAGTATATTAAATATAATATATAAATATAAACATAATGTAAATATATATTAATACATTATATAATATTATATAAAAATAAGTGTATAAATGAGTATATTAAATATAATACATAATATATATATTAATACATTATATAATATTATATATAAATATAGATAAAATATAAATATCCATGTGAATATAAATATGAATATAAATGAGTATATAAAACAAAACTATAATATATAAATATAATTTCATTTAAATATATATTCTCTATTCTATATTATATGAATAAAATATAAACAAAATATAAATCAAATATAAATAAAATATGAATATGAATTCAAAGCAAATTCAAGGCTACAAATTCCTGAGGCAGCCAGTGGCAAACTAAGGTGAGGGGCAGGAGTTCCAAGGGGCCTGAGCCAGACAAGGGGGTAAAAGAACATGGGAGTGAAGGAATGCGGGATATAAAGGAAAATTGCCATGGCTACACCGAATTTCCGGGCTTAGGTGTCTGTAGGACACCAAGGGAAAGCTCCCCTAAAACAGCACAGGGGCAGCTCTGCCGGCAGAACTGGAAATCTGCAACAGTCTGGATTCCTGCCGGCAAAAACGGCCGGGCTCTAAAAGCTGCTTTTTGTGCCAGCCATAATTGGGAACATTGAAGCCGCCATCTGTTGGGAAGAGGGAAGAAAACCCTCGGCAGCCCAATCCCAGTCCTGCCATTTTCCATGCCCCGTTAGCAGCCTCGGGCTCGTGGTCAAGGGTGACCCTGGAGGGAGGTGGAAAACATCTCAAATTAACAATTGCATTTCATGCTCAGCAGCAAATCTGGATTTAGCTCAGGCTGATAATGCTAAAAACTGGGATCATCGATGATTATGCAACAGCTTCAGGAATTACAGTCACTGATGATTTTTATGCTCATCCCAAACATGCCACTGGTGATTTTTGCTGAGTGTCAAGGTGCTGCTGTCACACAGGGTGGGGTTTGCCAGCCTCCCTGGGTGTCCGGCCACGGAGCTGTGCTTGCGCAGCCACACGGAGCCGGAGATGAATGAATTTATGCTTTAGAGGCATCATTTTTGGGCTTTCTTACAAAGAAGAGCAAAAGAACGGGTTGATCACTGAGAGACCAGAATGGTTCGGGTAGGAAGGGACCTCAAAGCTCACCCAGTGCCCCCCCTGCCATGGGCAGGGACACCTCCCACTGTCCCAGGCTGCTCCCAGCCCCAGTGTCCAGCCTGGCCTTGGGCACTGCCAGGGATCCAGGGGCAGCCACAGCTGCTCTGGGCACCCTGTGCCAGGGCCTGCCCAGCCTCTGAGTAAAAATACCCTCAGTGCTTTTGTGCTGGGATTAGGGAGCACCCCAGGATTTGTTCTCCTCCTCAGTGGGAGGGGATGGGAAAGGGCCGGAGGCAGCAGCAGCGATGCCGACCCAACTCCCTTTGTGAGGGCACACCTACACTCAATCACGGGAGGCTGGAATTTGGCCTGGTAATTCCTGAGATCATCCATATTTATCAGCCCTCAATCACAGCAGGATTTAGGAGACATCTGTATTTCTTGCACAGAACAAAAGGCAGATATGCTGCTGGAATATTGAGATTAAGTGCAGCTCTTTCTCTTCTTTGACAGTCATAATGCAACTCCTGAGATGTCATAGATCTCTTCCTAATGAAGTGTCAAAAATATTTACCTTCAGGACAAATTACAGGAATAGCAAACATCCTTCCTCTGTGTTAGAGAAGTTTGGGACGCTCCTGGGAGCAGCTCACAAGCTCTCTCTGCTGGTCCTGGCAAGTCGAGTGTCCGTAGGTTTGATCCAAAGAGCAGAGAAAGGGGGGAATGCAAACAGCAAAGTTCAAATTTTTTCAGCTGGAATCAGATCATTTTTCCAGGCTGTTTGGCACCTGTTTGCTCATCTCTGGGTGGATGTGGGAAGAGCTTGGGCTGTGATGGTGCTGAGGCTGCTGATGGCTCTGGGGGGGCACTGAGCTCTCAGAACTGGTGCAATTAACTCAGAGCCTGTCCACCAGCTCAGGCCACCTGCACTCTGCGGGGCTTTACAAGCTGTGAGCTTCAAATGTCAAAAGGCCTCTCTCACCGGAGTTTAATGCCTTAAACTCAGCTGCAAGACTTAAACATCTCATTAGTGCTGAGCTCCAGTGCCCTGAGCTTTGCACAGAAGGGCTGACTTCATTTAATGCCTGTGCCTGCAGCATCAATACCTTAATTTGGATCCAAATTTTGTTTGTTTTGAGTCACACATGTCTCCAGGCGTGAAATGCTGAAGGTGAAATTGATTTCTGGTGTCATTGAAAGCAGTGACTATTAAAAGCCGTAGCTTTTATTGAGAGAGAATTTGCTAATATTAGAAATATGATGGGCTTCTGACCCAGCTGAACCAACCTCATAAATCCATTTTAAATAAGAAATCGGCTATTTATTGGAAGGGCGTCATGCTCCTCTCCAGGGCACCTCCAGGGAGCCTTTGGACTTCGTTGGGCACTCACTGGGAAACTTGGCTCGCTCAGGGATGACCCCAAAGGAGCTGGATCAGACTTTGCTCCTGTGGCTGCTGCTGGGTCCCTCATGTGCCCTGTGGGGTTACAGGAATTCTGTTTTTCTTTCCACCCCAGTTCCACTACAAACATGCAAAGCTGAGTGTGGATAAACCAGAGGGTTTGGCCAGGCAGGGCTGTTCTGGATTGGTCACGGCTTTATCCTGAGCTGTGTTGTGTGAGCTGAACCTACCCTGGATGTTTTGGGTGGGAAGGAGCTCAAAGCCCATCCAGCCCCCCCCCTGCCATGGCAGGGACGCCTCCCACTGCCCCAGGCTGCTCCCAGCCCCAGTGTCCAGCCTGGCCTTGGGCACTGCCAGGGATCCAGGGGCAGCCCCAGCTGCTCTGGGCACCCTGTGCCAGGGCCTGCCCGCCCTCCCAGGGAACAATTCCTGCCCAATATCCCATCCATCCCTGCCCTCTGGCAGTGGGAAGCCATTCCCTGTGTCCTGGCATTCCAGGCACAGCTGAGGTGCTGCTTTAATTTTTGTCGTTGTTTCTCACCATCCAAACATCAGCCTGGTGTTTCTCTCCAGCCACTTCCTTGCGTTCAGGCTGGATATTAGGAATTTCTTCCTGAAAGAGTGGCTGAGCGTTGTAAGGGGCTGCCCAGGGAATGGTGGAGTCACCAGCCCTGGAACTGTTCAAGGAATGCGTGGACGTGGCACTGCACAGTGTGGTTTAACGGGCAAGGTGATGATCAAAGGTTGGATTGGGTGATCTTGGAGGTGTTTTCCAACCTGCCATGATTCTATGACCTAGCATGTTTTCACACTCATTTCTTCCTTCAGCAATTTACTTACGTGGAAAGCCAACAATTTTCCTGACTCTCCACCTGTCAAGCTCCCATCTGCTGGCTCTGGGATGTTGTGGCATTGTATTTCCCCGTGCCAGTTGGAAAGCTGGAATGCTCTGGAAAAGCCCACTGATACCTGTACTTTTCTGACTGACAGCACAGAGTAAATTTCAGAAAGCTTTTTAACCTTCCCATCTTTCCTAAAATCGCTAATAAAGAGGTTTGAGCTCACCCAGGAGGGAGCAATCTCGATTTTAAAAGCCTGAAAAAAACCTATGGAGCTGGAGAACAAAAACAACTTAACACATTTTATATTTATGCTTTTGGTAGCTGAGCCAGATGAAGCTTTGTGAATTTAGAAGAAAACAAAATATTGAGAGAGGGTGGGAATTTAACCAGTTGTGTGTCAGTGACGAGTGACAGCCGGTGTCATTCCAGGAGCTCATCTTTTGGGCAGCTCTGAATGAAACCTGTTTGCTCTTTCCAGCTCAATCAGCCTGGATATTATCCTTTAAGTGCTGGATGGTTCCATCTGGGAATCTAGGCTCATGGGAGTTGGAGTAGCATGGAGCACACACAGGTTTGAGTACTTGGATCCCTCATGTGGGGCTGCTATTCCCTGAAAAATTGTCTGAAAGTGAAAAAACCAGAAGGGACAACTTCCACCATATAGAACTTGTTCAGTGCTGGTGAGGAAACAATTAATGATGATTAATGGCCCCCTATTGAAGGCTTAATGACCTTGCACCGATAATTCTCTGTTAGCAGCTGCGGTGTCTCATAAACAGCTCTGCTCTCTGCTGCCTGTGACAGGGTCAGGACCCCAGGGAATGGCTGGAGTCAGGTTGGGAATTAGGGAAAGGCTGTTCCTCCAGAGGGTGCTGGCACTGCCCAGGCTCCCCAGGGAATGGGCACGGCCCCGAGGCTGCCACAGCTCCAGGGGCGTTTGGGCACCGCTGCCAGGGATGCCCAGGTGGGGTTGTTGGGGTGTCTGGGCAGGGCCAGGAGCTGGGCTGGATGATCCTGGTGGGTCCCTTCCAGCTTAGGATATTCTGTGATTCTATGAACTCTTCATGTTGACACAGACCCTTATTGCTTTTCATGCTTAAGTCATATCACGGTATGGATTTTCCATGGATTTTACGTGCACCTTTTCAAAGTAAAGGGTGTTTTTTATTCCAGCATTAGCTTAAGCCAAAGCCTCAGGAACCATGCCAATATTTCCATACAAACCTGATGATAGATCCTGAAGTGTCCCAGATGCTGAGGCCGTGCCCAAGACTAATGAGTGCTCAGGCATTAATTAGCTCCCACCTCGCTGATCCCTGGAAGGAGCACAGGAAAGCTCTGTGGGGGTCCTTGGAAACACTTCCCTGTGGATATGGGTTGAACAGGAGCATAAGGAATGGGGCTGGAGAGGCCAGGATGGGGCTGCACGGGGTTGTCAGGAGCAGGGAAGGTGGAATAACAATTCCTGGGGCTGCCTGGTTGATGCCAGCTCTGCATCCCGTTTCAATTCAGCAATGGGGCAGTGCCAGGGCAGCTCTGTGTCCTGCACAGCAGGTCCCTGTGCACCACTGCAAGAATGCCACTCAATCCTTCTTTATTTTAATAAAACATTATTTAATTGCTCTAAAAATACCTATCTTCCATCAGTGCTGGTGCAGAATATGCTCTGTGTCCTGAACTGGGGTGCCCAGCAGGTCCTTGTGCACCACTGCAGGAAGGCCACTCAGTCCTTCCTTACTTTAATAAAAAAATTATTTGATTGCTCCAAAAATACCTGTTCTCCATCAGAATATCTCTAAGATGAAGGACATTCTTGTTTGTCTGTGCATGAGTTGCTGAGATGGTTTTTTCTTTGATATTTCCTTTTCAATGAGAATTCGGTAGCGGAGGTTTCTCAGAATTAAGCAGTTCTTAGGCATTGTTGCAGACTTGAAAGTCAACTTATATTTTTCTGCTTTTTAAATTTTTTTTCTTTCTTTCAGTAGCAGTTTAGTGCCAACAGAGGAGGAAGAAATTGCTGGAAAAGCAAAACTGAGCGCAGCAAAGTTAAATGAAGCATTTAAAGTAGCAGCCGTATCTGTGCTCTGGGATCTCATGTTTTAAATGTCAGAGTGGCAGAAATTTGCTGGGCCAAGATGTAACTGTATTTAAAGGACAAGGTTAATGACTCCTGCCATGCATATTTACCTTGTTTGTCTCCGCTTGTTTTGTTTTCCCCATTAGGCCGATGATAAGGACACTGGGAATTACAGTGCCATGCAATACAGGCTCATCATTCCCCCCATCAAGGATGGCAAGGAGGGCTTTGTGATCGAGGCTTACACGGGGCTCATCAAAACCGCCATGCTCTTCAAAAACATGAGGAGATCCTATTTCAAGTTCCAGGTCATTGCCACTGACGATTATGGCAAAGGGCTGAGCAGCAAAGCAGAAGTGCTCGTAAGTATCAGCCAGGGATTATTACTATGGAATAATTCCTGAGGAAATTCAAACACTGCAGAAAGTTGAATTCCAGGCAGGCCTAGAGAAAAGCAGCAAAGTGCTTGTGCTTAAATTTTTTGAAGGCACTGGAATAAAGCTTTTGGTTTCTTAAACCAAAATATTTTGTGACTTGTTGGAGCAAGTCCAGAGGAGGCACCAGGATGAGCAGAGGGATGGAGCAGCTCTGCTGGGAGGAAAGGCTGGGAGAGCTGGGAGTGTTCAGCCTGGAGAGGAGAAGCTCTGGGGTGACCTCACTGTGGCCTTCGAGGGCCTGAAGGAGCTGCAGGAAACATGGAGAGAGACTCTTTGCAAGGGATGGAGGGACAGGACAAGGGGGAATGGGTTCAAACTGCCAGAGGGCAGGGCTGGATGGGATATTGGGCAGGAATTGTTCCCTGGGAGGGTGGGCAGGCCCTGGCACAGGGTGCCCAGAGCAGCTGTGGCTGCCCCTGGATCCCTGGCAGTGCCCAAGGCCAGGCTGGACACTGGGGCTGGGAGCAGCCTGGGACAGTGGGAGGTGTCCCTGCCATGGCAGGGGTGGCACTGGATGGCTTTGAGGTCCCTTCCACCCCAAACCATTCTGGGATTCTCTGATTTTATGCACCAAGCGTGATCCATACACCAAGATCCTTTCCCAGGATTTTAACAGGATTTTCCTGCTGTGGGGTCAGGGGCTCAGGCTCTCTGGTGTTTTTTCTTTCAAAACCAGCTCATAAAGTGCATAAACAAAAGGGAGATTATTTAATTACTCCCATGCAAAAAAATAAGATGTGGGGGAAGAAGATAGGACTGCACTGGGAGGAGGTCTCAGGAGAAGAGGCAGGACACCACCAGAGGGACAAGTCTGGGAAGAAGCTGAGCAGAGCAAGCTGTCCTCCAGAAGTGGGACCAGGATGCTTCCTCAGAGCCTTGCACAGCTCTGGGAGCAGCAGGACCTGCCAAATCCCGCGGTCAGAGGTCTTCATGCTGGTGGGGACAAACCATGGGAAGGACACCAGGATGGCTCAAGTCAGACACCTGTGCATTGACACTTTTCTTCCATGTGATGGAATTTTCCTTCTCAGTATCTGTGAGACAAAAGAGATAAAAATATTACATTCTAAAATGAGTTTGCTGCAAGGAAGCACCTAGAGGTGCTGAGGAAGTGTCGATAGTGCATATTCAGTATCATTATTCGAGATCATGGATATCATCTTTATAATGTCATGGATATCATCTTTAATCAAATTGGGGTTATTGGGGTCTGAGGGCATTTCAAGGCCCCTCCTCATTCAGGTCCCAGCTACTCCCAGGAATCCAGTGATGCCATATCATGATCAAGACTCTCTGCAGGCTTTACCTTGCTGGATTTAAAACTTGGGAAGTGCCTAATGAGCAAAGCTTGGGATCAAAGGGGTATCACTCGTGGGCTAGAGGTTACCAACAACTTTCTGCCTTGCCTGCCTTTACAAATGGGGATAACAAGCAAGTTAGTGTTACCATGGAAACCATAAATGTCGCTTGATTTTCGTCCAACACCCTTGGTTTCCTATAGCTTGTCATGAATGTGTGTTTATCCCTGGTTTTGTACAAGAACAAGCGATGATAATTGTGATTTCTTCAATATTAAAAGCATTGCTGCCTTTGTTTTTGGTGTTGCCTTTATGCTGTTCTCAGTTCCTGGGTGCACAGTGGTTGCTTGAATTGGCTAATGTAATTAATTCTATTAAATTAATCATTGCTTTCCAGTTCCGTTGCACAATTTTAGTCTAAAATTTATTTGGAGCTCATTATAATTCTGTGTTTCTTACACAGAAGCCTGTACGTGCTGATCAGGGCATCTGATGACATTTCAAGAACATTTAAATATTTAAAGTTGAATTAAGCTTCAAAGCTGGTGAATTGGTGTTTGATGTGGAAGCACATCCAGGCTTTTCTGCTGCTGTGCTTCCAGGGCTCCTCTTTGGAAAATCAGGGCTTGTTTATTTCTTTTACAATCAACTAACCCTTGATTTTTAAATTTACCAGCTTTAACACTGGCCTAGTTTTCCAAAGTCTCCTCCAGAATCCTCTACGGGATTGGAGTGACGTTGGCTTCATAGTAAAAAAATACCAGTTGCCGGAGATTTGGTCTGAGATCACTCCACACCTCTGTGGAAAACTGGAATTTAATTTTATTCCAACAAAGCACACAAGTATTGAGCGGATTAGAAGCAATTTTTCCTGTTTGGTTTTTTTTTAAGGAAAAAGCTCAATGGTAAAATGTGCAGTTTTATGACAGAGGAAGAAACTAAAACAATTGGAGATTAAAATAAAACCTCTCACTGATCGCTTCAATGTAAATGAACAATTTCTGTCCTGATTTTCTAACAAAGTAGCATTGATTTCGTGGAATTAATCCTGTATTTCCATTTCCCTTGGTGCACATCGCATGGCTCCAAGGGAGGATTTTCCCGGCATCCAAACCACCCAAATGCTCGGAAGTAATTTTGAATGCAGCCCATGGGAGATCTGGGATTCTCTAAGTCAAGTCTAAACTAAGAACAGCTTTTGCTGTCCCCACCTTAAAAATCCATAATTCTGATGCACACCTGGAATTACAGTTCCAGTTAAATCTTTGCCTGATGTTTATGGGCTTTGGCTGCAAGATTTCCCCGCTCTCCCATTTGGAATTAAGAGGAGAAATCTGGATATCAGGGCATGGTGTGGAGGCAGGAAAGGAATTTTTCCATTGCTGTTGGACGGGGAGGGGGCTGTGCCTGGCAGAGCTGACCGAATTTCCCTCTTTTCTTTCCAGGTCTCCGTGGTCAATCAGTTGGACATGCAAGTGATCGTGTCCAACGTTCCTCCCACCCTTGTGGAGCAAAACAAAGACCAACTCATCGGGTAATCCATTTATTTCCTCTACAAATACCATCCAGTTCCCTGGCTTTGGGATTAGATTAATCAGGGAGTGAGGGAATTTTTTATCTGGTCAATAAGAGCCCCCAGACACCACATCAGCAGCAGCTTCCAGGGCTCAGGTTTGCACTTGTAGCTTCTTTTTGTAACACAGAGACAATTTCGTCTATTTGCTGCCATGGAATTACACAACGCGGGATAGAAGATGCTGTAGGAAAGAGTTTATAGCCAATCTTTGTCTTTTTTTTGGTCACTTCAATCAGCAATGAGTGGCACCTCTAAGATTTTCACAGGTCTGGTCCATCCTGCCTGTTGTTCTCCATGAAATTTGAAATACCTTGGGATTGGCGGTGCAACCACTCGTTGGAAAAGTCTCAGAGTGCCTCACGTCTTCACTGGGCTAGGAAAAATTCCTGATGGATTTGCTCCTGGAGACTTGGGGCGTGTTCCCCCTTTCTCCCTCTGTTTTGGGCCAGGTGTGAGTTGGCTCCACAAGACTCGAACATCAGAACCACCACTGAAGTTGTTCAGGCAATGGGCTGAGCTCACAGGGACTGCACTTCCTGGAACCAGGAATAACTTCCTGAAAGGAGAAACTGCCTAGAAACAGAAATAACTTCCTGAAAGGAGGTTCTGCTGAGGTGGGGTCGAGCTCTTTTCTCAGGTAATAAGTGACAGGAGGAGAGGAAACAGCCTCAGCCTGCACCAGGGGAGGTTTAGATTGGATTTTAGGGAGAATTTCTTCATGGAAAGGGTGGTTTCAGCACTGGAAGGTGCTGTCCAGGCAAGTGTTGAGTCCCCATCCCTGGAAGTGTTCAAACCCATGTGGAAGTGGCACACGAGGGCATGGGTTAGTGGTGAACAGGGTGGTGGTGGTTGATGGTTGGTGACCTTGGAGGTCACCTCCAACCCAAACCATTCTGTGACTCTGTATTTCAGCAAACAAAGGTTTGGAATGAGTTTTAAAAAGTTTAAAAACTACACAATATTCCCAGGCTTTGAATTCTCCAGATCAGCTTGGGAAGTCTTTACCTTCACAAACACCATGAGCAGGTCAGTGTAGCTGGAGAATTTCTCTTCTAAAAATACGTTTTTAAGGACAACCTTTGCCAGAAGAATTACATTAACTTATATTAAAATTGGCCCATTTATTCCTGAAAATAATCTGCAGACAACAAATATCTCAAAAATAATTTTGCAGCTATGTACAAAGGTCTGTTTCACGGAGAAATCTATTTACTTCACTGCTCTCTTCAAATTTCTCATGTTTTCTTCCTAAATTTAAAATATCGCCCTCTCCCTGTTTTTATGCAGGTTTAATAATTTGTGCAGCCCATAAAAACAAAACAAGAATTTGTGATTTTTCATGTGCACCCACAGACTAAAGGGAAACCAAATTATTTGGAGTCTCAGACTGAAGTGGTTTTGCCACTTCAAATAATGCGCTAATTTATAAAAATTGAATGTGTAATTAATTAAGAGATAAAAAGACTTTATTATCAACTCTGTCTAGTGGGAGGTGTCCTTGCCTATGGAAGGGAAGTTGGAACAATATGATCTTTAAGATCCCCTCCCAACACAAACCATTCTGTGAGCCGTGAACTAAATTAGTCACTACACAGGTTACTCAGCTCTTTCTGCTCTCATTTTGGCAAACATTAATCCTTGAAAATAGAACATTTAGCCAACAGTTGGTGGTGGGGAATATTAGGAAAGGGTGAACATGGGCCATTTGTGGAATTACAGTGATTTTTCACAATAAAATAAACAGTGGTTTAAACAACTCTGGAGGAGACGTTATACCAGGTTCTGTAATTTTCATGGGGAGTTATGAGGTACTAAGAATTCTATAATTCAGTTTTTCCACACTCAGCACAGCCAGAGATGGGTGGGAGTTAATGGTCCACATAAAGGAAGCAAAGCAGGGAAGAGAGATTTAAAGCATCACTACTTGGCTTGGGAGTTTTTGGGGGGA
Source organism: Dryoscopus gambensis (assembly GCA_013389985.1). Lineage (NCBI taxonomy): Eukaryota > Metazoa > Chordata > Aves > Passeriformes > Malaconotidae > Dryoscopus > Dryoscopus gambensis. The sequence goes on from WEIT01014684.1 coordinate 181,458, forward strand.
TACAATGGACTTGCCTTCCCTGACAGTTCCAATAGGATCTTTTGCACTCATTCAATGTTTTCCTCCAGCTGCTTTATTTTCGTCGAGCTTTTCGCATTCTCCGGGCTGCACATCAAAGTCACATTTGCCATTTCTCCTGCCCAATGTGCAGAGACCCATTTCTGTCTGCCGCAGAGGGGGCAGAGACAACAGGCTGAGGCTTGGTGGAAAATTCAGTGTGCTCCTCTCCTTTAGAAAACTTGGTGGAGACAGGCAACAGAGGGTTCTTCAAATAAGGAAGTTTTGGGGAGTGCTTGTTCATTGGGCAAGGAGCAGCATTTCATGGAATGACAGCATATCCTCACTAGGAAGCGACCCAGAGGCACCATCGAGTACCACTCCTGAAATTCAACTGGAATAAAAGAGCCAAAGTGGTTCTCAGAGCTTTTAATTCATTGGCTTTCATGTGATGGCAACTTAAAGCCCTGCCTAAAGTCAGACAAGCCACACTGCCAAGAGAGACCTGAGCTTCTCCCATCCTGCAAGGAAGAAAACTGTCTTGGGAAGTGAATTCCTCTGTACACTCCTGTCTGGATGAGATGTCACATCAGTTCCTCTGAACTGGAATAGTGGAGTGGCTTAAAATGCGAGTTTGGATCAAATACAGAGAGTCACAGCTCAGGCTGCAGGGAGCACAGCGGGCACCTGGTGGCACCTCCCTGCTCCAGCAGGGCCATCCCAGAGCAGCGGGCACAGCCCTGTGTGCACACAGCTCTGCAACAGCCCCGGGGAGGAGACCCCACAGCCTCTCTGCACAATCTGCTCGGGGCCGGGCCCTGCCCAGGGCACAAGTTCTGCCTCCCGGGCAGGGCAATCGCTGCCATCGGGCCCTGCCCGTGGCTCTGGGGCCATTGCCGGGCCCCCGGAGCAGAGCCCGGGCCCCGCTCGGAGCCCTCCCTGCAGCCAGGGACACCCAGGCCTGAGGGCCCCTCTCAGCTGGGGCTCCTCTCGAGGCTGCCCGGCCCCAGCTCCCTCAGCCTTTGCTGGGCACGGAGATGCTCCAGGCCCTTGCTCAGCCCCGCAGCCCCCGCTGGCCCCGCTGCAGGAGCTCCCTGGCCCCGCTGTGCTGAGGAGCCCAGAGCTGGGCACGGCACTGCAGAGGTGCCCGGGGCTGGCAGAGGGGCAGGATCCCTCCCTGCCCTGCTGGGAATGCTCTTCCTGCTGCCTCTGGGATATCAGGACCCCCAAGTCCTCCCTGTGCAGCCTCCTGGGGTCTTTCCCCTCACTTCAGCCATGCTTTTCTCACTCAGTTTTATACTCTTCAAAGAATGAAGCAGGTCCCTGGGTAAGGAAAATCCATGCTGAGCCCTCTAACACAATGCAGAAGTGGCCAGGCAGGCTTTTCCCTGAAAATCCAAATGTGGAACCAAGTGCTGATCCTTGGAGATATTGCTCAGGGAGTTTTTGGTAATATGAACATTGAACCTTCCGACTTAATGGTTTGCATATCTAAAGCTGGCTGCCATCATTCCTCAAAGGAACTCTACTTAGTGCACAGAAACTGTGCTGCACTTAAAAGAGATGTTATCAAATACTGCAGCGATAAATACTGCTGTGAATTATAGATCATAATACACCTCACATGTACATTGTGCATCATATATGATTTTATGTCTAATCAGAGTATATGAGACAATAAATTTTATATCTGGGAGCTGGAACACACAGTCCTCAGGGAAGTGTTTCAGAACGTGGATAATTTCCCTGCAGTTGTTTTTTTTTCTTCTCCTCAGTCCCTGAATTGGTAAAAAAAAGGAGCACATCTGAGCTGCAGGGTATAAATCAGTCAGTCTAGTTACTTCTCCCACAGGAGAAGTCACATTCCGGTGCTCACTTTATGATTTTTGCCAGGTAATTACTGAATTAAATCTAATTACAGCTGACTGGGCCATTTGCCGGTTGGGGTGGTGGCAGTGACCTTGCCCGTGAGCCCTCTGCACAGGTGGCACTTGGTTTCGTGCCCTTTCTGAAACATTCCTAAGTCACAGGTCCAGCTGTAGCTGCCTTGTCCTTTACCCTTTACCTCCCTGAGAGGAACATTTTGGGGTCAGCTGCCTTGTGCTTTACCCTTTACCCCTTGCTCTTTACCCTTTACCTCCCTGAGAGGAACATTTTGGGGTCAGCTGCCTTGTGCTTTACCCTTTACCCTTCACCCTTTACCCCTTGCTCTTTACCCTTTACCTCCCTCAGAGGAACATTTTGGGGTCAGCTGCCTTGTGCTTTACCCTTTACCCTTTGCCCTTTACCCTTTACCTCCCTGACAAGAACATTTTGGGGTCGCTTTGCTCCTGTCCCTCCACTCCAACTCCCCTCCCATTCCCTTTTTTCTCTGTCACTCCTTCACACTGAAACGTTTCATTCCAAATTAAGCTGCAGACTTAGAAAAGGAATAGATTAGATAATACCAGAATTGATTGGATTAGATTAAATAGATCCAATCTGATGAAATAAATAGATTAGAGGGACATGTGCCACTGTTGTCCTATTTCATGTCCAGCCAGTCTGGCTTTGCTGGGAGAGTGTCCCATGGCTTGGTGCAGTGTTCACAGAGCCTGTTCCGCCCTCGGCCTCCCTCCTGAGCAATCAGGGTGATTAATAACTGCAGGCCACCTTTATCAAGCTGGGTAATAGAGACCCAAGCTTCTACAACTCCAGCCTCTCCCCTTGCTACTCCCCCTGGCAGCCGGGAGCCGCGGTTCAGCGAGCTCCTGCTCTCCGTGACTCCCGGGGCTGCTGAGGTGACGGATCTCTCAAAGCTCTCTGATGCCGTGCACAGCTCCTGGGATGAAGCTGTGAACTCCCACTTTCCCTGGGAATTGCTGACTATCGCAGGAAAAGCCCTTTTGTGCTGAGATCTGGAGATCGTCCTCGGGGTCGGCGGGGAGATGTCTCTGGGCATTATTCTTTGGATGAGCGCGGTGTTCTTTCTGTGACTGCGACAAATGAGGCTGAAATAAGAAGTTGCAGTGTGTGTAGGGGTTTTGGAGGGCAGGATTTTACAGGATGAGCACAAAGGGAAGGAAAGCAACTTCAGCAGGGTGTAAGAAAGAAAATTTCCTCTCTGGTGTGCAAACCAATCTGCTTGTGGTGGTGCTGGGGTGACAGTGGGACTTGAATCTTAAAGGCCTTTCCCAGCCTTAATGACTCCTGATTCCCTGCTTTTATCGGGTTAGGGTAAGCAGGTATGAAGGCATTGGCTCCGGGTTGTTTTCTGGATATTGGGGATGTTCTTTTATGCAGAGGGAATTGGCTCAGTGCTGCTCCTTCCTGCTGGATACATGTGCGATAGAAAAATAACCTTTGTGAAAGGCTGTTTTTTAAAAAAAAGGGATGGTTTTAGGCTTGGAATAAACCCCAGGCACCACAGGAAGGGCAGGCTCCCTGAGCTCTATTTATGTTGTAATAAGGAATCTGGGAGCTGGGACTGCAGTGTATCCTCCCCAAATCTATCACTGACTGCACCAGAGGGGCTGGAGTTCGTCCTTGTCTCACGGGGAAAGTCCAGTTGAAAATCCAGCAGTTTCATGGTCAATTGTGAATCTCACAAAGACTCCACACGGCCAGAATTTGGCTGAAGTGGAGCAGAATTGAGGAGCTCATTAAAGCACTTAAACAGTCTGTACTGATGCTGATGGGGGGAGCTGGATGCTCTCAGCTCTGCATGGTTGCCAAATTTGTATTTCCAAACACCTAGAACACAAATTTATCGTTATTGTTGTACCAGGTTATTTTTGGGAACTAGAATTTTGGCCAAAAATTATGCAGGATATCGAGTCTTTCAACACTTCTCACTCCAAGTCTTTGGTGATTAGAGTCCTGAAGGACAGAATGTTTGGGGGATTTTTTTTTGTTTGTTTTCCATTTCTGAAATTATTTTGCGTGCTCCAAGAACATAACTGTTAAGCCTGGTAAATTACTAAAGAGCTGCCTGCTGTGATGCCAGGGTGAACCCCTAAATGTAATCCTGTGCTCTCCAGGGTTTTGTACCCTTGAAGGGGGTACGGCAACCTCAGGTGTGGATATAAACACACAGACATGGCACTGAGAGCAGGCCGGGAATGCGGTGCCTTATCCCAGATTTTGGGCTTTGGTCTGCTGCTCTCAGGGATGTTCTGGGAAGTCCCAGTTCAGGAATGTTCTGAAAGCCCCTTTCCAGTACCTAAAGGGGATGTGCAGGAAGGCTGGAGATGGGATTTTCACAAGAGTGGGAAGTGCCAGGACAAGGGGAATGGCTTCCCACTGCCAGAGGGCAGGATATTGGATATTGGCAACAAATCCTTCCCTGGGAGGGTGGGCAGGCCCTGGCACAGGGTGCCCAGAGCAGCTGTGGCTGCCCCTGGATCCCTGGCAGTGCCCAAGGCCAGGCTGGAGCAGCCTGGGACAGTGGGAGGTGTCCCTGCCCATGGCGGGGGTGGCACTGGATGGGCTTTAAGGTCCCTTCCAACCAAACCATTCTGGGACTCCATGGAGCAGAATTCCCCAGCTAAGGACCAGCTCAGCAGACCAACACCCCTGCATTATTTTGCCTTTCCATTTCTTTCGCATCTAAAGGTGAAAAAAAATCACCTGAGGGTTTTCAGGGAACTTTGGGCCGCAGGATCTCCTCAGTGACAGAGAAAATCCTCTTGTCCAGTGTCACTGCTGGCAGCTGGGGGAGCTGTGCTAATGGAGATGCACTGGGAGGCATTTCCCTCACCGCTGAGCAGCTCCAGTGCAGTTGGAGCAGCTGGAAAGGCTCCCCACCTGCTCTGCTCCTGCTTCCACCTCTGGCTGCTGGGAGGATGGGAACGACCCTTGCGGCATTAACAAGAGACAGACTTATTTTCATTTGAATTCTGCTGATCAGTACAGCAGAGCTGTGGCCACTGTTGTTACTTAAAAGGAGGAATCTAAAAAGAATTGATTCTTGTGAGTACCACTACAAGCAAGTGGCCACTTTCAGTGGAGTTCTAAAGCACTGCAGTGTTCTCAGCATCACAAGTTCAGCTGAAGGATTTTTCAAACAACCCTACAGGGAACTGCCCTATTTTTAAGTGAATTATTTAATTGCTGCTTTTCAGTCTTCAGCATGATTTTGTTCTCTGTTTTAACTTAAACATGCAATTTGTGTGCTTCAAATTGAACACTGCTGCCATTCTGCTGGGCTCTGTGGGGTTTCCTGCAATGTCAGTAAAGCCAATGTCTGCAGTGTAGCCATTTCTCAGCAAGTCCTGTCGCAGAATTCCTGAAAGGTTTGGGCTGGAAAGGACCTCAAAGCCCATCCAGTGCCACCCCTGCCATGGCAGGGACACCTCCCACTGCCCCAGGCTGCTCCCAGCCCCAGTGTCCAGCCTGGCCTTGGGCACTGCCAGGGATCCAGGGGCAGCCCCAGCTGCTCTGGGCACCCTGTGCCAGGGCCTGCCCACCCTCCCAGGGAACAATTCCTGCCCAATATCCCATCCATTCCTGCCCTCTGGCAGTGGGAAGCCATTCCCTGTGTCCTGGCACTCCAGGCCCTTCTCCAAACTATTCTGTTTGTTCTTCAGTTTTAAAAATGTTTTAGGCAAAGATATTCTCAAAGGCAATGCATTCCAGCAGGATGCCAGGGATTTCTGAGGAAAGGGAATGTTGTTACCAATTCTGCCAGAAGTGACCCTACATTATCACCCTCCAACCTCATAGAGCATTTCTGTCTTGGGTGTAATAAGAGTTCTGTACAAGGAAACAGAAAAGGACATGGGGAAACGGCCTCAGGCTGGGCCAGGGGAGGCTCAGCTTGGACAGCAGCAGGAATTTCTGCATGGAAAGGGTGCTCAGGCCTTGGCAGGGGCTGCCCAGGGAGGGTTGCAGTCCCCATGCCTGGAGGTGCCCAAGGAAGGCCTGGAGGTGGCACTTGGAGCTCTGGCTGGGGACAAGGTGGGCATCGGGCACAGCTTGGATTCTGGAATTCCAAGAAAAGCATCTCCTCCTGCAGCAAGAGAAGATGATTAAATGCTAATTGTGGAGGCAAATCCTTTCCATATTTGTTCTGCCTGACACCTTGTGCCAAACACCCTTGTAAGAATGGTTGTGGTTTCTTTTCGGCCGTTTACACTCCCATCATGTTTGGTGGGGTTTTATAATAATCTCCGTATCCCAGACTGGTCCTGTCAGGTTTTCCCTGAGGGAATTATTGTTGCTGAGGTGTCTGTGATGGGTCCTCACCTTGGCTGCCAGTGCAGAGCGAGCACAGATAAGCAGAGTTTTCCATATCTGCAAACAACAGGAGAGCTTGTTCAGAGGGCATCACTCCATGAACACTGTGTCAGCCAATCTGTATCCCTATCTTCTCTGCAATAATTCCACATATTCATTCTTCAGGTATGACCTGGCTCTGACACACTTGGACTTTTCATGATCTTATAAAAAAGCTTTAAAGCTTACACCGAGTTTTAAGGGCACACTAAACTTCCACACAAAGAGAAGAGATGCTCCTTGGATAAATGTGAAGCAGCAGTCTTGAAAGACCAGGAGCTGGTGGAAATCTTGTGTCAGGAAGAAATCCACCACAGCAAAAATGTAACCTCAGCAAGTGCAGAGGTTTTGTGTTAAACGAGTGACTTCCTAAAGTCACTGATGTCCTTTTTTGTGGGAGATGTGTCTTCCTCCACACCCTGGTGCATCCTTGATGGATCAGGCAGCACATTCCCTCTCATTCCCTTGGTTTTGCCTCCCAGCTCAGCTATTGATTTTTGATTTTCTGACCATATCAATTATCCCCGGAAATTCTATATTTTCTTGTATTTTAGATGGAATGCTTAGACATCCAAATGCTCTGGTTTATTTCTCCCTCCTTTTTTGCCCAGAGTTGATGATATTTGATTTTATACCTTTGTTTATCAAACTTTCCATGGGCTTTGAGTAAACCTTTCTTGGTCCCACGTTGGAAACTTCATCAGCCTTTAGCAAGTCTGGGTGCTGTTGTTGCTGTTTTTGTTGTTATTGTTGTTATCTCTGGATCCTATCAGCCTTTCTTTCCTCTGCTTGTGGAATCCTGCTGCAGTTTATTTGATTTTATTTCCTGTCGTAAACGTGTCAGCCCAATATTCCAATTTCCTCCTGCCTGTAAAGCCCGGTGCCTTTTGGAGCAGCAGGTGTTGCAGCCCCTGCATTGTGTGCTATCGGAGGGCCAGATGAAATATCCCACCGAAAATCGTTTGAGTGGTCGTTTCTCTGGGTGAAAATTTATGGAATGCACCCCGTGGAAGGCTAGAATGGAAGCGCTGGAATCATATAACTTAATAAAAGGATGACGGGGGGGGTTGTGTGAAATACAGGCGGTGTTTCCCGTGAGCCGTTTAAAACTCAACTGGGGTCATAAATACAAAGAGCTCAACTTAAGGACACATTTTCTGAAGACCTCTCCAAGCACTGCTGAGCTTTTCCCAGGAGTTCAGCATTTCAAAGGTTATATGGAGCAGGGATTCCTTTTTAAAAGTTCTCTGGAGGTCAAAATCCTTCTCATCCTGTGGGTTTTGCCTATCAGTACCTCACTTGGGCTGTGGGCAGCAGCATGAATCAATCACTGCAGCTTTCTGGCTCCGTCTTCCCTTTAGGATTTTGGAACGCTACGTCCAAGACCAGATTCCGGGCGCGACGGTCGTGGTGGAATCGATCGGAGCACGGAGGTTTGGGGATGGATATTCCGAGGAGGATTACACCAAGTCCGACCTCATGGTCTATGCCATCGACCCGCAAACCAACAGAGCCATCATGAGGAATGAACTTTTTAAGTGAGTATTTCACTTGTTACTCTCCCTCTGTTTCCATGGACTGTTTGGGAATCTGTTGCTCTGTTAGAAACTGGTTCAGCATAAAGGGAATAGGAAAATCCATTGAAGCAGCTGCTGCATGGATATCCCCTATGGATACCCTGGGCATTTGCCACATCCTAGTTCAGTCCAGTGCCTCGGGCTAAATTGGCCCAATGCACATGATTCCAACATTGCTTGAATAGGTTTTGTCCACCCTGTGGAGGAGCTTCCAGCTGAAATTCCTCCAAGGAATTTCCTTCATGTGTACCAAGAGTCCTGTGGGATCTCCAGGCNTCCTGCATGGAATTTCCTTCCTGTGTACCAAGAGTCCTGTGGGATCTCCAGGCTTTGGTGCTGCAGTGTTGACCTTCGGGCTTCCCACGGTTTCTGTTTGGAGCGTGAGTCCTTTCTTCTTCTCTTTGGGAACTGAGGGAGAGGAAGAAAGGGAAAGGGGGAAAGGGAAAGGGGGAAAGGAAAGGGGAAAGGGAAAGGAGGNTGGTTTCTGTTTGGAGCACGAGTCCTTTCTTCTTTTCTTTGGGAACTGAGGGAGAAGAGGAAAGGGAAAGGGAAAGGGAAAGGGAAAAGGGAAAAGGGGAAAGGGAAAAAAGGAAAAGGAACAGGAAAAGGAAAAGGAAAAGGAAAAGGAAAAGGAAAAGGAAAAGGAAAAGGAAAAGGAAAAGGAAAAGGAAAAGGGAAGGGGTGGCTTGCACCTTGTGTAAAACACAGACAGTGGGGCATGACCCAGTGCACACCTCCACACAGGCAGTCGGGCTCTTCAAAATGCAAATCAGGCTCTTCTTCTAAAGAAAAAAACCCTTTTTTGGTGTTTTTGCACGTGTTTCACCTTGGTGTTGGTTTTTATCTCAGTGAGAACCCCACCAGGCTCTTCCTGTGCTGAGCACGTCCTCAGCAGCCTGGCAGGAAAAGGCTGCGAACCACGGCAGGGAAATGGGGTTGGAAAAAGGGGAAAAGGGCTTCTTCTCCTGAGCTCCTGGAGGAGTGCAGAAGAACCACAGCGTGGGAAAGCTGTGCAGATATTCAGTTTAGAGGCTGGGAAAGATCACTGGGATCAGTCTGAGCAAGTTTGGGAAGTCCTCAAAACAATTCTGCTTGGAACAATCTGTCAGTAAAGCAACTGCACCAGAAAATCCAATCAATGACATTGGGTGTTGTTATTGAAGGTTAATTTCCTGTCAAAAATTAGGCCTTTTGTTTTGTATTTTTAATTTGTCCAGGCTCAGTTTTATTAGAATTTTAAGTGCTAAATTAAAGCATCCATTGTTGCTTTTGATTTCTGGGTCCCACCAAGGTCTAGGCTCATGATCACATCATCCTCTGCATTTTTATTCCTAAGTTCTGCTCTGGGCTATGTTTTAATTCTTTTAATCGCCTAAAGTTTTCTCTGAACCCTCTCCAGTCTTCCAGCATCATTTTTCTGAACAAGGAATATTAAAAAAATGAATATTTTATATAAAAATGTTATATAAAATATAATTAATAGCAATAGCAGCTTTCAGAGGGGTGGCAATAGAACCTCCTTCCTTCCCCTGGCATTTGTCTGTAGTTATCCCCATGGTCATTCAGTCCTTTCAGGGCTCGGTGATGCTCTGGGTGTTTCTGGTCACTTGTCCACTATTGGTGGTTCCCAGAATGGAGTCACTGTGATCTTCTCCCACTTTTATTCAAGATTCTGACACCCTTTTCCTCCCCTCTGTGGAAAGCTCTCAGTAAATCCACTACTATCAGGGTATGAAAATCAGCTGTTAGCCGAACATGGAGGCAGTTGGCTCTTTGAATTGCAGGAAAAATAAACTTCCCTTTGCAGACTCTCTTCATGGTGAGAAAAAAGTCTCCCTCTTCATTTTGGCACCCTTTGAAAATATCGGAATATCTTTTTAGGGATGTTCAGATGTCCAGTGAAGTACCCAGAGCAGAATAGAGTTAAGATGGGTTAAAAATCAGATTTTCCAACAGGAAGGGAAGGGGGAATCATCTGAGAAACAAACTCATTAAAATGCTCCCTGCGCCTGCACACTCAGCTTTTTAGGGGCTTTTTTTCTTCTCTTCAAAAGCTTTTAAATATTTAAATCAGCAAAATTCCAGGGAATGCTTCCCTGCCTTTAGGGTGGAGGTGAGTGAGTGTCAGCTCACCGGAGTAAGGAGACAGAGTTTTGCAGCAGGAGTTCCCCAGTTTTCACTGGAAAGTAGGAGAACCGCAGGAGATTTGAGCCAGGGATGTACCCAAACCTCCAAAGATTTTAACCCCCTAAAAAGATGAAGCTCCCTCCTGGCAGTTTGATTTCAGAGGGATGGCTCAGGGTTCCTCCTGCCACGGTCACAGGACTTTGGCAGTGGTTGTCCCCTCACTGGGAAGCCATGAGTCCCAACCACCCTTCTGCTGGCCAGGAATCTGCTCTGGATCTGACAGTGGGAGAAAGGATCATTTCATAAACTGGATGTGATGGGAGAAAGGTGACTAAGCCCGAAAGAAACAGAACTTCCTGGTTTAAACATATAATTACCAGTAAGGAAGCTAAATTCCCACAGGGGATTTTCCAGGTGTACCACAATTCCATGATGCATCCAGGACCAACAGCACAGATTTAGTGACTTCTGTCAGCTGGGATTTTTACACAGCTCACCAAATGATTGTGTATTGGAAGATACCTGTGGCTTTTCCAGAATGGGCTTTTTTGGGAACACCCTGCTGTGTTCCTGCTCCTAAAACAGAGTCGAGGCTCTGATTTAATGGAATTTCTTGTGGACCTGTCACTGTTTGAAAACAATTATTTGTGAAGGTCAAATGCGAGGGGAAATGAGGATGGAGTGGAACAGCAGGGGGAGAACTGCAGGGATACAGGCAGGAGTCAGGGATCCAAACCCAAAGCAGCTGGTGCTGCGAGGAGGAGGTGGACACAGCAGCTCATCCCAGCAGCAGCTGAAGAGAGTCACATTTGTCACCAGGAGAAGCAAACCCCACTGAACCAAAGCGTGAGGTTCCCGTAGTCCATAATATTAATCCCACAATAATTCCAGGAAAATATTTGTCTGGAAAACAAAGTATGATTTAGAAGTTATGGATGTAGCAGCCACTGCCATGGGGGAAAACCCATGTGTCTCTCAAGATTTGCAGAATTTTCCCTGTCCTGTACTTTGTTGGACTGATACACAACAAGAGATCCATATTTTTCCTTAAGACTGTTATAATTGATTACCCAAAGCTTTTATTAATCAGGGCTCCCATGAAACAGAATCATTGAGGTTGGAAAGAACCCTGAGCTCATCAGGTCAAACCCTAACCCAGCACTTCCAAGCCCACCACTAAACCGTGTCCTCACATCCACACATTTATGGAAGACCTCCAGGCCTGGGGACTGCACCCCTCCCTGGGCAGCCCCTGCCAAGGCCTGAGCACCCTTTCCATGCAGAAATTCCTGCTGCTGTCCAAGCTGAGCCTCCCCTGGCCCAGCCTGAGGCCGTTTCCCCTTGTCCTGTCCCTGTTCCCTGGGAGCAGAGCCCGACCCCCCCGGCTGCCCCCTCCTGTCAGGGACTTGTGCAGAGCCACAAGGGCCCCCCTGAGCCTCCTTTGCTCCAGGCTGAGCCCCTTTCCCAGCTCCCTCAGCTGCTCCTCATCCAGCTTTTGCTCCAAACCTGTTTGATAACACCCCCAAAATGGGTCTGAATAGTACCTGCACTTCTCTATTCCCTCCCTCTCCCACAAACCCCTAAAAGACTCGGAGGCCACTCAGATAATTTCCCAGACAGAAACGTTCAGCCTCCTTTCCTATCTTTTCTAAGGAAGAGGCTTTGATTTATTGGAGCATAAAAACCAGTTGAATCCAGCAAATTCCTCCTGCATAAATTAAGTGGAAAATGTCCCCCGTTAAAAAGAAACTGTGTGAAGCTCCTGCACAACGTGTCAGGTTCCATCATGGAGTAAATGCTCACGGCTGAGTTACGAACCTGTTAAAAAGGGTTTGTCAGGAAAGTGCCGGCAGAATTTCAACAGAGAGATGGTTAAAATCACCCAGGGATTTAATGCTGTCCTGCTGAGAAGGCTTTTGCCAGCTCAAAGGATGTGGGACATGCACCAGTGACATCTAGCGAGCAGCAAAAGAATGTTTATATTCACTTTATGCCATCATTTAGGTTGGAAAAGGGATTTTTTTTTCTTAAGTACCAAGGAAATGGTTTGTGGAAGACATCAGGAATGGGAATTATTCTTCCAGACACCTTTGTGAGGGTGGGGATGAACAGCCTCAGTATCATGGAACCAGCACAAATTCATCATTCAGGACAAGTTGTTCTGCTTGTGACAAGATCCAGTTCATCCACTGCACCCTCAGAGCAGAGTGGATTCTCCTCAAAATTCAAAAAAAAATAAAACAGGGACAAGAAGTGCTGCAAGAATTTATCAGGAAATTAATCTGAGGGGAAGTCGATTGTGAGAAATTACCACCCTTGAAGAAATGGTCTTTGAGGAGTGGAATTTCTGTCCCGTGATCAGAGTAAGGAAATCAAATCTATCTCAGGCTTTCTTTAGACATTCAGAGTTTATACACAAAAATATAGACTTTTTTTTTTCTTTTTTATTTGAAGTTTTCTGCGGTTTTTTTCCCTTCATCTTTCACCAGGAGAACCCCTGCACATGTAAGGATCTGGAATTCTGCTATGGCTCCCAGCTTTTAGGATCCTCCATCCTAACACGTCTCCTGCTTTGGTCTTTGGAGCTGGGCAGCTTGTGAGACACTCAATCCTCACTTCTGGAGTGATCCAAGGATTTTATTTTCCTTCACAAGTTAAAGCCTTGGCCAATGTATTTTTTGTCCAGCCAGCCAAAGAATTTCCCTAAGGAGCTGAGAAAATCCTCTAAAAACTACCTGATTTTAGGGTAACAGCAATCATAGAATCATTAAGGGTGGAAAAGACCTCTGAGGTCATCGAATCCAACATTCCCCCAGCACCGCCAAGGCCACCACTGACCCCTGTCCCCAAGTGCCACATCCACAGGTTTTTTGAACACTTCCAGGGATGGTGACTCCACCACAGCCCTGGGCAAGACCAAGGTGATCTTTAGGGCAGAGCGGTCCTTAGGGATATATCCAGGAAGAGTTGGTTGATCCTCGGGATCAGAGCAGAGGGGGAAAAGCACAAAGCAAGGCCTTCGCGATACCACCGAGGGCTTTGTGCCCCTGGCAGTCAGGATAAGCTCAGCTCAGCCCTCCTTTTCAGTGTTAAAACTGTGTCCTGGTGTTAAGTGCATTGAATTGTCCCTGGCACCGGGATTACAGGGAATTGCCACTCTTCCAAAGCCCACAAGGACGACGTATGTGCTTTATTGGGCTATTAACCCACCGTAATTAAACTCTCTTCATGAACTTGGCCCTAATAGCGGGGTGTTCTTGTGCCGTTGAAGGTTCCTGGATGGCAAACTGCTGGATATCAACAAGGAGTTCCAGCCCTACCTGGGCCAGGGCGGGCGAATCCTGGAGATCCGCACGCCGGACGTGGTGGCCAACGTGAAGAAGCAGGCGCAGGCCGTGGGCTACACGGAGGGGGCACTGCTGGCCCTGGCTGTCATCATCATCCTGTGCTGCATGCCAGCCATCCTCATCGTCATGGTCAGCTACAAGCAGTGAGTATCCCCCACCTCCTCCTCTCCCAGGGGTTGTAACCGTGTAGTAGAGATGCTGCATTTCATAGCAGAGCCGCTTCAACGATTATTACCTGTCATCGCGAGGGTAATTTCTATTTATTGTTGACCATTTCTGTAATATTTTGTATGTATTATCTATATTTCTATTAGATATATTTCTAGTATATAAACTAGTTTCTGGTTTTAATGCCTTCTCACCTCAAGGGTTGCTCAGTGCTTGGTGTGGTGAACACAAACATTGAAAATCCACAGGAAGTGCGTCCATGGTGCAGGATTTTATTGCCAGGACACCAGCTCAAACCCCAGGTGTTTGGCACAAAAGTGAGGATTCAGAGCTGAACTCCAGGCCAAAAAGAAAAAAAAATTAGGGGAAAAAGGTGCTGTTTCAAAAAATCAAATTAGAGCATTCCAATGTTTTTGCTTAAATCCTAAAATATTCTTTCCTGAGCTTCTTACCTGCAAATGTTTCCTGGAGGGTTTGTTTTCTGCCATTTTAGGGCAACATTAGAGATATTTTTTGATATTTCCTCTTGCCTCTTATATACTGAAGAGGTTCCAGTAATTGGCTGATAAATGAATCCAAATCGACATCTCCAACAAGTTCCTCTCAACTAAAATTTTCAGGTCCATTCATATTTAAAGTCAATGCATTTGGATTTAAAGGCTCCATATATATTCTTATTTATTTATTTATTTATTTATTTATTGGTAGATTTATTCTCTAATTAAGGATTATATTCATAAATTTATGTATAAATCATATTCATAGATTTATAAATCCATTTATTCATGGATTTATTCTGTAATTAATGATTATATTCATATCCCCATTTCCCCAACTTGGGTCAAGGGAAAAATGCCATTTAAAGGAGTTTGGAAGAGCTTGACCAACTTCTGCACCACTGGAAAGGCAGATCATTTCCAAACTGCTCTTTCTCTCCCAGAATTCTATGGAAAATTTGCTTCCATGAGCCAGTTCATCCTCCAATTCATTGGTGGCTCTTATCTGAATTGCAGATTCTTTAAAGAAATGGAACAGCCCCATTTTGCCTTAGCATCTGTTACATTATCCAAACATCATCAATCTCTTTTAGGAGCTCTCAAGAATCTGCCTAAATTCATTTCATCCAAAAATCCCATTTTTCCCATCTAGAAATCTGACTTGGAGTGGGATTTATGGCAGCCCATTGTGAATAAATTGTATTTTTATGGAGAGAGCCAAAAAAAATGAAAGGAATTTTAGAGTTAAATTAAAATCCTGAGCCTTATGTTTTTGCGTTCCAGCCTTTTTCATTCCTTTTCCAAAGGAATCTCAGTATTTTTCCTAAAATATTTCTTTAGTAAAAAATCTAAAAATGATTCCTTTGAAATCCAGTATCCAGCACAACCCTGCAAGGTACTTATAAATTATTTATTATTTACTAATCACAAAAGAATGGCATCTTCTAAATAAGAACCAAAAATAATACTCCTTCATTATTAAAAATATTTTCTATACATTTTTGAAACATGCTAAAATGGGAAAATATAAATAAAATAACAATTATATTATTTATATTGTTATATATAAAATAATTAAATATCAAAAAACAGGTATAAAAATGCACCTGCTTAAGAAAGAACAGGAGAAATATTCATGTTTTCATGTCTTGCTTTCTTTCCCTGTTGTAATTCACATTTCTGCTGACTACAGAACTGTTTCCAGGGGATCAAAAGTAGCAGCCAAACGCTGTTCAGCTCTGGAAGTTCTGATTCTTTAAACAAGTCATTAATTCTGGAACTTGACGTGTGGAATAATTAAGTAGCCTGTAGTTTATTACTCCTGTTAGAGTCACTGTTATGGGCAGCTGTTGGGATCAGAATTTATTTAACCTTCCTTTTTATCTCTTTTTTTGCAACCAAACAGATTCAAAGAGTAAGTATTCATTTCCAGCTTTGTTTCTTCCAGCTTCCATAGGACTACTGACAAATTTTATTCTCAAAATATATTAAATATAGGGGTTTTTTAAATTCGTATACTCCAACTTGATCCTGAACTCTTGGTGTGATGAGTTTAAAAGGGATTTAATTTTATGGCTACTCAGTGTCATTGGGGCAGATCAGTCACATCACCCTGGTGGTGCTCCTCACACGAGGAGCTTTTCTTTCTAGACAGCAAACAGAAATTTATTCCACAGTGATTTTACTCCATATGAAAAAACAAACAAACAAACAAACAAGCAAACGACAAAAAAAAAGGATTTTTTTTCAGGAAAAACCATTCATTGAACAGAAATTTCACAGCCAACTCCATTAAAAAAAAGGAGTTGTGAGTGGACAAGGGGGAGTGGCATCAAACTGAAAGAGAGTAGGTTTAGATGGGATATGGGGAAGGAATTGTTCCCTGGGAGGGTGGGCAGGCCCTGGCACAGGGTGCCCAGAGCAGCTGGGGCTGCCCCTGGATCCCTGGCAGTGCCCAAGGCCAGGCTGGACACTGGGGCTGGGAGCAGCCTGGGACAGTGGGAGGTGTCCCATGGCACTGGGTGGGCTTTAAGGTCCCTTCCAATCCAAAGCATCCTGGGTTCTGGGAAGCTCTGGGATGCCACCAAAACAGAACAACAGGGAGCTGAAAAATCCAGTAGAAGATGATCACAGTACTGCTTCGATGAAGACAAAATCCAGGGATGTTTATAAACCACAGGGCAAGAACATAGAAAACTTCACATTTGGCTTTACTGGGGGCATGTTTTGGGGTGCTCTGATGAGTGTTTCTCCTTCCCCCCTGGCTCTCCAAAGGCGCCAGGCTGAGTGTGCCAAGACTGCGAGGATCCAGATGGCTCTGCCAGCAGGAAAACCGGCCGGAGCCGCGGCCAACAACCTCTATGAGGAGCTTGGGGACAGCACCATGTGAGTATTCCTTGAGATCCATCCAGAAAAGCACTGCCCAGGGCAGCCTAGGATAGTGGGAGGTGTCCCTGCTCATGGCAGAGGGGGGGATGAGGTGGGCTTTGAGGTCCCTCCCAGTCCAAACCATTCTTGGATTCTTGGATTCTGTGAAATGGCTTCGTGCAGCCTCTGTGCAAAGGGCTTTTCTTCATTCCCCAGATGCTTGGGGTTCTCCAGCATCCAGAAAAGAAACAGGCTGGCTCTGGAAGGAGGGAAAAACCCAATGTAATCATCTTGTAGTGCACGGGGGAACCTTTACCAGGCTCTAAGTGGGCAGAAAGGCCTCACCAGATGGTTTTGCTAAGAGCAAGATCCTACTGCAGGTCATTGCTGCCAGGCTTGCATTCCTTGGCACATCCAGGCCAGCATTCCACGTTTTCCAAAGCTGTTGAGTAAACACATCCAATAAAATTCATTCTTATCCATTGCACACATCCGAAATGATAATTCCCTAAAAACTGCTGCCCCAAAGTCCCAATTTCCTGTAGTAAGAAGTGTTCGGTTTGTTGGGGGTTTTTTACTCTAAATTTAAAACTGTTTAAATATTGAAATTAAAGGAACTATCAAAGCAGAGAAACCCCTGGCAGCTCAATAAATGTGTCTTTTACCTCTTCCATGCTCATAAAATAATAATCTTGCAAGGCTGCCTCCCTTTTCATGCCTCTGTAAACCTGAAGTTGATGGACTCCAACAACAATTTAACTCACAGCAGGAAAATATTCCAGTCAATTATTATTTGTCTGATACTCGGGTGGGGGTTGTTGAAAAGCTTTGCCATGCTTCCTCATCTCTGTTTATACTTGAAAACCAAGGAGTTCTGAAGAGCCCAGCTTTAATAATATTTGGAGCAGGTAGGGAATGAATGGATGGTGGAAACGAGGATTGCTCCATTTTCAATCATGATTTGTTTTGCCCAGAAAGTTGAAATTTTCCAGCTGCTGTGATGGAGTTTATGAAATGTTACAGGGCCATGAGAGGGCTTTAACTCTGGGACAACTGGGTGCAGCCTCTGCGTGTGGAATAATTCCAGGGCTTGAGCTTTTCTGGGTAAATAGGGGGCTAAAACATGCTGGGAGCAGGAATAGCTTCTCCTAAGGGCTGAATTCTTGCCTTTTGCAATTGTCAGGTTCTGCTTGGGCAGGAAGGGAGGAAAAATGTGTGGAATAAAGTTTTTTGGAATGGGAACACTTCTGCTTGTGAGTCAGTCTGTACCTTTAGGCAGGGGGGTGCCTGCTGGATAAAATTCACTTTTTTTTCTTACACTAAACCAAATTTTTGCTGACATTAATGATGGGATGCTAAACCCAGAAAAAGCTTCATTGTGCTTTATCTGCAAAGGTTTTTTGGGCTTTAGTACTGCCCCAAAGAGGTGCCAGTTCCCAGATCTGCAGTATTGACTTTGAGGCTTAGCTTTATGTTAATTTGGACAAAAAATAGTCTTTGTTGCACCAAAAAAAGTGCTGTAGTTGGAATATTTTCTCTCAGATGTCTTTGCATACAACCAAGGCTTATCCATCATGCTGAGGAACTGATTAAATACAAAAATCCTTCAAAGATAAATCAAAATCCATAGGATTTTAAAGAAAATAACAGCCTTCAATAAATATAATTACAAATTAACTTTTTCTTCTCCATTAAATATTTTACTGCAGGGCACAGGTATACCTTAGGAAATTCTTATTTGGGAAAAATCTTTTATTGCCATTTTTCATGAGTTTTAGTACAATATTGCCCCAGCAGACTTAGTTGTCCTAAGTCTGCCATCTTTCATTTACAGTGTCTTGTTTGCTTTCTTTGGTGCTTATAGCAAATGAAATGGAACAAAGCTCTTTAGTTTTAAATCTGCCTTGTCTCACCATTTTCATTTTTCCCTGTCTTTGGATCCATAGGCATCAGTAAGTAAGCTTCTTTCATTGTCTTAATATCTGTAGCTGGTAGAAATTAGTTAATTTTCCTTCCAGCAATTCCCATCCAACCTTGCAAGGTGAAGCTCATATTTTATTTGTCCATTGAGCAGGAAAGACATTTACTGGGAAGTTCCAATACTTCTGTGCTTCTTCGTCCCTCTTCTAGGAAGTAGACAGAGGAAGGGTGATTGCTGAACTTGAAGGGCATTATTTCTAAAGCCAAAGGGTCAAAAAAAGCCAAACCAACACTGAGTGCATGAACAGAGGTTTGCTGGGAGTTCATGGATTTATGTCTGGATTTAAACCTTCCTTGGCTGATAATTCCAATCCCATGGAAGGCCTGTAGAGTTTTTGACTTCACAGAAACTGAACTCACTGGTCCTCAGTGACTGAAACAGCTCTGCACAAACATAAAGACATTGCAGGGTCACCTCAGCTCTCAGAGGCCTCAAGTGGAGCAAGGAAGGAGCTGAGGCGCTTTTGAAATAATCTGCTCCAGTGGCAGAAAGGGGGTGGCACCTTGCATGAGCCTTCTGCTGGAGGGGCTCCTTCAAGTTCAGAGTCGCTGCTGCTCTCGCCTCTCCGTAGGTGCAGTGCTTGGCTGACCAAAAAGTTGGCTGCGTCAGAATTCAGAGTTACTTTATAGCTCGGGGCCCAGCACGGGGAGGGCCTGGAGCTGCTGGAGAGAGCCCAGAGGAGGCTCCAGGATGAGCAGAGGGATGGAGCAGCTCTGCTGGGAGGAAAGGCTGGGAGAGCTGGGATTGTTCAGCCTGGAGAGGAGAAGCTCTGGGGTGACCTCAGTGTGGCCTTCCAAGGCCTGAAGGAGCTACAGGAAAGATGGAGATGAGCTTTGGACATGGATGGATGGAGCGCCAGGACACAGGGAATGGCTTCCCACTGCCAGAGGGCAGGGATGGATGGGATACTGGGCAGGAATTGTTCCCTGGCAGGGTGGGCAGGCCCTGGCACAGGGTGCCCAGAGCAGCTGTGGCTGCCCCTGGATCCCTGGCAGTGCCCAAGGCCAGGCTGGACACTGGGTCTGGGAGCAGCCTGGGACAGTGGGAGGTGTCCCTGCCATGGCAGGGGGTTGGAGCAAGGTCATCTTTAAGGTCCTTTCCAATCCAAACCCTGCTGGGATTCTCTAATTAGTGTGGAGTTAATTATTTGTATTCATTCTGCCCAGAGGAAGCCTTAGGCACACTCAGCTCTGGCAAACTGCAGTGCCTGGGGAGAGTTTATTCAATTCGTGGAGCTTTGCTGGGTGGTTTTTTTTGCAAATGGGAGAATGATCCCTGGATTCTGTGCCGGAATTCCAGTCCTCCTGGCTCCCTGGACCATTAGGAAGCTGGGAGCTCCCTGCCTGGGTGGTCCCCTGATCAAAACAGGAATCAGAAGTCAAGAAACAAAAGTGGTTTTTTACTAAATACAGACCCTCAGGGGACTTTTACATCTTAAATAGCTTAGAGGAAAATTAAGATCTCTCCATTAACTCCTTCCAGGTATTTAAATTTCTCTTCCAATTTTGCTAGGGAATATTTAACCACTAGAGGTTAATTTTTCATTAATTTGGATTTAGTTATATTTTCTGAGATACGAAACAAAACCACCAAAACCCACAGAATGATCTGACCAAGAGGTCTAAAACTTCCATCTTCCGATATTCACCGAATCATGGAAAACTCCATTTCTTTCTCCTACTCCCTCACCGAAATTCAAATTGTGTTAGAGACAAGGCTTAGAATTTTTAACTCAGCACTTGTGTGAAAATACCGGACATCTCTAAGTCACTAAACACTAAAAGCCAGTGTTAAATGATATCTTAATTTGTGCAGGTGGATGAGATTGCTACTCATGCTGTACTTTAACTCTGCCTGACACAGGCCCAAATCTTAAGTTTCTCACTGTTTGAGAGAAAAAATTAATTTCAGCCTGAGGTGATCATTATTTAAAATAGGCCTCACAGGGCACTTTTCTAACAGACACATTGGGGCTATTCATTTGAAAATACTGTTTATTTTCAAATCTGCTCAGAAGGTTGTGGTATTAAAAATATTTGAGGGGGGAAGTTAATGAGGGTCTGAGAGGTGACAGATGAAGTCCAGAAAGCGGTGACACCTCCTACTTTTGGTGTAGAAATTCGATGTAACCCAGCCTCAGGGGTTTTTCACTGGGTTCAACATGGTGAAGAGATGAAATTCATACATACAAGAGATGCGATTCATTCACATATTGATACTTCTGTGATGTTTTGTGTCTCTGGGTGGGTAGGGCACAATATTAACTGATAATTTTGAACTCTAAGAGGGTTTTTTTTTAAAGAGATGTGAATTTATTTTTGAACTCACCAAGTAGCTATGCAGCTTCAAATTAAAACAAGCAGCAACTTGTTTTAATTTTTCTTCCTTCCCCCTAAATGAAGATGCAAAAGTAAATGTCTTGCCCAGTAGTAGATGTGCTCCTTCTGTTGGGTCGTAGCTCGCTAGAAGTGATTTAATGGCTCTGCTTCATGTCATAAGCTCTTTTTTTCTCTCTCTCATAAGTACCTATGTCCATGCATGTTTCCTCACATGTGATTATCTTCTTTTCTTTCAAGTCTTTTTCTTCTCTACCATTTCCAACAAAGCAGGGGAAAAAAGTCAGTCTTAGAAGAAGGAGACCGACAGAGAGTTATAAGCAGCTTTGCTTCCCGTGCTATAGAGGCTCACAAGCAATCCAATATCAATGGATCCCTGAACAATAACCTCCCCAAATCCTCGAGTAACATCACTTTTTTGTCCGATGAGAACCCGCTAACGACCCGAAACCCGTTGTACATGGAAGGTCCCCCTCACAGCCCCGCTGCCACGGGGTTCCTACGGAAATGGAACGATACTTTAGATACTCTTTCTCCTTCAAGACTGGTCTGGAGAGAGGCCTCTTTGGGGGGCAGCTACCGGGCGTGGACAGTGCCCACTCACCTGACCAGGAGACACACGCAGGGGTCCCTGGGTAGGCCGGTTATCTTGGACCCCATCCAGTGGCAGCAGCAGAGACTCATGGCCAAGGAGGAAGGAGCTGAAAATCGGGATAGCAGTGACAATGTCAGCAGTCCACTCTTCCAAAAGATCAGTAGCCCCAAGCTGACTGTGAAGGAGAAGGCGAGGCAGTTCGAGGCGCTGCAGGAAATGAAGCAAGTGAGGTCTCCCGAGGTGAAATCCATGCGGTCACCCACACACAGCACCAGTGTCCAGGAGGGAGAGAACGCGCCAGAGCAGTCTCCCAAAAGTGTCGTGGCTTCTCCCTGCCTTCGCTCCTCCCCTGTGTCCTCTCCAACGCCTTGTGCTGAAGGAGCTGAAGCAGAGGCTTCCGTGGTCCCCGCTGTAATCGTCACTCACCATGACAACCCTGAAGAACATTCTCCTCCACCGACTCGCAAACCAACTCCTCCATCTTCTAGGATAAAGAGACCACTTTGCCAAAGTTTTCTAGCTCTTCAGACCAAAGAAATTGTAGAAAGCATTCCAGACCCACCCAAAATTCCCCCACCCCCACCTCCACAGCTGCCACCTCCACTGCCACCACCACCTCCATCCCCTCCTCTGTTGCCACCACATCCTCCGCCTCCACCTGCAGTTTCTCTTCCTTCTTCTTCTTCTTCTTCTTCTTCCTCTCCATCTCCTCTTAGCACGCAGATCCTGTCCCATGCCAAGCATTCCAAATCCCCTGCCAAACAGCCAGCTGTCCCCGCCCCGGCCACAGTGCCAGAGCCTCCTCCCCGCAGGGAGCTCAAAGGAATTCTTAAAAACATTCAGAATTTGGCCGCCATCGAGAAGTCGGTGGCCAACATGTACAGCCAAATAGACAAGAACCACCTGCTGCCCAAGCACGTCCCCAAGCTCAAACCGGCCCCGAGCCCAGAGCTCCCGACTCCAGAAGCCGCGGCCGAGCACAACCAGCAGAACGGCAACTTGAGCTGTGTTGTGGAGGAGCTGGAGAAACGCTTCCCCTCCCAGTCAACAGCTCTGTAATGCTCATGGATGGATGTTTCCTGCTTTTTTTGAGTGGGAGGACTCTAATGCAGCACACGGTATCTGCCTCAGACTCTCCAGAAATCCTGACTTTTCCCCCTTTTTCTGCTCTACACCACGACTTCCCCACTCCCGATCCTAAATGGGGAGACGTTGTCTTTGCCGTTCGCTCGGAAATTTGTGATGTAAAATATGACTCTCCAAGTTGTTTTCTCAGAACTACATCTTGCTGGTTCTTAGTCTGTTTACTGGAAATTCTTGGGGAAAACTGTCCATCTTACCCAAAAATGGGGCATAGATGGCAGTGGGCTCGATACTTCTTTAAACAGCCTTCACTGTAGGTAACATCAGTACGATTTTCCTGTAGCTGTGATTGGAATCTCTTGCTTTGCCCATAAAATGCCCCACCTGGAAGGAATCTTCTGCCACATATTGGATGTGAAAGCAAGGAAGGCCTGGGAGCAGCAGGCTCAGCTTTGGTGAGCCGGGTTATTGGGTGGGCCATGAGCAACCTGGGATGGTGGCCCTGCCCATGGGATGAGCTTTAAGGTCCCTTCCAAGCCAGGCATTCCATAATTCCATGCTGCATCTCCCTACTCTGGGGGCTCTGCTCTGCTGATGTTTTCTGGCAGCTCAATTCCTGTGTCCAGTGAGAAGAAGGGTTTGCTCTTGGTTTCTCAGCAAACATGGCTGTGTCCCCGCTCCTGTTCTCCATCTTCTGCCTTCCACTGCATTTTTTTTTATATTGTAACTGCACGTGAAAAATTTTTATTTTGTAAATTCCTTTCATGTACAAAGCGTTTGTTGTTTGTTTTTTATGGTTTTGCATGTGCATGTTGTTGCTGTCTCTCTTTAATTTCCACGCTGGTCTGTCATGAGCTGAAACATCTCAATTAAATTGTAATAAAATCACTCTGATTAGTGTCACCAGGTGAAGGTTTTCCAAGTGCTTATAAAAATCCATGTAATTTGGATTTACTTACGAGCTTTTTTGCTCACAGCCATCTAAATCAGATCTTTACATTAAATATGTCAATTATAAATGTTTATGTAAAGTAAATTAGCTTGTCCCTTGAAAAAATGGTAAGTAAAGGCAGTTTGGGCATTTAAATGTTTGGTTCAACTTGCAAGTTTCCTGTCAGTCCTTTGCCAAAATCTAAAAAGTTTAAAATGACAACTTTGAAAAACCATACTGGGAAAGGCAGATACCACCTAATCAAGCAAAACTAAAATGCCAGTTCAGTATCAACGTTGTAATTCTGAGCAAAAAGGTAATTAATTCTTTGTCAGACTGTTTATTAGACTCAACATTTCCATGGCACTTGGCCTTTTCTCTTTTGTCCTGGTTTTTTTCGACGTCTGCAGTTAGGACACGTGTGGATGCTTCAGTCAGAAGCTGCTCTAGGTAGTTCCTTGTTCTTTGTCCCAGTGCCAAACTCCATGACCTCCATCCCACAAGTTCTGCTGATCCATTAGCATTTTCCTTTACTTAAAACCCTTGCTGGAATAGGCTGTAGGATCAAGGTAGATGTAGGAGTAGCTAAATGCGTGAGGGGAGGGATTATCCATCCTGTTTTTGCTATAGCAGAATCTGTGTCATTTATGGGATGTGCACATTCTTGATGCCCAATTCTCCAAGGGTGGCACGACCGCAATGTTTTAATCAGTTTCCCAAAGCTCAGCACCTGTTAGGTAGAGAATTGTTAGGACTGAAGAGCCAGAGTGGGAATATAACTTAAATGTTCCCCTCTGCGTCCCAGCCCGGCTCCTGGTGAGGGGACAGCAGGAAGAGGGCAAAGATGGGCATGAAAAATTATCGGGCTGCTCATGTTCAGAGTGGATCAACCCCAAAGACAGAAATTAAAATTTAAGTACCCAAGCCCCACATTAGAGCTTATAACGAGCAGCCATTGTGCAGATCTTTACATCCCCAGTGAAATACGACACAAATAGGACCTGATTTTGTGGTCTGTAAGGTCACACAGCAAAAGTGGAGGTGTTGAGTCATTCACAGCATAAACCCCAGTGGTTCAGTTTGGCAACAATTATTTGGGATGTTCCTTAAGAAGAAAGAGTGGACATCACACAGAAGCTCCACTTTAAATATTTAATTTCATCATTTCAGAAGAGTCTGGGAAGGGGTCATGGCAATCAGCTCTTTACTGCTGAGGAACATTTACCTTCTCATTCTGGAAATCTTTATGAAATTGAAAACTTTACAAAACTGGATTCATTTTGTCTGGGCATAATGCAACCTTTGTTCTCCTGCTGGCTTTTTTAATAGGCTTTGTTAAAAAAATGAATTTTATGAAACTGGGAAAGAGGAAAGAGGCTGTACCAGGGAAGTTCTGTCCCACTGAGATGTCTGGGTGCTGCAGGGGGAATTGTTTTAAACCAAAAGAGGAGGAGTTTAGATGAGATGTTAGGAAGGAATTGTTCCCTGGGAGGGTGGGCAGGCCCTGGCACAGGGTGCCCAGAGCAGCTGGGGCTGCCCCTGGATCCCTGGCAGTGCCCAAGGCCAGGCTGGGCACTGGGGCTTGGAGCAGCCTGGGACAGTGCAGGGTGGGTGGAGCTGGAAGAAGATGAGCTTTAAGGTCCTTTCCAACCCAAACTGTTCCATGATCCCATGCTACTGCAGTTCTGCAGCACTGCAAAGGATTAGATCCAGTATAGGAGTTGGTAGCAAGTTGAGCATCTGTAATAATTTATATTTGTATGTAATTTACCCCTCTCAGGTTGTCTGATTTGGTCAGTTGTGATCCTGGATATATCTCTCATCCTTTCATCATCAGCTTGATGGGGCCAAGTCCTGAGCAGGAGCAGAGATGGCATCAGTGGAGAGCTCTTCCGTGCAAAGCTTCAATTTAATCACAATGTTATCATTACTCATCCTCCTTCCCAATTTGTTCACTGCTCCAGCTCTGAACTGCAGGAAATCTCCATTTTAGGAGCCAGGGCAAACTGATAAGTAGCTGCTCCCTCTGAGGCATATCTGTAGCGTTTGGTATTTGTGATGATTTTGCTTTAAATATGAAAACAGATCTAAGTTACGGAAGAGCAAACACCTGCTGGGGTGCCAGGAACTGGGGAAATGCTGCTGTAGGCAAATCCCAGTCCCTTTAAGCTCTCTCAGCAGTGAAAGGTCGGCACATCCTGTCCATGTGAGTTCACTGTGCCTTTGCCTCTCCCCGTGGGCAGCAGCTCTGTGTTCTGGCTGTCCTGTTACCCCTCATCCTCCCAGGGCTTCGCTTCCCACTGCACAGGGAACATTTCCCTCTGACTGACTGCAGCGAAGTCTGGCTGAGAACATTTCCCTCCCTCTGTGGACAGCTTTAATTCCTTCCTGGGAACAAATGGTGTTGTTCTGACCTTTGTCTTTGTGCCAGAGTAGATCCTTGTGCTGTACTGAGTGAATGGGTATTTTATGTCTTTTGGGGACTTTTTTTTTCCTTCTAATCATGGCCACACAAAACTATTCAAGAAGTATCAGCAAAACTCAGTGTGGTGCTATTTTTATGAAAGTTGAATTCCAAATTTAATTAGAATTACTCATATTATGCTTTTAATCTGCAATATAGTGCAATTAAAAGTAATAGGCTTCCTTCTCCTCAGACCTCCTTTGTGTGAAGATTGTTGTAGGCAATATGGAAACTAAATCCTGCAGTCCTCGAGCGGGCTTTGAAAAGTCACAGATCATCTTTGGATGATAAATCTTCATTTCAGCTGGCCATGAGGTTTATATTATATAGGCGACAGCATTAATTCAATGCTGATAATCAATTCCATGTGCTGAATATTAATAGGAAGATTTGGAGATGCGGATATTAAAAAATTAAATGGATTTCTCTAGTCTTTATTATTTATTTAGTGTAATTAAAGACTTCCCCATGACTGCTGGCTGTGTCCTAGGTTAAGCCTAACATAATTTTGAGCATTTACTCTTTCCTTCTTAAAAACTATAATACAAATAATCCAGATTTATCCATAAGAAAAATTCCAAGGCCCGAATTGTTGTTCTCTAGTTTTGCCGAAGTCATTTCAATTTTCGGGCACAAAATGTGAAAATAGAAAACTTGATAGATATAAATGCATTGGTCATGCCCAGGAATGGCTCCAAGAAAATGAATTAAACCAACAATAAATTCCCAACAAGATCAGAAGCGCAAAGCCTGTGGCAAAATAACCACAGATAGCAAAAAAAGGGGATTTAACTCCCCCCAACTGAGCAAATGTTAGGAGAGGTGTAATTGGAATAATCATGTTGGTACAAGAAATTAGTAATACAAGCTCCAGGGCAATTCCTGATGGGTACAGAAAGTCCAGGAGTAAAAGAGAAGAGCAGAGGTGGGAGGGAAGAGGGTCCCTCTGTGGATGGTGGCACGGTGGGGAGGGGATGGGGATGGGGCAGGGCCTCTCCCGGTGCCCCTTTCCGTGTGCTGCGCCCCTCAGGATGCCCCGGCTCTCTGGCTCCTGGGGACTGGGGATTTCTCCTCATCCATTCACAGGCTAAAGCCAGAAAAGATCCCAAAGCTTCTCAGGCCTTTCCCATGCAATGATCCCTGTGTCCAGAGCAAACCCAAGAAAAAACGTATTTAGTATTAGAGATATGTATTTCTTTCCATGCTAATTGTATTTTTAATACCTTCTCTTTCACCCCCCTCCAGCGAGAATGCCAATGTGCATCTTTGTGCAGGCTCACAGCATTATACTAATTTATTTCTTTTCTTTTCCTGACTTCTAGGCGAGGATATGCACAGCAAGAGGTAAGGCTGGTGCCCAATTACCTTTAAAATGTTAATTACACCAACGTGCCTTTCCCGTGCAGCCCAAGAGCATGGGCAGCAGGGGAGGGGGGATTTTGCCCCTCTGCCCCTGGGCTCAGGTGAGACCCCCGTGGAATTCTGTGCTCAGTTCTGGTGCCCCCAACATAAGAGGGACACGGAGCTGCTGCAGCAGGTCCAGAGGAGGCCACGGAGTTGCTGAGGGCACTGCAGCACCTCCCCTGTGAGCCAGGCTGGGAGAGCTGGGGCTGCTCAGCCTGGAGAGGAGGAGGTTGTGTGGAGACCTCACAGCTCCTTCCAGGGTCTGAGGGGATCCAGGGAAACTGGAGAGGGACCCTGCAGCAGGGACTGGAGGGACAGGACACAGGGAATGGCTTCCCACTGCCAGAGGGCAGGGCTGGATGGGATACTGGGCAGGAATTGTTCCCTGGGAGGGTGGGCAGGCCCTGGCACAGGGTGCCCAGAGCAGCTGTGGCTGCCCCTGGATCCCTGGCAGTGCCCAAGGCCAGGCTGGACACTGGGGCTGGGAGCAGCCTGGGGCAGTGGGAGGTGTCCCTGCCCATGGCAGGGGTGGGATGAGCTGAGTTTTAAGGTCCCTTCCATCCCAAAACTCTCTGAGGTTGTGTGTTATGGAACTCCTGGGTACTGAGTGCTCTAGAGACCAGAAATTGAAAGTGAATCAAGAAGTTGATGAGGTGCAGATCCCCGCTGTGGCATGAGTGCAACCTCCAGCTCGCAGATTGCTGCTGAACAGTTCCACGCCTGCTGTGTTCTCCAGTGTCACACCTAATCACCTGCCAGGCAGGGCTGGGGCCCCACGGACCTCCCCTGCAGCTCTGTGAGGCCTGCTGCTCCCGCAGCATCATTTTCTCCAGCAATGAAAATCAGGGAGAAGACTTTCCTTCAGAACAATCTCATTTAATAATTTGGAAAGTTCTCCAAAATACATTTCCATCATAAAGGTTGATATTTGCTGATTTTTTTTCCTCCCTTTTCAGAGCAGGTTTGTATCTCTTAATTCAGACAGAGAATTTAGTTCTCTTGGCCCCTGGTAGAAGTTCTTGAGGTAAATATTTCAGACAATCATCTGAAAAACTGGGAATTTGATTTTATTTTATATTTAGGCAAAAGAAATGGTGGACTGTAAAGGGATTTTACTGCATCAGGTGCTCAAATTTCTCACAGGATATGGCAGTATCCAGCTGCCTGCCGTTAAAAAAACGCTAAAGGACCTGTGGTTTTAGCATTTATTACTAATCTTGGACACCAATCACCTGCACTTTAATTGTTGCTGCCTAATTAACCTCTTTCTCATTTTCTTTTGTAGCAACAGCAGTTGCTGAGACCTTCTCTTCTCAGACCAGAGGTACCACTATTTTTCATTTCTTAATTATTCTGTAAGTTTTGAAATGGCTTTTACATAATTTTCTTATGAAAACTTGTCTGTCTCAGGTAATTTTCCCCCCGGCTCTTACTTAAAAAGTAAAGTTCTGACACTGTAAGCCCAGTTATGTTATTTTAATTAAATACCTCAAATTTACTGCATCTTGGTACTTCCAAGACCAGGTTGGACAGGGCTTGGAGGAACCTGGTATAGGAGAAGGCATGACTGGATAGGCTTTAAGATCTCTCCCAAACCACTCTGGGGTCTGTGATTTTGCCCCATGAGCATCTTTCAGTGGCTCGCATGGGCTTCATCCCACAGTTCCAGATTTCCAGACAGAATTATTTCATTGCTCTCCAACTGCCATCTGATCTTTTCCAGGTGTCAGTCAGCTGCTGATGGATTATTGCAGCTGGAGCTGAGCTGAGCAGCTGGTGCTGGAAGCTTTAGCACCTTGCTGTGCAGTGCAATTGCAAACCTTTCTATTTCCAATCTTTTAGCCCTGAAATTGTTTCCAGAATAAGCAATAAGAGCCAACGTGAGACGTTGGTATTTTCATGCTACAGGATGGGGATCATTTTTGCAGTCAGAAGAAGTAATTACATCATAAGGAATAATAATATCAGTAATTACATTTGGGCCTTTTTCACACTGTTTGCATTCAATCGGTGTTTCTCTTTTCCAGGAGTTAAGTATGGAGTCTGGAATTGATCCAGGGCAGGAATACTACGGCCAGGATTACTACAGTTATGAGCATGGGTATAGTTCCATTTTTCCTCTTTTTTTCTGAAAGTGCTGCTTTTCCAGGCTGGTGATGTTTATTATTCCAGCAGTTAATCGTGGGACTTCCCTTCACCTCAGGATTACTTTAATCTTTGTGTCCACAAAGGCATGAACTGACAACAAAACTCCTTTCAGAGGTTAAGGGGGTGTTTGATAACTCCCTGCTCCTTTAGGAATGTCATTATTCCCCCTGCAGAGTGCAAAGCCCATCTTTCAGGCTGGCTTTACATCCTTTGTGTGTGTATTTCTGCTGTCTGGAAGATTACTTTCCATCACCTCCTGCCCTCCTTAGTTCAGGTATTAATCCTTTCTTCTCCCATTTCCCAGTCACTGGCCTTTTAAATCTCCCTCAAGAAACCCCATCCTGCCTGGTGGCCTTTTGACTGTCCCTCAAAAACTGTCATCCTGCCTGATGGCCTTTTAAATTTCCCTCAAAAACCCCATCCTGCCTGGTGGCCTTTGAATTTCCCTCAAAAAATGCTATCCTGTCTTGTGGCCTGTTAAATTTCCCTCAAAAACCGCCATCCTGACTTGTAGCCTTTTTAAGTTTCCCTCAAGAAATGCCATCCTGCCTCGTGGCCTTTTCAGTTTCCCTCAAAAAATCCCATCCTGCCTTGTGGCCTTTTAAATTGCCCTCAAGAAATGCCATCATGCCTTGTGGCCTTTTGAATTTCCCTCAAGAAACCCCATCGTGCCTCGTGGCCTTTTCAGTTTCTGTCAAAGACCTCATCCTGCCTTGTTCTGATAAAGCCTGTCAGACTGCAGCCTCTTCAGGAATTACCCCTGGCATTCTCCAGAACTGATTCCAGGGAAGCTGCTCTTTCATTCCATGATTATTAAGAAAGATCCCCAAAAACGTCAGGTGGATTGAAAGAAGGTTGATGCACTTAGTGGGGTCTTGACTGATCCAACAGACCTCAAAATTCAGGTGGCCCTAAAGTGCTTGTGGCCGTTGGAACAGAAGGAGGGTGGGGATTTGGTTGCCTCTAAGGAAGAAAGGGAGAGGGAAACACAAGGAAAGCCATTCCCATCTCCCTGGATGTGAACGTGTGCACTGATGGCTGCGTGATGAGAGGTGTGGCGCATTTGGGCCTGCCCTGAGGGGCTGTGGTGTCTCTGGCAGGTACGAGCTGCCGCAGTACGGGAGCCGCCGGCGCCTGCTGTCCCCGTCGGGGATGTACGACGAGTACGGCGAGGTCGTGGTGGAGAGTGATGGTGGCTACTACTACAGTCCCCACGGGCCAGCAGCAGAGGAGGTAAGGAAGAGACTCTGGAGGGCTCCTTCTGTCCCTGAACAGCTTGAAGGGCCACCAAACCTCATCAGGTGTACGCTGGAATTGATTAGAATTAGGTTTTTTGTAGATCAGTGTTAAGCGTTGTTGGCCCTTCTGAGGGCCTATACAGTTTGTCAGCATAAAATTCCTTTTCGTTTCCTAGGCACAAAAAGGAATTGCTGAGTTTGTGAATTGCTGGTACCCACATCTGGTTTTAGTTCAAAGAACAATGCACGTAGACTTAGGGAATTCCATTTTATATCATGACCAAATGAGGAAGCCTTCCAGTACTCGAAGGGGCCTACAAGGAAGCTGGAGAAGGACTCTGCAGCAGGAACTGGAGTGACAGGACAAGGGGAATGGCTTCAGACTGGAAAAGGGAAAATTTAGATTGGATATTGGGCAGGAATTGTTCCCTGGGAGGGTGGGCAGGCCCTGGCACAGGGTGCCCAGAGCAGCTGGGGCTGCCCCTGGATCCCTGGCAGTGCCCAAGGCCAGGCTGGACACTGGGGCTGGGAGCAGCCTGGGGCAGTGGGAGGTGTCCCTGCCATGGCAGGGGTGGCACTGGGTGGGCTTTGAGGTCCTTCCAGCCCAAACCAATCTGTGACTCTATGATTCTATTGCTGATATTCCTCTGACTTTGCACAGAGAAAAGAGGTACCTAAACTCACTTATCATAAAGCTCACAATGAAAACTAAAAAATTTTGCAATTGGCAATCAGATGAAAGTTGATGTGTTTCTTTTGAGAAAAAAAGTTCAATTTTCATAAATGCCACATCTTAATCCACTATTAAATGAGAAGAGAGAACATTTCAGTGTCTTCCCCGTTGCAGAGTAAGGTAGTTGTGCACTTCCAGGCTATTCTACAACTCCCTAAAACTCAAATTCGAAAACATTCCCCATAACTTTGTTAAGAAAACTGTTCTAAACCACGTAAGTTCATTTTGATGCTGGGAAATAAATGTTGCTTCTGTCCCTACCCTATTTTAAGGTACAGGTTTTCACAATAACTCTCTTTCAAGTGGTAATCAATTAACTTTCATAATTTGCAGGGCATGACTCCATTCAGAGGCCCTCCCAGCAGAGGGATAAGCCAGGCAGCAGGGCCTCAAATGGAAGGCAGACCTGTAGGTGTTGGGATGGACCTCAGCCGTGGTCCTGGAAGAGGATTTAGGAGCAGCCAGGGGAAAAGGAGGATAAAGGGAGTGATGCATTTAAGTCGTGTGGCAGTCAGTGCCCACAAACCTGTAGGAAGAGCTGAGACTGCTCGTTCCCGGTGGAAGAGAGCAAAGATATTCCCGATGATCCTGCAGAAAGTGAAAGGTAGGAAAGATTCCAGCTATGCCAAGCTGCTGTCGGCTCGCCAAGTGGATGGTGACAAGCCCATGATGATCAGGGGAAGCTACTTCCAGAAATCCACAGATGACAGGCCCTCCATGAGAAAACTAAACCACGTGTTGAAGCGCATCAGTGTCTCCAGGAAATTCCAGGAGGGCCTTGGCAAGGATTTGGCGCGTGGAGAGGAAGGGTCTGAGAGGGATGAAGCCAAGTCAGGAGTTTCGATCAGCATCACGGCAGAGAGTGAGCAGGAGGACAGCGACTATGAGAAGAGGAGGAAGAGGAGGAGGAGGCGCACCTCGGATGAGTCCTCTGAGAAGAGCAGCAGCTCCGGCTCCGAGTCGGAAGACAAAGACTACTTGAAAATAACCCTAGATCAGGATGAGGCCACAGAAAGCACCGTGGACTCGGATGAGGAAACTGGGGATTTGGGGGATTCCGATGACGAGTCTGAATCCAGCTCCAGCAGTGAGTCAGAGGAGGACTCGTCAGAAGAGGACGATGACGAGGAAGAATCTGAGAGCGATGAAGATGGCAGCCTGTCCAAGAGCTCATCCACACGGAGCTCCTACAGCAGGACCAGTGAGTCCAGCAGTAGGAGAAGCACAGAAATGTCCAGTGTAAAAAGCAGGACAGGCAGCTCCCGTGGCAAAAGCTCCAGCCAGAAATCCGTGAGCTCCACCGCCTCAGGCAGTGACAGGGACACGAGCTACAGGAAAACCTCGGGATCCAGCTACAAGAGCAAAACCTCCTCTGCCAGCGTGGAAATAGAGGACACCATAGAAGAGGTGTCAGAAGAAGAGGAAGAGGCAGAGGAGACAGCAGATAGCTCAAACAAGGCGGGTTCTAAAACTGCCAGTGCAAAAGCTGCTGCTGCTGGAGAGGGCAAGGGAGGACAGTCAGCGGCTCCTGGTGAGGACAGCGAGGAGGGAAGTGCAGAGGAGGTTGATCCAGAGGACAGTGACAGGGAGGACACTGCCAGTAAGAATGAATCTTCTTGCCTAGACAGTGAAATCAGCGCGACTTCCAAAGGTACCACAGGGACAAAAGGCTCAGGTAGTGCCACGTCAGGGAAAACCACCACGTCCCCCGGGACTGAGACTCAGAGCTCGGACACCAACAGGAAAGGAGTGAAAACACGGAAAAAGGTGTCCCAGGAAAGCAGCCAGTCCCAGGATACTGGAATTACGGAGTCAGAGGCCACGGGTGACTCCACCTCCTTTTAAAGAGGAGTGACAGTAGGTGACGGTTTGCAGTGAGGAGTGGCTTTGCTTGCTGTGCCTTCTGTGTGGTCTTTCCTAAGCGATGCTCACGGGCTGGATACAGCCAAAAGGAAAGGGCAAAGCTTATTGATCCAGCATTTCACTGTCCTTGGGAGAGAACCGTGGAAAACCAAAGTCCAGCCCTGTAGATATATATATATTTAAAAATTATATATATACACATACACATACTGTAGATATATTCGGTCGTAGATATAGAAAGTTTAGTTTTCATGGAGCAATGAAACATGGGATTTAGGGAAGAACAGGAATGAGGAGGAGGATGTAAAGATTTTAAAGTCAGCCATGTTTCCATCTTACGTATTAATGCTATCTAATAATACATTTGCTAATCTTCAGGTGAGTTCTCTGCTGGCAAGGTCAGCTCTGTTTGCAGGGAGGACAAGTGGAATTGCAGCAAAACAGCATTCCCAAAATTGCAAGGGATAACTGGGAGAGCTGGGATTGGGCCGTTTCTGAATCACGGGATTCAGGTTACAAACACCAGTGATGCACAAGCCAGGAATGCTGAGGCAGGAGGACCAAGTGATCATGGTCAGGAGAGGAAATGGATTACATTTCCCAACCTCTGCCCTTCCCACCTATCACAGTACAGTTTTATTTTATTTTATTTTATTTTATTCAAACATGTCTTTGAACTAGATCCATGATCACTCACCTGCCCCTTTGCATCCCCACACAGCACAATGTTGTAGCTGCACACAACATTTTAAAGTAAATCCCACTTGAACTAAGCAGGAATAGATCCACTGGAATATATCCACGTGAAGAACATTGTCTGTCTTTGCCAGGAACAAGAAAATAGGCATCCAAGTAATTTTTACCAAGTGTAACTTCTCAAAAGCTTAAGATTAATCACCTATTTGTACCTTGCATGATTTTCTTTCTCTAAAAACTGGCTTTTCTCACGTTCCTGTGTGTGTTTTGCAGTGGGGGTTAACTGCAATGGCATCTTAGTGTTTGAATTACTCATTCAAGAAGGGTAAAAGCTCTTTTCAGTGTGCTGCAAGGAGGCATTTATTTTTAAAAGATCAATTATAAATTATAATAACTAGTGGGGGTTGTGTGCTCACCACAGAGGGATCACTGCTACTACAAAGTCACAGCAGCATAGCAAATGTTTGCATTAATTCATCAAAAAAATATTTAAGTTATATAAACCTAAAGTCTGGTTTCTTCACCGTCTTCCCGAGCATCTCCACCGATCCCACCTGCCTGGAACATTTACAGAGCCTTACATGGAGCTGTTCTTTTTTTAACCAGCCAGTTTTGCCAGCGCCCTGCCTGAGAATTTCCCTGGTGTACGTCCCGGGATTTTCTCTGCTGGATGTGTGGTGCACGCAAAGCAGAGCTGCCCCGTGCACGGAATTCACAATGCAAGGGAAGAAAACTTCCAAGGCCTTCCTAGAATTTACACCTTGGAGTAGTTTCTTAAAAGTATCTCTCACACAGCGGCTTCCTCCTCAGGGCCCTCCAGTTTGTGTGCACATCCCATGGGCAAAGGCGCAAAATTAATAGAAATTGATGAGAGTTATTAATTAATGAACGGAAAGGGCAGGGAAATGAAGAAACAGTGTTGGCTTGTGCTGACATTTCTCTTTGTCGTCCAACAGTGGGCCAAAAAGAAGAGGATCAAGTTGGTGGTGGACCCGGAGTACGAGACCAGCTCCACGGGCGAGGAGAGCGCTCCCGACCCCGGCCAGAGGAGCCGGCTGAGCACCCCCGGCGTCCAACCCAACGGCAACGGCAACGTGTACATCGCGCAGAACGGCTCCGTGGTGCGCACCCGCCGCGGCTGCCTCGGCAACAACCTCAAAGTCACGTCCCCGGTGAGGCTGGGGAAGCAGTTCAAGAAACTGGACAAGCTGGCCGTGACGCACGAGGAGAGCGTGCCGCTGAACACGTTGTCCAAGGGACCGTCCCCGAGTGACAAAATGAACTCCAGGCCGTGCAGCGTCTCCTTTTCCTCTACTATAGGGGCCGAAAATGTAGTGACAAAGGCCGGGGCGGCCAAACTGAAAAGCACAGACCAGCAGGAATCGGTTGCTGACCACGAGGATGTCAAGGAGCCCTTGGAGTCGCACAGTGAGCACACACAGTCCGACGAGGAGGAGCTCTGGATGGGCCCTTGGAACAACCTCCACATACCAATGACAAAACTGTAATTTTAGTTGATTTTTTTTTTATTTTCATTTTTACTTCGGTTTATAATAAACTGCGCTTTTTATTGTCACCCAGGGGCAGACGTACGGAGTTTGTGTGGTGCACATCCGTTGTCCACGACAAACGGCACGCTTTAAAATTCCCAGACAAAATTTGCACTCACATTTGGACCGATCCATTGTCCTCCCCAGTTTTTGACAGGCTCCCATCTCACTAAACACTACTTGGTTTTGATTAATGAGTTCTTTTTGGATCTGGAGTTCTTGTTTAATAAACAGTAAACTACTAATAAATGCACAGCCCCCTTTGGTTTAACCCTCCAGACAGTTCTATACCTGCCTGGCTTTGTTTTCTGTATGGTACTTGTGGCTCTACTGTCCAGATTTGGGAATTGTCTATTTATGTTCAAGATTTCTATCCAGAGCTCTGCCTTCTGACCTCAGAGTAATAAATTCAAAATAAACCTGTCCAAGTCAATGGAGCAAATCCTCGGCTGCTGCTGAAATTTGAGTCCCAATTCCAAAGTCAGAGCAATTTATGCAACCAGTGCCCAGCTGGCAAAGTTACGGAGTCAGAGTTCCTGAGATTACAGAGCTGCCACTTAGAAAAGTGCAAGAAAAGCCGAAATAAGATAAAAATTGCAAAGAGGAAGGCAATGTGTAGCAATTAATCTTATTCAGAGCTACCTGGCCGTGGTTTGTTCATTTTCTTTTGTAAATTAGCTTGTTCCAATTTTCTTCTCCTGTCAGTTTTTCATCTTTCCATCTCTTCCCCCATCAGTTCCATTTGTTTCTTTCCACGACCTTTAGGTGCAGTTTTTATGCTCCATCAGTAATTGTCATCCCATGGCTGTGTTCCTCTGGAACAAAGCAGGATGATCCACGAGCCTGTGTGGTAGTGGGAGGCACTGAAGGGTAATTAATGGGAAGAGGATGGATCCATTCCCAAGCCCAGCTGGCTGCTGGGTTAAGCAGTGCTGTCACAATTCCACTTTGATTCCACTTTGAACCCAAACCTGCTGAACAGACAAATGGATCCCACAGGCAAGAGGAGCAAAAGGGAATATTTTATGAGGTTAATGTGCACAGACAACTCTGGGAAGGGCAGAGGGTCTCAGGACACACACACAGAGTTGTTTTCAAAATTTTAGTACTCATTACGTGTGAAATACACAACATAAATTTGGGAACATGGTTACAATTTCTGCTTTTACCTCGAAGTTTTGAGTGTGCTGTGTCCCAGCTTGGACAGGGAGCTGAGAATTGTCACTGCTTGTTGTCACCAATACCCAAAAAAGACAAAGCAAAGCGGTTTTCTCCAATGTGAAGCAGCAGAGGCAAAAAGCAGAACCACGTTCACACGAGAGAAGCGCCCTGTTGTGTTGTGCACACCTCTTCGGGGTAATCAAACCAGTTGTGAGAACAACCTGGATTCCTCTGGAAAGATTGGAAGAGCCAACAGATAAACACGTGTAATTAATAGAGGAGGGATTGGCATCACCATTCCCTCCCCGTTCCCCAGCTGAGGCCTCATCCCCACGAGCTCTGGGTGAGGACGGATCCGCTCTGGCTGTGAGAGGACTTTGTGCTGCTGCGGCGGGGGCGGTTTTCCCTCTGCCCAGGGAGATCCCTGCGGATGTTGGTCTCTGGGAGCTGTCCGCACGTGGTGTCGATGTGACCTCTCTGTCCAATACCTCCTTCTCGAGCTGAGGTTCCTGACCAAATATTCTGAGCAATGGTGCTTGTTTTTAGGCATGAGAAATGCACTGTGGCCTCTCACACGCGGGAAAAACAGAACACCGGGTGTTTCTTTTTCCTAACTCCCTTTTCCTGGCACATTTGCACTTGGGACTGGAGCTAAAACAGCTGTTTGGAGTTTAGCTGGAGGCTGGACATACAGACAAGACTGACGGAAGAAAGAAAAAAAAAATCTATTCTTTGAAATAACGAGTAAAATGTTCTATTTTAATCCTGTTTAAGACACTGTTATTATTTCCCTGCCTCACTTTTATTGCAAAGTCTCTCAGTTCTGTCCTTAATATTCATCGGGGCTGTGTGCTTTTTAGAGGAACGTTTTCTCCCAGCTTCCTGAGGGAAAAAGAAGCTGTCTCTTTTTTTCTAGAGCAACCACAGCAGCTGCAGCTCTGGGAAGGATGCTGGGGCTGGACACTGGTGGTCAGCAGTGCTGTCCACGCTTATCCAAGGGAAATCCCATCCCCACCAGCTCCTTTGTGCTGTCCAGCTGCTCAGAGCTTCTCCCACCATGCAGAGATCAGAAATCCCCTTTTTTTTCAGCAATGGGGGGCTGTGTTATCTAAAATTAACTCAGTTTTAGCTAAACTTTCAAAAATGGGAGTAGTTTGGGGAAATCTTTCTCAGCTGCACAAGATTTGGGGGTTGGGGGAGGGTATTTATTTCTCTTTTATTTTCTGGGGGTGTCATCCTGTCAATTAATACAGAATTCCAAACGTTGCTTTCTGGGGATGCCATGCCTCGAACAACTCTGGATTTTAGGCCGTGAGCAGGCGCTGGCAGCCAGAACCAACAGCAGGAACCTCACAGATCGATCCAGTAAAAAAAAAAAATCCCTTTTATTTCCCTTTGGGAAGCGAGGCATAAGCACAGCTTTGGATGCAGGGAGCAGAATTCCGGGTGTGTGCCTTGGGATGTAATTTACAGCTATTTGAGCACCGAAATTTGTCAGGCTGAGGCAAGGCACGAGCAGCTTCCCCTGGGTGGCAGAAGCACTCGCTGGCTGGCGGATCCAGGTGATAATCACCCCGCCTGCCACTGATTTAATTCCTACACTCCTCCAAGCAGTGTTCTGTGGCTTAGCACAGCACCTGCTACATTTTCAGACCAGGGAAGATCCAAGTGAGGAATTTTGGGGCTGTGGAAGGGCAGTGCAATTCCCACTGGGAGGGGAAAAGGAAAGCAAGGTGGAAAATGGAATATTTCTATTTTCTCCCTTGTGTAAGTATTTACTGCTATAAAGAAAGTCCCACAGATCTGTGAGGGACCTGTTGGGAAATAAAATATTAATGTTAAAATATTTTTATATGAATGGTGGGGAGTCCCTGCAGCCAGGATTTGGAGTGAGGGGAAGGACAGTGTGGTGGTGGGTGACAAGTGTCTGTCTGCTGGCAGAAATGTCCCAGCACAGTCCCTCAGCATCCTCCCATCACAGCCTGAATCCTGCCAGAACCTGGAAATCACTCCGCAAAATGGGAAAGTGGTTGGGGAAAAAAAATGAAAGTGATTTTTTTAGCAAATGGTGGAGAAACACCCAGTGGGGATGGGCTGGTTGGGCCAGTGAGAGCCGTGGAAATGCTGCCTGGGAAGTGTCACACATTCCAAGGGAACACAGCTGGATATCTACAGGAGCCTCCAGGGCATGACAGCCACGGTGCTGGCCGTCCCCAAGTTCCCTCTGTGCGATGCCCTCAGTGGCTGGGAAGTGGCTTCTCCATTTCCCAGCATTTTACTCCACTAAATGCCAGGTGTAACTGGGAAAGTTAAAATTAGGGATCATTTCCAGCTGGTGGATGGGGATAAATTGTTCTGACCTGGTTCTCCTGCATGCACTTGCTCGCTCCTCAAATGCTGCTGCAGAAATGGTGACCTTAAAACTCTCCTGAAGGATGGGGCCACCCAGGGGGACCTGGAGCAGCTCCAGAAGGGGCCCTTGGGAGTCTCAGGGGGTTTAACCAGGCCGGGTGCTGCTGCTGCCCCTGGGCCAGGGCA
>WEIT01014685.1:0-13216 GCA_013389985.1 Dryoscopus gambensis
AGGGAAAGAGGAAAAAAGAGAAAATGAACTGCATAAAAAATGATATCCAAGGACTAGAATAGAATATTCCAGTTTATAGTGACCTACAACAATCATTTAGTCCAACTGCCTGACCAATCCAGGGCTGACCAAGTAAAAGCATGTTGGGAAGGACATTGTCCCAATGTCTCTTAAACATTGATAAGCTTGGAACATCAACCACCTCTCTAGAAAGCATGTTCCAGTGTTTGACCAACCTCTGGATAAAGTCTAAACCTCTCCTGGTGCAGCTTTGAACCATTCCCACACATCCTATTCAGGCATGCTATTGCAAATATCAAAGCCCTGGTCTTTTAAAAGCTAGACAAAACATAGGGGACAACATTCTACATATTTATGGGATGAGGAAGTGTTATTCATACATTTACAAGGCATTTTCTCTTATTCTACCTACTTTTTATGTTACAGGTAAGCCCCAAAAGTAAACTAATTTTTAGATGATTACAAAAAAAAACAGGCTGCAAAATGTGTCTGGAATAATAAACACAGCAAGGAAGGAGGCTGACTGAACTCCAAGGGCAGAGTTAAGACTATTCTTTTCACTTGCTGTTGCATATTTAGGAAATGCATCATTTATTTGTTTGTATTTTAATACATTAAGTTGTAATATTTGAAATTACAAGCTTCTATTAAAAGATCTGTCTTGAGTTATTTATGTTTCCCACTGTGCCTGATTTAAAATTTTCTATATTTGGAAACATGCCACTAAAAAAAGGCAGATAGTGAAATATTTTGTAAGATACCTGCATTAAGAACATGGCCATGTTAGTTAAAATGTTTCAGTATTATAACATAAAACTTTTACTGTGAACACTTCTTATAGGTCACTCCCTGGAGACGGAACAGGTAATATAAACCAGCTGAATTTATACATGGTTACAGGATACAAGACGATAATTGTTATACATTTTCTGATTAAACTATTTATTTGTTTAAATTCTCTTTTAATCCAACAGCCTTTCACTGAGGTAGGAAAAACACTATTTTATTTAATTTATTAGTGGCTTGGATAAATGTAAATAATTCATGAAGTCATATTCCTAGAGAAGGTATCAATTAATATATCATAAATTATTGTCTGGACCCTTTTTTTTTCTGCAGTGAAAGCTTTAATTTAAGTGAGTGCAGTGTAAAATACTCTTTCTAGATTCTATGTCTAATGAAATTATATTAATTTTACTGTCCTCAAAATGCACATACTCTAAACAACATTTTAATTGTATTCTACAAAGCTGACTGAAATTCAAAAAATTACAAAAGAAAGGAAATTAACCCCACTCTTGGCTCTGATTTTACAAAAATAAAATTTAAAAATGTAAAGAATGGCTACATTATGCAAAAGTATATAAAGAAATTCCTACATGCAAGTGATGTGCACATTACATTAGTTGGCCAAAGAGATATTTTTGAATTCATATATGAGTTGGCACATTTTTGAGAATCTCTTAGAACAGTGTACTATGAAAAATATAATTTTTTGTGTGAGAGGTAAAAATGTCTGTAAAAAAAAGACATTTTATCTGATATCTCATTTGAATTTACAGAAAAGAGAACTTCACTTAAAAAGGCACCTCTGAATCAACAGAACATGAGAACCCTGAAGTTTTGTTTCATGCTTTGAACTTAAGTGAGTGTGCTGATATCTGGGGCCTGCAGCCAATGCATCTCTGTTGAAAGGCTCTTTATTTTATTCTTATATTTTTCTTTTTGACATGTGAGATATAACTGGCTTGCATCACAGTACTTGCCAACTTTCTATTTTTAATTCATAAATATACCCTGTGCAGATCTATTTTATGCACTTACATGAATAAATTTTCATACCTGTATCTGTTTCATATCTTTATCTGTATCTGTTACTATTGCAAGATACTGTAGATTTGTGTAATGGGTATTTAGGTAAGACTTATCTTGGCAATGAAATGCTGGAAATGTTGACCCCAAAATACATCATTTAACACCATTCATATCCTGAGAGATGTATTTTGTCTCCATGAACATTGAAGAGTCTCTACATAGTCAGGGGAGTGCACTTTTTTTTTAAAACAACTTTGGAGTTAACAATTAGCTTTCAAAGTTCTGAATGTTAAACCTTTTCCAGCATTTTTCAGGACGTCTTGGTAGTCCATCAATATAGAAGAGCCAGTGATACAAAAAAATGATGTGCTCTAGAAGTAAGAGTCATAGCTTGATCACATCAAGTGAAAAGTTAGTTAAAAAACCTTGTACAAGTGAAGAGTATTGTGCAACAGATTCAAAGATTCTTCTTATTATATTTTCCAAATGAGGCACTACTAATATTAATAG
Source organism: Dryoscopus gambensis (assembly GCA_013389985.1). Classification (NCBI taxonomy): domain Eukaryota; kingdom Metazoa; phylum Chordata; class Aves; order Passeriformes; family Malaconotidae; genus Dryoscopus; species Dryoscopus gambensis. Next base: position 2,347 of record WEIT01014685.1, read on the forward strand.
CAGAAATTGATTGTATTAACTGCACAGGAATACAGGATAAAGAAATGTATATTTCACATTTTTCTCAAACTTTTTTTGCCTCACCATTATCAGGTATTATCACTGCAACACCACTAATGCCCCCTCTTAGCCTAATTCTGCAATTTTCTGCAGTTCAGCAACAGGGAAACATTAGAGAAATGACTAATTTCTTCTATGCATCATATCTTTCAAGCACTATTTTCCATTTTGTATGTCTTAAGAGCTAGAAGAAATAGATGCAATTTTTAAAGATTACTTATACATACCATCTTTCATTTTCAAAATGTCAAAGTCATTACTTTGCATATATCTCTACACATACAGAGTTTGTCTGGCATATACAGACAGGATAGTCTTCATCTGCCACATAAAGGCAAATGATCTGAAAGGTGCATGTTCAGTAGATCTATGCATATGGAATCAGTTCCAAATATTCACTTGTCAGCCATCTATGTGCTCCAGGTTCAACATAGAAGCAAATGGCAATTCAGTAGAAAATCTGCCCAAGCCAGATGGGAAGTAGCCTGCTGTCAAACATGTTGAAAAGAAGTAGGAATTTAGAAAAGATAAAAGAACCTGAAACCATCCCAGAGATATGAAGTATGATTTTTCCAAAAGATGACTTCATCTATGTTCCTTCCAATTGGAAAGTAGAAAATAAAAAGAAAAAGAAAAAGGAAAAGGAAAAGAAAAAGAACCCCCCCACAAAACCCCCCAAAAAACAAAAAAACAACCCAGAAAAGTGAAAAGTAGCTTCACAGACCATTAAGGCTTTAATTCAAAGTGAATAGAAGCTACATTTCCAACCTTTCATGTGGTTCACTTCACATTAGCAACAATGTTAATAAATATTCATTATGGAAAAATCTCATTTGTCTCTTAATATTACTTTCTTTTACACTGTCGACTATGGGAAAGTCACATTAACTGTGTTTCAGTAGGACATAAAAAGTAGGTTTTTGGATAGTCCAGGTTTCCTTGAAAAAAATGCTACAATTTCTGTTTGATAGGATGACCGTAAGCATAGGAATGTATCATAAACATTTAGGAACTCTTCGCAAAGGTAAATTTATCCCAACCGGGCTTTATTCAAGAACAAACCAAATTTTAAACACCTCTACCAAACATGATGATGAAATGGGAAATTGAAACTACTAGAGATGATAAGAAACACCTTAGAATATCTGGAATGGAAAGAATAAGTTGCCCTGCCTACCCAAGAGGTTTGTTCTCCGTCGCTCCTCCTCTCCCACTACCCCTTTGTTCAGTTCCTTTTTGTGTCTTTTCTCTTTCTTCTTCCCTCCTTCCCTCCCCTCCTTCCACCCTTGAACATCAGTATTGGATGCTGAGGTGAGTGCCCCAGAAAGACACATTCCTACCACTAAAAGAAATTTATTGTATTTCTAATAGATAACTGTGGATGATATATATCCATATTATTAGAATATGTCAGAAATTAGAAATCAACTATTCACCATGTTGAAAACTGTGAGCAAATAGCTTTCCTCTCTGCCAGATTCACTAATGAAGAACACAGAACTGGCAAAATAGTGCCTCCCGATAAAACATACCAGAATAAAGCAAATAAAAACCCCTTGCTTGTGGATCTTCAAACAGGAAGATAAAAAAAGCAAAAAAATGTTCTCTAGCAAAGCAAGAGTTATACTCTTGGTTACAAAGCTATAAACAATGTTGCAAAGATAGAAAACAAAACAAATACAACCTCTTACAAGGTTCTCCCTTATCTGCTCCAAAGTATCAGTTGCTATCAAACATCTCATTCCAGGTCTGTTCTCCTCACATTATAAATCAAGTTTTTTAGCCTAGCACCAGGGGCAGCTGAGTGAAAACAAATTCTGGTATATATGAAACTTTAAATTAAAAATACATATCATGAGAATCAATCATTGTATGCATAACTTACCAAATTCACTCTCCCTAGTTTATATTTCACTGCAGCAAAGAATGCTGCCTTGCATCTATTTCAAACATCACTGTATCTTGTTGATTTTAAAGATGTACACTGATTCTGATGATCCTATTTTGTGCCAAAAGTACATGATTTCCAATTTCCCTCATCAAAGTTACATCTTAACAATCTAATCTTTGTTTAATTGACTAGTGCTTTTAGAGGAAATAAAATAATCATGTAAATTCATATTTTGCTTCTCCATTTTTTTGGAAGGAATTGATACTGATGTACTGCCTGATCCACTGGGGTTCTTTTCTCCTAATCTTGTGCAACTTTCTTCCACTAAATTTAAGGTTTTAACATCATGAGCAGAGAGCTTTTACTGCAGTATTCTAAACTGGTGCTATATTTGGGTGGTTGCATTTTCCAGGTGATTATCTTGTCATAAACTGATAGGGTATTTTTCTGTTAGGAAAGCTTTTAGCTCTTTTTCTTGTAGCGACTTAAATTCAAGCAAATTATGTTCTCACTAACTATTATTCTATTGCCTTCAAAATAATCAAGATATGTTGCACCTAATTCCTTTGGAGCTGTTCTCCAAAAGTAACCATATCCTCTCTGCTGTAGTCAACATAAGACCTGTAAAAACTGTGTTCTACAAATTTAACATTATTTGCAAAAAAACTGGAAAACTGGATTTTTTGTAAATTTTCCAGATGATATCTATATCTTCCCAACACCATGCCTGTAACACCATATGAAGTTCAAAAAGGGCAAGTGCATGATCCTGCACCTGGGACAGGGCAACCCTGGTTGTGTGCATAGAGCAGGGAATGGGAGGCTGGAGAGCAGTGCTGCGGAAAGGGACCTAGGGGTCCTGGTAGATGGCAAGTTGAATGTGAGTCATCAGTGCCCTGGCAGCCAGGAGGGCCAACCTTGACCAGGGATGCATCAGGCACAGCATCACCAGCCGGGCAAGGGAGGGGATTGTCCCACTCTGCTCTGCACTGGAATGGCCTCACCTCGAGTGCTGAGGGCAGTTTTGATATTAGAAAGCATCTAAATGAGGGCCGCAAGGATGGTGAAGGGTCTGGAAGAGAAGCCATATGAGGAGCAGCTGAGGCCACTTGGTCTGTTGAGACTGGAAGAGACTGAGAGGAAAGCTCATTGCAGTTAAAACTTCCCTATGAGGGGAAGCGAAGGGGCGGGTACCGATCTCTGCACTGTGGTGATCAGTGACAGGACTAGTAATGACATGAGGCTGAGTCAGGGGACCTTTAGCTTTGATATCAGGAAACGGTTCTTTACCCAGAGAGTGTTTGGGCACAGGAACAGGCTCCCCAGGGAACTGGTCACAGCACCAATCCTAACAGAGTTCAAGGAGTATTTGAACAACACTCTTAGGCACATGGTGTGATTTTTAGAGTGTCTGGGTCAGGGTCATGAGTTGGACTCAATGATCCTGATGGGTCCTTTCCAAAACAGCATATTCTGTGATTCTATGATTCTATGAACACAAGTAGTTCTGTATTGTTCTGCTTGGAGACAAAGTGCTTCTCAAACAGGCAAAAGCAGTAACACATACTTTGTATGTGAAGCCATTACACTGCAGTTTTCCAAGCACTTGACAAGTTACTCTTAGGATTATTAACTCCAAAAAGATATTACACAATTGCATGTCTATAAACTTCTTTCATAGTTATTAAATAACGATGTAATCTACTTCTATAGATATACCCATGTCATAAGTCCTTTTAAAGTCTCCAGAATTATTTTTTCCCGTATAAATGAGATTAGCTATAATGCATGAGAATATTTTGCATTATCCAATGCTCTGTAATAATTTTTAGCTTCAATAAAGCAAAATATTTAACAAAATTATTCTGACAGACACCATGGAAATGCTTCTTCATAAGGATTCCTTTCAAATGTATGTGCAAACTATGCATCATTCTAGCAGAGGTTGCACAATCCCTTTCTTCTGAGACTGTGCACCAAATACATAGGATATAAACCCATTATAAATGTCAGCTCTCTCAATGGCATTTTCTAGATACTGCCCAAATATTGGATTAATTCTTAGCTGTTCTGGGAAAGCCCCAGATGCTGTTTTGTTTTACCTTCATTTGTTTTGTGAAAAATTAACTTTACATCCTATTTTACATTCTCCTCTATTTCCCCTTATGAAGCTGTCATCTTTTTTCAGATCTTTAACTTCTTTTGCTAAGTTTAACACTGTTTCAACTCTGATTTTGCCTCCTTTGGTGACCTCTGATTCCTGCCGGTATGTCCTCTGTTTGTTTCACCTTGATTCAAGATGAACATCAGCTCACATATCCCCTTGTACAACACTATTAGTTCTCTCAACACAGATAATTTGTTGTTACTTGGAATCTTGTGGATAAATAAGAGCTGAATAATGTCTTTGATATGACTCAAAGTTAGTGAAGAAATAGCGCCTACTCTCCCTATATGAAGTAGGAGACAAAGACCAACAGACAGTTTACTTAACTTCCTTGCCTCTTTACATTCAAATTTCTTCCCCTAAACTTAAACTTCAGAATTCCGTTTCTGGATTTATCATTGTTTCAAAGCTGCTTTCTCTGGTGTTTATGATGCTTCTCTGACTTACACATAAACAGAATAATTTCTAGAGTGTTTTGGTCTCTCTGATTCCTATCAGTTTGGCACTTCAAGGTTCAATTAAATTTCTGGGGCATGCTTCAGATACTTCACAAATATGCACGCAGATTAATCAAGGATTTTAAACTATACCTAAGATTTTATTTTCTCCATACTAAACCTAAATGGAAGGTATAAATAACAAAATAACAAAAAGGTTTATATATAAGAAGATACAAGATGATAAAAAGTCCAGCAGGACTGAAGTCCAGTCCATTCTGTCACTTGCACATCTACAGAACATATTCAGCAACACAAGAGCCAGAATAGAACAGGCTGGAAAAATTGGTATGAATCAAAACTAGATTCCTAACAACTAACTGTTCAAAGACAGAAGGAACAGAATCATAATTTCTCCAGCAGGTGTCCGTTATATAGAAAATTACTGAAATAATGAAAATTTCAAAGGTGTTATTGAAGCAGCACTAAATATATCCAATATAAAGGCAAATCTGCATTTGATAATGCTAGATACCTCTTTATACAAGATATTCCAGTCAACTTTATTTCTTAAAATTCTTTTCCATGTGCTTGATTTAAAGTTCTGGACACAACTTTCCCAGTACAATGATTTAGCATATGCTATCAACACAGATAAAAACAGTACCAAACACACCACCTACCTGAGAAAAAATAAAAACATAGTCACATCAACCACAAAATGATAAATTCTTGTTAAAAATGAAGTTTAGATAAATATTTGCCTAAGAAATAAGTCAGCAGAACAACCTTACAGTATTAAGTAGAATCATTGTGCAGTACTCACAGCCTTTCTGTCACACCATTTTTATTCCCATCTATTCTGAAATCTAAAGTCAGATCTTCATCTCATGTCCTTAAAAAAATCACTGCACTCAGTGGGAACTCAGTTCTTGTTGAATCCCATTCTGTGGATTCTAGGAGCCAAGCTAGAGCCAAGCTAATACCTGTAGCTGGCTTTTAATCTTGCAACTGAAGTTTTGTACTTAGTAAAAAACAGCTGACCTGGAAAGTATTTAAAGGATTGGAATTTCCATGCTGATATGCAAAGCCATATTCCACAAGGCTAAATCAATATTTGTTTTGTCTGTCACACTGTATGGAATCTTTCCTCCTCTTTCAGCAGTCTCAGTGATTAGCCCTCTCACTTTAGAAGCATCAGCACTATTTGCTAATGCAAGGCTTCCACAACTAGGACTTCATTCTCTAAAGACAGAGATCAACATCTTTAAAGCTTTTTTTTATAAAATGAAGTACTGTGAAAAGTACTTTTGTTGTTGTTGTTGGACATATGGAAGGCACCATGTAAGGCAAATATATCATATGAAAATATCTAACTACTCATAAAGTAACAACTGTTTTCTGTTTGGAAAATACAATAAAATCCATATACTTTGACAAAATATGTATTTTGCCTGGTTGGGAAAAAGAAAATAAAGGTAAATGCTAGCAACGTAGAGAAAGGAACAGTGTACTGGACTATTTCCTATGCTACTGCAGCAACTAAGATTAATGAACAGAGAACAAGTGGTTGACGTATCACCTACCCATGGGAGTTCCAACGCCGTAACCTTTGGAGTCTATCAGGCCTCCAATCTGTGTTAGGTTACAGTTCCTCTGTGTGACAAACTCAATGGTTGTCGACTCCATTAAAAATGCATAATCAGAGGTAAGCACACGTTGGATACCTTCTTCATTACTTTTGACAAGTACTGACTGCCTTCTGCTGCTCATGAAGGCCCACATCTTGTCGTAAGTGGAGATTTTTGATTTCTGAAAGACAAATATTAGATGCAATATGAATAATATGCTTAAAAGAGTGAAAGCAGATTCTCAGTTTGCACATTGTTCTCTTCTCGGATTTTACTACATCAGGTTTTACCAAGGCAATCTTCTAAGAGTGCCTGTGCCTGTCATCTCATCTGTACTTCTCATCTTCTCCCTGCAAAAATAAACAACTGGACAGATTTTCAAATGTGAAATATCTGCTGCTGATCTGTATTTATTGTTTATATGTTTTTACGCAGGAGGAGGGCCTACAAGTACTTCAGGTCACTGGAAAACTATTAAGTATTTAACTCTAGCAAAGATAATCAACTATATTGTTGAGTTTTGTAAGAGATTCTGTGGATTCTGGCACAAGTGAAATTTCACTCTTATTTCAATCACTCAGCTGAACAGTTCTGAAAACCTAACAATGTGCCAATCTGAAGTAGTCAAAGCACTTACAGATGGCAGTGTATGGAGAAAGTTGTAAAGGAGAGGGCAGATAACATTTTATCTATCATATATGACAAAAATACTTGGAGAAAGGTTTTAGGTAAGAGATAATATCACTCTCTGGTCATAATAATGCTAGCTTGCCTTACAGAAATTGACTACTGGAAGTCCTAAAAATTAATATGTGTTTCCTTATTTAATATTTCCAGAATACAAAGAACTGTTTTGGTAGGAAGGGAGTTAGTAATTTGGGACAAAAGAGTCAGTAGTTTGGAAGAAATTGATGCTGTGCAACTACAGAGGAGCTGCTTCCTTTTTTTCACCTGACAAGCTTTAAAAAGCTTTTGTAAAACACAGTGCTTAAGAGATCATAATGACTGGATAAACTGAAGGTATTAGAAATACTGAACATTTTATATCACATTTGTCCCATCTGTTTAATAACACTGCAAACTCAAGATGTATCAGAAAATGTTCTGTAATGTTAAATTTTTCCTTGTAAATAAACTGTAGAAATACCATGTGAGCACTAGTTTTATCAGACTTTTTAAGGTGTCTTTCCTCTTTTAATGTCAGCCTTAAACATATTTCTGCCATCAGCTCTGGTAGAAGTACTAAACAAAGATTGACACTTCAAACATTTCTGAAGTTCAGCTAATTGATAGCCAGAAATTCTGACCCAGAAGAGAATTAGCAGTATATGTGGAATGAAAAGAACATTTATTTAGAAAAAAGAGACTACTTTCTCCCCCTGCTGAGATAGAATCCAAGAGTTCTTTCACTATGTGTGAGGACTTAGCAAATCAAGCATTTGAACTAAGTCTAGTGTCAATGATAACAAAACTGAAAATTTCAGGGCTCTGCTTTATGCCTATTGTTACTGTACTGAACCTAGTCTGGGCCTGATTGTAAAAGATGTTAGTAACAATGAAAGAGGAAAGCATTTTTCTTCAGAATATTCTGTGAACATGTAGAATGGAGACAACCAAACAGATAGGGTCTCTCCTCATAGCCTTTGTCTTTTAAATCAAATAACTCTTGCAAGCATTTAGTATTGCATTGTAGTATAATATACTTCAAGCAATGCACATCATCTCTGCAGGAATCTAAGTTACCATGTAATGCAGACAGGGTGGAAATTAATGTTTTTAAATATTTTTAAAATTTTATCAAGAACCCACATTTAATTTTTTATCATACAATCTTAACCCCAGTAAATATTTTAGCCACTACAAATAGTCTGAGCAATATAAAACATTGGCAGAGAAAACAATTTTAATAAATTGTTAGATGCACACTGATGACACATGTTGAGGGGGAAAAAAAGAAAAAGCCAAATGAGATACAATTACAAAAATTAAGAATGAACTGTAATACATATGTATTTTTCTATTTTTGTTGAGAAAAAAAAATAAACTCCAGCTTGAAAAAATATTAGCAAGGGGAATGGTTGCTTTCTACTCAATCATTAGAACACGTGAAAAAAATACAATATCCTCTAAAGGACAGAGTGTTCATATTATGACGACTGATTTAATCAGCTAGGATGAAGCCACTGCTACTACTGAAAAGAAAAGAAAAAAGGTCATCAACAAAATCAGAGAAAGCTCCCACATAGGACTGCTCATTTACTGGAATAATTTAAACAAAAACGCTGAAACAGTCTACATGTGGTTAATGAGACTTTGAGAACACAAAATCTAGAATATCAGTGCACATGGCTTACCACTGTAAAGTGAACAGTGATGTCTGAGTGTTCTCATATAGGCAAAACATTACAGTGTTTTTGCACTACTTTCTTCCACCCCTAAAAACTGAAATCATGCCAGGGAAAAATGCCATTCTACTTTTGAACCCTGTGTTTGGTTTTTTCCTGTAATGCACAAGAGGTTTTTTTTCCAATCTTAAATTAAGAAACCTTCATCATTTGATTTAGGAAAATATAACCACAAATAGTTGCCTTGTGTTTGCCAAAATGCTCAGCAGATTCATTGATGAAAATCAAGAAGTCAGAACAATCAAAAGCATCAGGAGCCCACTGGACATTGAATTAAAGAGAATGACACTCCAGTATGCATGTTGTAGTTATATCTGTATCATTCATACTGTTAAAAGCAGATGCTGCAATTTACATTATGTTTCCACCTTCTTTCACTGTGTGCAAATCAATCTGGTTAATCAACCTATATACGCCATCAATTAAGTTTTATTTTATCTGGGTTAGTTCACCATATTGTTTCATCTAACTGGAAATCACTGTCGGGAAATCCAACCTAACTTGAAATCAACCGGAAATGATGTCTGCATAAGATAACTTGTGGTGACATGATTTACTATGCTTATGTTCCCTCAGGAATGCTGAAGACAGTGCAGAGTAGTAAGAAAGCTGCCTATGCCATGAATTTCACTGGAAGAAAAAATAGAGCTAACTAATAGCTGGAAATGAAAATATTAAGCAAATATAGAAACTCATCTCAACATCAAGCCCGATCCATAGAATGGTAGCTCTCACAATGCCATTCAGAGGATACTGCCAGTGTCATACTCAGCATTCATAAATTAAACATTATTGGAAGATAACTGTGCTTGTCAGGGACCACAAATGGAACCATGGCAAAGGCTCTAAGTTAGTCATAGTCTAATGCTATGTATAAATATGAGTCTGGAAACAGAATGAGTCACTGTCAGTAATGTGTTACTTACTGCTCCACCCTGGAGCACTGGCTTGGAAAGAAATATCTGAACAGCGGGACTTTGGACCACCAAACATCAGGATGTTGAATAAATGACAGAATAAACAAGGATCAAAGTATATGGAAGCAGACCTCATGATACAAGTCAAGAGTGGATAAATGCACAATAAAAATGTGCCAGGCTAATTCTGACATTTCTCTACAAAGGAAAAATTACAGGTCCATTAATGGAGATTTTTATTTTAATGATAGCTTACAACTTCCTTCCTGGCTTCTAAAAGCATTTAGGTGCCACAGAAAATACTTCAGATTTGCTTTCACCCATGCAATATTTAAATTCAAAAGGCTGTAGTAACTAAGGAAAGATTGAAGGTAATTAGGATTACATTTTGAGAAAAAAATAAAAAAAAGTCATCAACCCAGTTCTGATATATTTTATGAAAGCACTCATCACCGCATGTGAATTAAATAATCACAATCATTATGTCAGGAAAAAAACCCACAGACTCCCAATCCTACTACAGTATTTTCTGTTTATGACACTGTGCATAACAGCTTTGCAACTTTTGTTTCCCTGAGCATTTCAGGCTTAGTGGACACAAGTCACTTTTCTTAAAGTTTATTCATGGATTTTTCTAAGCCAAAGAAACCACACGCATTCATTATGACCTTCTGTAATGGACAGACTATGAAATGTCACTTCTGAATGACTTCACCAAGCTCATCGCTTAGGTGTTTGTACGGCCAAAAAAAATGACATATGAAAAGAGATTTCAAAAAGACCAATCTGTATTAGCATTATCAAGGTGTCCAACATGCTCTCTCAAAACATCTTTGATGACAGCCTGTAAGGATAAGGACTGGATAGATGGAGCAGCTTGTCATGGTTAGACACTGGACACCATGCCAGTGCCCCATGAAAATATATTTTTACTAATAATGGTTGTGAGATGTGATCAGGAACAGAGCAGAGCAGGCTCCAACTTTAGAAATAAGAAAAAAAACTTTATTAATCAATACTAAAGGAGAGAAACACATAGGAAACATGAAAACTCTCTGAAACATTCCTCCTCCTCCCAACTTCCACCCTTCCCACAATTAGACAAAACCCTGGATTTCCTGATCGGTTAACAATACTTAAATAATCAATTCTCAGTTCATCTAAGAAGAGAGGAGTCTCTCTTGCAAACCATAGTGTCCTTCCATGTCTGGTACTCTCACCACCAATCCATGGACCAAGACTGCCCTCAGGATTCAATGACGCTTTGCCAAGTACCAGAAGCTCCTTTTTTGGGACAACACCATCCCCCCCATTTATAACCCCTGGGGCCGAGGGTTTCTTCTGCTCTGAAGAGAGGGGGCA
>WEIT01014686.1:1089-45660 GCA_013389985.1 Dryoscopus gambensis
AGAGAGTAACTATGGCCTGAAATGGGGGAATAATTTCAAAGATTGTTCCAGGAATGAGAAGGAAGCCTAAAAGAATGGTGGGGAAATGGAGCAGCAGACAAAACAGCACGAGGGAGGCTAAGAAATATAGAAAGTAAAAACTTGCAATAGGCAAAATGACTTAGATCTCAAGAAAGACATTGAATGCTATTTATTCATTTATTTAAAATAAATTATTTAAAGTTATTTAAATATTATGTAAAATTACTTAGCCTTTAAATTGTGAAGCAAAATGAAGTAGTGATAGATGAAAACTGAATATCAAATGAACCACTTGTTTATTCAATATATAAAATGCTTTTGGTTTTGGGGGTGAAGGCAGCAGGGAAAAAGGTGTCCAGAAGAAGAAACAACCACAACTGAGGTGGAACAAAAAAATTCAATGTATTCAAGTTGGGGCAAAGCAGGACAGGATGTTTTCCATCCCAGAATTCTTGGAGAAATGAGATACAGAAAAACAGGCCCAGGTCCACCCCCAAATATTGTTTATAAATTGGTCAAGGCAGTATCATGAGGTCAGAATCTAGCACCTAAATTAAAAAGAGGAGGGGTAACAGCCATTTGTCTGGCCTTGACAACGTGCCAGGATTAAAAATAGGGTTTGAAGGAGGGAAAATAATAAAAAAACCAGGAAAAGACCTGAAGTCCAATGTTATCTTTGTTGTTTTCATATTAATAAAGTCAAATTTTCACAAGTTCAGCAAAGTACTAACACAGGATAATGTAGGGGTATTTATTAAGATGGCACAGATGGAAATTAAATCAAATTAAGATGAGTGAGAATTATTTAAAGGCTTCGAGTGGAGGAGCTGGAAATATTTAAAGTGTTGGGAGTGGGATATGAGCTTGGGGAAAATCACCAGCGCCGTTCCTCACTTTTGGAGCGTTCTTGCTTAATATTTTCCATTAAGACCCCAAAAGATGCCAAATAGGATGGAATTTACTGGTGGCACGAATTCGGGAAGCCTCAGCAATTCCGGGAAGGATCAGGATATCGTAAACAACCAGGTGGCTTGGACGCAAGTCATGGATTAAACAGGATCATCCGCCGTAATAAGTCAGTTACACGGCAAACGAGGAGGTCACCTGGAAATGATTGGGAGATGAAAGACGCGGGAATTCCTGGATGTGGCCGGCCTGAATCTCTGTCAGGCACCTGATGGAGCATGGAAAAGGTGTCGTGGTTGGGGTTGTGCAAGGCACCAACGAGGCCACGCTTGCGACACCGGGTGCATTTCCCCACCTGTGCCTGAGGGACTCGAATTCCCAATCCAAAGGATCACAGGGAGATGAGAATGGATGGAATACGGAGCTAAAACGGAAGATTTGATAAAGAGGGAGAGAGGTTTTCTGCACAGGCAGATGGTGACAGGACAAAGGGGAAACAGTTTTAAACTAAAAGAGGATTTGCATTAGAAGAATGAAGGGAAGAAATTCTCTGTGAGAGAGGTGAAACACTGGAATAGGTTGCCCAGAGAAGTTGCGGCTCCCCATCCCTGGGAGTGTCCCAAGCCGGGTTGGATGGGGCTTGAAGCAACCTGGGGTAGTGGGAGGTGTCCCTGCCCATGGCATTGGATTGGAACTAAATGGTCTCCAAGGTCCCTTCCAATCCAAACCTTCCCATGATTCTAAAAGAGATGGGATTTCTTAGCGGAAGGAGAAAGGATTCCGAAATGCGGACACACTCAGCGGCAGGGAAGAGCTGTCTGAGATAAGAAAAATGGTGGCACTAGAGAAAAACAGTCCTTCACTTCTCCATATAAATGTTCCAGGTTTAGTGCCAGCCTGGGAGCTCTCAAGGCTGGAGAACTGATCCATGTCCATGACCAGGAAATTGGGATGGAGACGCAGACAATAAAGGCTGGTTTGGACTGAATATAAGCAGTGGTTTTGCCAGACACTTGAGTGGAAAGGCGTTATGACCTTCCCAGCAGTAACTTTCCAGGAAAACCTTGAGTCTCCTCAGCCTCCAGTGCCCATCTATCCATACTGGATAGTTGTCCTGTCATCCAAAGATGTTGGATCCCAAACGCCTCATTTGGGATTCCAGGTTTGCAAATATCCCCCACAGCTAAAAATAAGAGTTTATGGACAGTGCTCAGCTCTGGGTACGGATGAATGAATCCAGCTCCTCCACACTCCACTATTTTGGCAGTACCAGTGCCCTGGCAATCCATGTTTGGATAGCTCCAAGATTTGGAGTGGTAGAAGTAGATGATGGAGGAAGAAGTGCCCAGGTAATTTTTCCAATGGTTTGGGGGAGAACTGGCCAGGTTTGAAAATTATTCCACCTGTGAGTGACGTGAGAGAAAAATTTACACTTTATCTCTGCTGAAAGCACTCCCAAGTCTCATGGCAGCTCTGCCTGCATGGGGTTGGAGGGAGTTGACAAGGAAAATAAGGTGACATAAGTGAAGTGTTCCCTTGAATGTGATGTGTGGGGTCTGTTTGCCTTAATATCTTATTAAATAAATCAAAAGGCCCAGAGGGTTGGGATTTTACAGCCTGGAGAAGAGAAACTCCGTGGTGACCTTAGAGCCCCTCTCCTGAGTGCCAGGAGAGCTGGAGAGGGACTTGGGACAAGGGATGGAGGGACAGGACACAGGGAATGGCTTCCCACTGCCAGAGAGCAGGGATAGATGGGATATTGGGAAAGAATTCTTGCCCGGCAGGGTGGGGAGGCCCTGGCACAGGTTTTCCCAGAGAATCTGTGGCTGCCCCATCCCTGGAAGTGTCCAAAGCCAGGTTGGACAGGGCTTGGGGCAACCTGGTCTAGGTGCAAGGTGTCCCTGCCCATGGCAGGGAGTTGGAACTGGATGATTTTTCAGGTCCATCCCAATCCGAACCATTCCATGATTCTGAACTTGATACTGATGAAGCAGATGAGACCTTTCTCCTCCTGGGCTGCTCTCGGACAGACAGCCCCGTCACACGTGGCAGAGCAGCACATCCACCCTTCACCAGCCACCTTCACAAAGGTCCCTTTGCCTCCCACATCCCCGGCTGTCCTCGGGGTGCTGCCTGCTCCCTATCCCACTGCTCCGTTGGAACGAGGAAGCCGTGAGTTCCACTTCAGCCTGAGGATTTGGGCTTGTTCATGTCGACATCGTAAGCCCAGAGCCAACAAAAGTTCCCCTGTCATTTCTGTGATGCAAAGGTGTCCCCTGGTTTTTATTTCGTGGTGAATCACCGGGGTGGTGGTGGCAGGGCATTTACCTTGGCTTTGCTTCCTGGTCTGTTTGGGCTCCACCCTTGGCGTTTTGGGGTTCTTTACAGAAAGTGTGGTGAAATCTGTGCAGGGGAAGAACAAGCCGTCCTGAAAAGGTTGGATTAGATTAGATTAGAATAAATTAGACTAGACTAGACTAGACTAGAAATAGTTCCTAAAATGCTCATCCAGTCCAAGTCCCTGACCAATCCAGAGCTGACCAGAATTTAAAGCATGTTGAAATCCAAATTCTGATAGACCTGAAGTACTGACCACCTCTCCGAGAAGCTGTTCCAGTGTGTGACCACCCTCTTAGCAAAAAACCACTTCCTGACATCCAGTCTATGCCTCCCCTGTCGCAGCTTTGACCCTTTCCCACATGTCCTGTCCCTGCATCCCAGGGAGAAGACCTCAGCACGTCCCTGCCCACTTCACCTCCTCAGGAACCTGCAATGAGGTTCCCTCTCAGCCTCCTCTTCTCCAAACTGGACAAACCCAAAGCCCTCAAGGAAGTTCTTCCAGCCCTTCTCCAGCTTTGTTGCCCTCACGTGGACACGTTCGAGGACATTCCCATCATCCCTAATTTGTGGGGCCCAGAATGGCACAGAATGTTTAGGGGAAGCCACAGCAATGCTGGACACAGTGGGATGATCTCCCCAGACCCAGGATGTGGTTTGTGTTCTTGGCTACCAGGACACTCTGATGATTCCTATGGAACTCCGGTCAGATTCCTTTCGCAGGACTGGTTTCCAGTCCCTCCTCTCCCAGTTTACCTTGTGCCTGGCATTGTTCCATCTTAGGTGCAGAATCCGTCGCTTGGACTTGTTAAATCTCATCCCATTAATCGTTAATTCCCTTCTGTTTCACAGCTGGGGAGCAAACACCCATCCCAGGCTCTATTTCCATTCTTTGCGTCTTTTCCACTTTAAAAAAAAAGGTCACTGGGAATGAGACATTTCTCCAGAACAGAGTAACAGAACATGGGAGGAAAACAAGCATTTCCAGGCTGGATTAAGAATTCCTGCTGAGCATGGAGAATACAGATGTGCAGTTCTGATGTGACGATTTTCCATGGGCCAGCAGCAGCAACGACCACTTTGTAGAGCTTGACCTGGGTTGAGGCAGTGAATGACTGATGGCGCTTTGAAAAGGGTCTGCACAGATCCAGGTTGGAAAGGAATGGTTCAGCCTGAGAACTCCTGGATGGATTTGGAAGAGGAGTTTCCTTCATCAGATCACTCAGATTTCTCCTGCTCCAGCAATCCCACAATTCGGCGTCACGTTTTTACGCAAAACCCTGCAGTCTCTTCAAACATCTTCAGCCTTTTGCTGCACATCTCAACTGCAGTAGATGCTATTTGTTGGATAAAACTGATATTGCAGAGTATCTAAAAAATTAAAGACCGTGGGATCATGGAATGATTTGTTTTGGAAGGGGGGTCCAAGATCGTCTCGTTCCAACCACCTGCCATGGGTAGGGACAGAGATGCTGAGGAGAAATCTCTGGCACTGAAGCACTAAAAAAGTGGTCTGTGATCCTTTTTCCTGTGAAACCCCACTGATTGTATCCAAACTGCCCCTGGGAATGGTCTTTGGGTTGTTTTAACTCCTCTGCCACCCCCAGGAGTTGCTTGGGAGAGCCTTGACCTCAACCCATGCTGGCGACAGTAAGGATGAGGAACTTCCAGTGCCCAGAGGTGTCCACTGGCCTGGAGCTGTGACCTTCGGGCCTGGGACTTGCTGGTCCCATTCTTAAAAGGCCAGAAAAGTAGCAAATTGTTTGTATTTTGGGTTCCATGATTTGAAAGGAAATATTTTTCTCACCCTTTGTTCACCCTGCATTTCTGTGGGGGGTGTGGGTGTATCCCACCTCTGGTGCTCGTTAAGCAGGATCCTTCCAGGGCATATAAAGCACTTCAGGATGTCTCGGGCTCAATTTATCCCAAAATGGGCCTCGGAACTTATACAACAATGCCAAAAAAAGCTTCACGAGGGGACAATAAATTTTGGGGATGGCCAGATAGCAAGTACATTTTAATTTTTTCTGGTAATCCAAGTGTCAGGGAATTCTCCATTCTTATGGCTACGGGTGACACTGATGAAAACCCTGCAAGAATTTCTGACAGGGATGTGCTGGCAATGAATCCCTGCTTCCCATGGACACCGGGAATCAACAGATCTCCACGGCAAAGGCGAATATTTCTTTTCCCCATCAGCAGGGTGAGGAGAAGCAGGGCAGAGCTGGTGCACTTGAAGAGCACCTGCTAACAGAACGTTTGCTGCAAAAAACATCAGAGGAGGTAAATTAATTGGCTGGGATTACGAAGGGCAGGGAAACAGCTGTCTTTGATAGTCCATGGGTCTGAGAATGTTGCTAAATGCTCCGTCATTTTACCGCAAGGCAACTGGAGCCAGTCCAAAGGCAGTGACTGCACATGGGCTCCTCATGCATGACAAGGAATTACCATTCCCTGCCTCCTCCCTGCAAGAGCAAGAGTGGAGAGGGTTGTTTTCCTAATTTTTTTTTTTTTAATATTCCCATTTTATTTCAACAGTCAAATTCGGACTGACAAGCCGGCCTTTGTTTTTTCTAAATTTCTGTTTTTCATTTCACACGAGGAGGAATAGAATAGGTCAGGTGTGTTCAAATTATCACATCTCAATTAATGATTTGAAACTTAGCCACACCTTCCTCTCTTTTTAATTATGACAGCCAAAAAGGTGTCAAAAAATAGTATTTTAAGCAGAATGATCACCCTCCTCTTCACTGCAGAAATGTTGGATTTGCAGACAGAGATTACATAAGTTTTTTCTTGAATTCGTCTGTAAGAGCAGACGAATCTGTTATTTTTGCAAGTTCAAAGGCTGCTGCCAAATGTAAATCCAAAAGCAGACATCACAGCTCGCTTGGCACCTGTGTGTGGCACCACCCAGTCTTGTCCCTGCACATAACTCAGTGTGTGGTGACCCCTGAGGAAAAAAAAGTCCATCTCTCCACTTTCACTCCCCTGCCCTGGGTGAAGTCCTCATTCCACAGATTCCCTCAAGGCCAGATCGAATCTGAATGAAAATAGGCAGAGGGGAAGGAGCAAAATGTTTTCCTTTCCTGACTCAGCCCCATGCCTGTCACCTCTGTTTCGGGGGAGGTGGCGACACTACCCCAGCCAGGGAGGGCCACGAACAGAGCTGGGAAAGGTTCCAGGGCTGGGTCACGGTGTCTTTAAGTGATTCATGTGGGGAATCCCTGGCAGAGGTGAGCAGGTGCCTTTAAATTTCAGTATTCCAGGCACAGAGGTTACTTCAGTGTCAGGGGTGAACTTGTCTGGTGTAACAAATTCTGGGAAAGGCACATTACAAGAGCTTTTTTATTGAGGTGTTGGCTTTTAAGGTGATGTCCTCATAAAATATGGATGAGAAATC
Source organism: Dryoscopus gambensis (assembly GCA_013389985.1). Taxonomy (NCBI): domain Eukaryota; kingdom Metazoa; phylum Chordata; class Aves; order Passeriformes; family Malaconotidae; genus Dryoscopus; species Dryoscopus gambensis. Next base: position 7,757 of record WEIT01014686.1, read on the forward strand.
AAAGAAGCCATAGAGGGAGGAGGTTGGCGTTGCAAGAGAACCTGAGCATCAAGAGCATCATCAGAGGAGTCAGAGCAGCGCCTGTCTTGCGAAGAGGCCTGAGGAGGAGTTTGGAAAGGCATTAAGAGAGCTCAGGATAAGGTCAGAAGTGAGGGATCACGGGATCTCTGCCACACAGAGCTGTCACACAAGACGCCGTGGGATGAACTTGGCTTGTCCTGAGTGAGAGGCAGCTACAATTCATCGAGGGGAGCTCTGCAAAGGACAGGAATTTGGATTGGTTTTGGTGGTTTGATTAGAGGCGGAGCAGAGCTAACTGGGCTCTCTCTGTTCTGTTTGTCCCCAAAAACACCTTCATTGCACAACAGCGTGTGCATGATTCAGAGCAGGAATGCAGCAGCGCAGGGCGGGTTGGGAGTGGGTGAGCCCTCCCCAGCTGCCTCTGTGAGATTATTTTTAGCCTCGATCTCTCCCCTGGCCCGTTAAAGTCACTATCTGAGCATCTCTCCATGTGTTGGGCCTGATAACATCTGTACAAGGCAGAGGAATGGAAATGCTGTGGAGTTTGCCCCGGGCCGTAAAGGAAATGCAGATCACAGCAAGGAACTGCGGGTCGCTAAGTCCAGCTCAACGGGCCTTCTCCAGTGGTTTAAATCCAGTTTTTAATCAGCTGCGGCAATTTGGGTTGATTTCAGAGGAACTTGGTGACATTTTTTGGGCTGGTAAAGGCACCGGATATAAATTCTAATGTGCTGTAGGAAATACTGGATGGCCTAATCCTTATCCACAGGGATAATGAATAATGGTTAATTGTACCAGGAGTAAATAGAATCATGAAGCTTTAGAATTATGGAATGGTTTGGGTTGGAAGGAACCTTCAAGAGCACCTTGTGGGCAGGGACAGCTTGCGTGAGACCAAAAGGCTCATCCAACCTTGTCTGAGATGCTTGAGTTGTTGAAAGACCCTGTCCTCAATTTCAGGCCTTTTGAGAAATGTGGAGAGGACAGAAGAACTAAAAAAACTGCTCAAGAAGAAACTTCCTCAGGCGAAATACACCCAGCCTTGTTTTTCAGATGAATTTTGTGCTTTTGTGTCCTGCAGCAGCTCTCGGGATGTTTTATCAGCACCCAAAATGTAAATTGCCACAGATTCCTGCACCAACAGAGCACTTTGGTGACAGGGGGTGCCGGGCAGAGCAGAGGGACCTGACCCAGAGTCCTGCTGAGCTTCTTAAGAGGTTTGAAGCAGGACAAGGAAGCAACATTTATGTCAACTTGCAGTCCCAGCCCTTGGGAAAACATCCCGTCCTCTTCCTGGTCCTGCCCTGGCCCAGCCCAGGTTCTGATCCGCGGCTGAGTCATTTATCTGCCCCAGTTTGCCACCTCCTTGCCCTTCCCAGAATTTAGGGGGTTGTTTCGGAGGCTGCTCTCTCGGTGACCTGGATGGAGAGTGAGGTTTGGGGCTATTCCAGTTGCTGCGTCGGGTGCCATCAGTTCCCCCAGTCACAGGGGGGTCCTGCCCGGTCCTTTGCTGTGTCTGTCCCAGTCTTGGCCTCTCCCAGCTGCACCTTCTCTAAGCTATCTCATCACCAAATCATAGAATCCCAGAATATCTTGGGTTGGAACACTCCCACCACGGGCAGGGATGACTTCCGCTATCGCAGGTTGCTCCAAGCCCTGTCCAACTTGGACTCAGACACTTTCAGGGATGGGGCAGCCACAGCTTCTCTGGGAATTCCATTCCAGCCCCTCAGAGAAGAATTCCTTCCCAATATCCCATCTATCCCTGCCCTCTGGCAGTGGGAAGCCATTCCCTGTGTCCTGTCCCTCCATCCCTTGTCCCAAGTCCCTCTCCAGCTCTCCTGGAGCCCCTTTAGGCACTGAAAGCTCTCCCCAGAGCCTTCTCTTCTCCCAGCGGACCAGTCCCAATTCTCTCTGCCTTTCCTTACAGGAGGGGTGTTCCATGCCATCCTACCTGTGAAACTTCCAGATAGGATTCATCGCTAGGTAAATCCAGATGGGAATCCCTCAGGGGTCAGTCCTGGACTCCTTCAGAGCAGAAATTGGGGGAAGAAATCATCACTTGAGCCTCTACGTGTTTAGACTTCGGGTATCAACCACCAGAGCTTGGGAAAGCCACCTCTCGGTTCCAGCAAGAAACCCCTCAATTCCTCAATGCTCCAGGAAGTCGATGGCATTGCCGTGGGACCAACATGCTGTAACAGAGCTAAATAGCCTCCATCCCTGCTCCCCTGTCTTATTTTCCTGGATGAACCCCCACAATTCCCATCCCTGGAATTGCTCCAGGCCAGGCTGGGTGGATGTCTGAGCAGCCTGGTCTCTTGAGAGGTGTCCCTGCCCAGAACAGGGAATAAGAACGAGGTGGTCTTCAAGGTCGCTTCCAACCCAAACCATTGAATGGTTTTATGAATGTGTTTGACCTCTGTGGAAGCTGGAAAAGGCTCTGTTTCACCCAACACCCCTGGGGACTCCAATGGCTCTGCTGCCACCATGCCTTGGCCACTTATATTCCCAGTCTCCAGAAAGGACCACTGTAGCCCAAGTTGCTTGTTGGGAATGACCTCTGGGTGTGAAAATGCCTGGGAATCGTTTCCAAAAGTGGGCACAGGGCATTGAGGTGTCAGGGACATCCCTGCAGTACAAGGAGAGGATTCCCTGGACTGGAGAGTTCATGGAGTTGGTCACCCACTCACAGTGGGAAATATACAGCTGGATGAGCCTCTTCTCATAGATATGACTCAGGATGTTTGGAAAAGCCGGAATAAATCACTCCACTTGTCCCATATCCTCCCTTCCCCAATAACCAGACTGGGTTCCTATAAACAAGGTGGCTCATTCTTGATTTCCTCCAGGGAAATCCCTTCCCAGCTTCCTTCCATTAGCAGCTTGATAATGCCTGGCAGCCCATGGATTTACGCACTTTTCTCTTTCACAACAGCGGACGGTGTTGTCATCTCCTGGCATCCCACTGACTTCATCCCAAATGGGATTTTGACCCTTGCCCCATGGCTGTGGATCCTCCAGGCGACTCATCCCCACCAGGGAAACCATTCCTTGTTATTTCAGCCTGTGGATCCTCACATCCTTGGCAGCTCCAATAGGTTTAAAGGTGGAAGAGAGGAATTTGGCACTCTTGGCCAATCTCCCTCCCCTTTTAATCTTCCACCCACTGCTGTCCTGACTTCACAGCTCCTTAAACCCTGTTGCTCCCACCCAGGGCTCTCCCAGATTCACTCTCCATGTTTTCTTCCTTGTTTTATACCAGATGTCTTCGTGTGGGTGTGGCTTGGAAAAGTTTCTCTCAGGCCCCTTTGCGGTGCTTTTTCTGCTGCCTTTGCCAAAGGATCTCACGATGCAAGGTGGGAACATCCAAGTTTATATCCATAAAATAAACCAGCTGGAGAAGGCGTGGAATAACTTCGAATCTATAGCTGTGGAGAGGGGCTATAATTATTTAGGAGCAGTGTTGGTGTTAAAGAGTCGGCCTTGCACGCAGACACCTCACCGGGGTTGTTAAACCTCCAACCACTGGCCTTGGAACACTGACCCAGCCTGCCCAGATCCCTCTGCAGAGCCTTCCTGGCCTCCAGCAGATCAACATCCCACCCAGCTCGGTGTCACAGGTGAACTTCCCGAGGGTGCTCTTGACTCCCTCATCCAGATCATCAATAAATATATTGGACTGATCCCAGTACTGGTGCCAGGGGGACACCGCTGGTGACCAGCCACCAGCTGGAGGTGGCACCATTCCTCATCACTCTGTGCCTGGAATCCAGCCAGATTTTAACCCAGCCAAGAGTGTACATTCCCAAGCTCTGGGCTGGCAGCTTTACCAGGAGAACGCCACGGGAAACAGCGTCAAAGGCTTTCCTGAACTCCAGGGAGACACATCCCCAGCCTTTCCCTCACCCACTGGGTGGGTTACCCGGTCATAAAAGGGATTTCAGGCCACATTGCACAGCAGCGACCTGGGCTGGACATTGGCCGGACACACAGCACCCACCTGCAGCTCTGCTGCGGGCAGAAATCGGTGACTGAGTGATAGACATGTGACACACTCGCAGTTGGAGGAGAAATAACTTTATTTTAAGTGTTTTTCAGATAACATGAACACAAACTTCCTTATCTGGTAGCACTGGAGCTTTGCAAGATTAAAGCAGAAGCCATCATATGGCAAAGAGCCGCCATCAGCTCCCGGCGTGCCGGGTGCCCAACCCGCCCCACTGCTCCTGGTTACAATTCCTGTTATTAGAGGGGTGCTCCAAGACTTCCTGTGGTCATGGGAGGCCTTTTTTGCTCCTCACAATTTGTTGCTGAGGACGGTCCAGAGCACTCCGGCCGCTATCCCTCCGGCCAGCCCGTAGCTGGACCTCACACTGCCCGCGGCGTTGACGTTGCAGAGGTCAGTGCTGCAGCAGGAGATGTTTCTGTTGCCCACGTTGAAGTCCTGGTAGGTTGCGTCACACGAGGAGTCACACCCCTTGCTGATGATGCTGAAGAGCCCCACAACCCCTGGGAGGAAAGCAGGACCATTATTACAAGGATTCAGCCCCAGCCAAGCCCTGTGGAACTGAATTATGGGGCACTGTTCTTATCTGAGCTCGTTCCTTGGGACAAAAATCAGAATCACAGAATGGTTTGGGTTGGAAGGGACCTTCAAGATCATCTCGTGGGAAGGGACATCTTCCACGAGGCCAGCTTGCTCCAAGCCCTGTCCAGCCTGGCCTTGGACATTTCCAGGGATGGGGCAGCCACAGCTTCTCTGGGCCTCACCACCCTCAAAGCGAGGAATTTCTTCTTAATAGCCCATCTAACCCTGCCCTCTCTCACTGTGAAGCTCAATCCCAAACATCTTTGTTGCACGGAGTCTTTCAGCACCCGGGAAATTATGGAAACACAGTTATTCCCATTTCAGGGGGCAGAGTTATTGTTTGCTTTGTTCCTGAGAGGCACAACCAATTTTTTTGGCCAGTTTTGGCAACTGCCGGTTACCAGCAGATTTTGACCTCCTGGAGACCCAATCCATTCTCCTCCAGGAGATCTAAAATCCATTCTGGGCACCAAATCTTTGCCTTGTGCAACAAATAAGAAAGAGTTCTACAACATCTTGGCTCTCCTGGATGTGAACGTCATGGATTTGCACATTCCCAACCAGGATAATTCCTACTGGAGGTATCACGTCTACTGCCTGCCAGAGAGAAGGTTAAATGTGCCACTGATGGGTTTTGTGCCCCAGGTCTAACAGCAGCTCGGCTGTCAGCACAGATCTGGACAGGGCAAATCAGATCTAGAACGAGAGGATAAAATCCTAATTTTTTCAAGTTTCCCCACAGACACAGAGATGAAATTCTGTCATTTTCATTGATTTCACCTCAAATCTGTGCCTCTTAACTTCATGACCAGGTTGGACCAGGCTCAGCCCCTCCCATTTTAATTCATGTTGGCAAATACTGCAAAAAAAATTAACCATTACCCTTGCAAGAAAATAATTTTTGGCATTGCGAAAGAGAAATAAACCTAATTTAGTGGAGGTGAAAGGCATTGGCGCACAGAGGTTTGGTGGCCCAAACCACCTGGTGTATCCAAGCTCGGTGAGCCTGGACGGGACACCTGAGGCTGGGAAGATGTTTGGCTCCAACATCCCAACTAAGATGTTTTCCACCCCGGCTTTTCCTTACGGATCACGTCTGTCTTGCACACATCCTTCTCGCCACACTCCGCCTTCGTCAGGCACTTGGAGTTGCTGAGCTGGGATGTGCAGCTGTAGCACTGCAAGGATGAACCTGCAAGAGACAGAGAGAGGTTGGGAGAGAAATCAGGGAATCGTGGAATGGTTTGGGCTGGAAGGGACTTTAAAACCGTCCAGTTCCACCCCTCTGCTGTGGGAAGGGACAACTTCCAGTTGACCAGGTTGCTCCAAGCCCCATCCTACCTGGCCTTGGACGCTTCCAGGGATGGGGCAGCCACAGCTTCCCTGGGCAGCCTGATGTAATTTTTTACCACTCTCACTATAAAAAATGCCTTAATTATGGTTAGCCTAAATCCAGCCTTTTCTAGTTTTTAAAAATTACCCTAAATCCAACCTGTTCTAGTTTTTAAAAATTACCCTTCATCCTATCCCGACAGAACCTCCTGAAAATTTATCCCCGACTCTCCTGGAGCCTCTTTATGCACTGGAAGGGGCTCTTAAGTCTTCCTAGGGTTTCGTCTTCTCCAGGGTGAACACCCTCAGCTCTCCCAGCCTGGCTCCAGAGGAGAGAGGGTCCAGCCCTTGGAGCATGGAGACCTCCATGGAGACCTCCACGGTCTCCTCTGGACTTGCTCCAGCAGCTCCACGTCCTTCTGATGCTGGACCCCAGAACTGGGCCCAGCCCTGCAAAAGGAGGAACAGTTCTACACCTCTCATGTATCTTCAGTCTATCTGAAACTCTCCAGAGGACTCAACCGAGTGCTTGCACTCAGAAACCATTCCTGGTGACCCTCAAGGGGAGATATCTCCTCCGCTTTGGGAAAAAAAATTGGGTTTTCCATTTTTTTATAGATAAGAATACACCTGCTAGAGGTGGGAATCAGGTTTGGCAGGTGCTGAAGGTATTTTGGATGTAGTCAGTGCGGTGAGGGAGCAAAAAAGAGAGCAGATGGAGCTGGGCTTGAAGAGAATCATGGAATGGTTTGGGTTGGGTGGGATTTAAGGATCGTCTCGTCAGGTGCACATCCCTTGAGACCAGGTTTCCCCAAGCCCCATCCAGCCTGAGGGATGGAGCAGGAATTTGCAAAGTCTCGTCCAGTTGTCTCTGTTCTCAACCCGTGACTCTCATTCTCCATCGCCCCCTCTTAGAAAGCAAAGTTCGAACATGACCTTCACTCCTCCCTGACCACCCTGTTCCTATCCCCTCGTGGAAATGCCTCTCCACAGTGGGTGGAAATCCGTGCTGGCAACGCCTGCTGGGCTGTTCTGTGCATCCAGCAAAGGCAGCATAAACCTGGCAGCTCCCAAGTGTCCAGCCCTAGGGAAAAATTGGCCACAGAGGAGCGTGATTGTGGTGTAATTACCTGTTCCTGTCACCTACTTGTGCCCCAGGGTGTCACTGGAGCCTTGCAAGTGTCAGTTAATATTAATATTTTATATATTTTTCTTTTCTTTAGCCCCATGACCACCAAACTTGCATGACAAATCCCCCAACTCAATACCCTAAAATGCTCTTTTAGGACACTGAAAATCCCTGTTTAGAAATCGGTGATTGAAGGAATTAATTTGAGGCACTTGGTCTTGCTGTGTCCAAGCCTCTGGGGTGTAAATGATGGATGCAGTCACAGAGGTGAGGAGCCGACCCCCAGTTTCTCCGAGTGCTGCACTCTGTTCTCACCTTGATCTGACTTATAATGCCATAAAAGTCCAATTTTGAGGGCTCTGATGGAAGCTGGCAGACAGAAAGGTCTGAGGACTGCGCAAGACCCTTTGCAGTTCATTCCCTAAGCATCCTCTGCTGATTGAGAAACAGCTCAAATTTGATTCTTCTCTTCTCTGGCAATAGGGGAAAAGCTGCTTTAAACCCATTTTTTTTCCCTCAGTGAAGCTGTAAAAACCTAACAGTATCCAAAGTCCAGCCATCCAGTCTATAAAATAACACATCATGGCATTGTCATTTTTACTGTGCTACTGGCATTCTGGAGATCTGGGCAGTGTCGGGGTCTGCTTTTGAAAGGAAAAGTCAGAAAAAAATGTTGGAGGAAAACTTTGCAGAAGTGTTGCAATTTCGATAGCCTGGGAAGAAGGAAAATAATCCTCCCACCCCGCTTAACCCCTCCCCTTCCCCCTTAACTGTATGGTCTGGCTTAAAACCATGGATTTTGATAATTTTGGGGTTCAGGATTTCTCTTTCCTGGAAGCTACGAGGATCCCACCACCCCCAGGGTGGCACTGTGCGTTTTTCCCACTCCACACCCATCCAAAGGGAAATATCTCGGCATGACAACATGCCAGCATCCCTTCCCTCCCTGCCAAACCCCATCGCAAACCCTTCTCCCAGCCTGAAGACCTGCAGGGAAGGCTGTGGGGTGGATCCTTTTTGGGATCTTACCTGAGTCCACGCACAGGAGCGCTCCCAGCAGGAGCACGAGGAAAGCCTTCATCTTGGAAGAACCTCTCTGGGGCTGCCTCTGGGTTGTTTCCTCCTGGGGCAGGTTATATATGCTGGGAGGCCGGGCGTGCCCACAAGGTCATCCCTGAGAAGGCACCTGAGGGAGCCGCTGGCCGGACCAAGGGAGGGGTTGCTTTGTGCGCTGGGATGTTTGTGTTTGGTGCCTCTCCTGTTTCCCTGCCACCCTCCGGGCTCCCCTCCACCGCTGCCACCTCCGCCTCCCCTCCTACCCTTGGGCAAAGTGCTCACAGGAGTGGAAAAAGCCCCAAATTCTTGCGAACAATTCCGGCCTTGTGCATTTCTTCGGAGCCACTGAGGCTGCAGTGGCACCCTGTGAACGAGGCTCTCCACCCCCGGTGCCACCCTGAGTGGAGCCATTGTGTTTAAAGCGAGGACAAAATGTTCTTTGAATCAACAGCTCCGGGTATTTATCTGCCCGCATGAGTGATACTCGTGATAACAAGGTATGTGGTAGGGAGGTATGTGGGCAAATTAAAAGTTCATCGGCCTTTCCAGGTATCGAGGAGTTCATTCGCCCTCACCCGCGTTTATTTTCTGTTGAAAAGCAACGGCCAGCTCTGATTTTTGACGTTTGAAACCCAAGGGACTTTGTGATGGGTTTGTTTTGAGATGTTTCGCTTGCGACTTGGTTCTCTTTGTGAGCCAGCCCCTCTTGCCTGGCAGAGGCTGGGTGCAAGGTTGGACACTTGACTCACAGGAGATTCAATGTCAACAACCCAGGCTCGTCCAAAAAATGCCACTTCTCTGTTGCAGACGGGGTGAGTTCAGCCACATTCCAGCCTCAAGTGCGAATGTTTGCTCTCGTGGGTTGAGCAGAGTCCTCTCCCATTCCTCACATCCTGTGACCACTTCTCAGGACATGCCAGGGCAAGAGAAAACAGGGCTTTTCTGCTAAATTCCATGTTTAATTTATTTATTTTTTCCTGGGATCTCAGTGCTGCGCTATTCTTTCCTTCAGGGATTTATTCCCATGCAGGAATTTTTCCAAATTGAAAGGAAGGTGTGCAGGTGGATCATTGATCAGTGGCTGTGGGATGAGAGGTAGAGAATAAAACTCCTGCCCTGATTTACACCGGTGGAAAATCTGTTGCAGGAAATGATTTGACAAATCCTGGTTCCTCCATGGGGATCTTAACCACTTCCACTCGGACTCTCCTGTGTAAAAAATCCCTGAAAATCATCCCAACACCTTCTTTCTGTGCCTATTGGCTTCTGCCTCATCATATTTTTACAGACTGGGTCATTTATAGCCAACTTTTATGGATAAAAAACCCCAATATTTTTTTCAGGCTGTGGAGTTCCTCATTCAGAGCTGTTTAAGGCTGCTTTTCTTTTTTAATCCCCTAGGATTGTCCCTGCAGGGTTTGGCTTTTTGTGGTAAGGAAGAACAGGGCCAAGGGAAAAAAACCCAAACCTATCAAATCCACCAAGGCCTGGAATTAAATATTTCTTTTAAAAAAAATCATTGAGGAGGAAGAAAAGCTCTTTCCATCTTTCCCAGTGCAATTATTTTTTATTATTTTTCTAACATCAGCCAGAAAACCCCAAAACTTGCGGTGCTGTGAGGGAATCTGACAGCTGAGAGCTTCTCCATCCCCCAGACCTTCTTGCCTGAGGCTGTGTGAGATCCTAGGAATTCCTCTATCCTTACAGAAATTGCCAATTCTCGCTGGTTTTTTTGGGAAATTGAAGTGCAATTCCTGCCCGACTCCTGAAGATGGCAAACGTGTCCCGTTATAATTCCGCGTGCATTAACGTGGTTATCCGTAGGATTGGGTGTGCGTGGTGTTGTTTTCTTTTCCTGAGGTTATAAAATTCCCAGTTCTCCTGCCTTCATGGAAAATACCCCTGATTTCCTCTGGGAATCTCGTGATGTCTGCAAATCACTTGGAGTTTGGTTTTTTAAAATACGATTTTTGCTGTCACTGCAGATTCCTGATAGAGGCAGGTCCGGAGCTCTGTGTTTGGGAAAAGGGGAAACAGGAGTTGATTATGTGCTCTGTCCCGGATCTCCTGCCTGGTGTCGGGCTGGGGAAACGGTGATGGATCACGGAACAGACCGTGGTGTCATGGATCACATGGAGGAGCAGGCATGAGGTGGAAATTTGAGGAAAAAAAGGGCAATAGGTGAACTGATGCCGGGAAAATCTGGACAGTGATACTGAGCATCGAAAGGAAGTTTCTCCAGTGTCCTGGTCATCTGTAGGGAAGTTTGTAGGATGATGGGATCACAGGAAAATGGAATGTTTGGGTTGGAGGGGTCTTCTAGATCATATTCCAACCCGTTGCCATGGGGTCCAAGCCCTGTCCAACCTGGCCTTGGACACTTCCAGGGATGGGGCAGCCACAGCTTCTCTGAGCCACCTGTGCCAGGCCCTCCCCACCCTCCCAGGGGAGAAAATTTCTTCCCAATATCTCATCCAAACCTCCCCTTTTCCAGCTTAAATTGATCAGCAGAAGAGAAACAAAAAACCCCAAACAAGCAGAACCCATCAAAGAGGAAACTAAGCTGAAGTTCCACACTCATTCCAGCTTCTGGATGAACTGTAGCCCTTGGAACAGCTGGATCACCAGGAGATCCTGTGGATTCTCCAGACTGTGAGGTGTGTAACATCTTCTTGGATGCCTTAATTCCAGCCAGGATTAAGGGCGGGGACAAGAGGAGCTGCTGCCCAAGGCTGCCTGGCCCTGAGGGGAGGTCACTGAGTTGTTTTCTCAGCATGGCTGTGCCTGTAATTCCTTTCCAAGATTTTCTGAAGTCCCCGTGTGGGGTTAAAATGGGCTCCAGAGGGAATTTTATTGGTTTTTCCACTCCTGGACGGTGTTTAGCAGAGAGCTGTGGCTGCCTGAAGTGCTGTCTGCAAGTCTACTGAGGCTGTGGGGATGTGGGATGTTAAAGACGGGAACTGAGTGACCAATTTCAGGCATCCAAGTGGGAATTTCTAATGGCTGTTCTCGGGAACGCAGCCTCAGGAATGTTCAGCTGTCCCAAATCAGAATGGGCGGGCATAAATGAGGTTGAGTCGCCGGGTAGGAGGGAGGCAAATCCCATTATAGACTTTTCTGCAGGGAGGGAAGCGTGGATCCCGGACGAGGAGGGCGATTGGATGGGCAGGATAACAGATGGATTGATAAGGGGAGAGAAAGATTGCGAAAGGAGGAGATACAAAGATGTTTCCAGAGATGGATGGGTGGGTGAATGGGTGGATGGATGGACGGATGGATGGATGGATGGGTGGATGGATGGATGGGTGGATGAAAGAATAGGTTTAGATGGGATATTGGGAAGAAATCCTTCCCTGTGAGGGCGGTGAGGCCCTGGTTGCCCAGAGAAGTTGTGGCTGCTCCATCCCTGGAAGTGTCCAAGGCCAGGTTGGAGCAACGTGGGATAGTGGAAGGTGTCCCTGCCCATGGCAGGGGGTTGGACAAGATGACCTTGAAGGGTCCCTTCCCACTCAAACCATTCCATGATTCTCCGAAAAGACACAGGATGTTCCCTGTCTCAGCCTCAAGTATTTGTCCCCCAGCTCCCAGAAATCTTCCACTCTCCTGTGTCCTGGGATGGACATGAATGATGCCGATCCAGCAGCAGGAAAAATCATTCCAGCTGCTCCAGAGGTGCCCTTGGCTGCCAGCAGAGAGCGGCTCCAGCTCCCACACCTGGAGATGCTGAACGCTGCTCCATGTCGCGGTCCAGCTCCCACTCCAAGGATTTATATCCATGTTTGCTGTCCAAACGAGCTGCAGAGCACATGGATGCAGGGCTGGGATTCCTGCTGGCATTCCAGAGTCCAGAAATGGACACTGGAGCTACCACGAAGAGCAGAGAGGATGCAAAAAGGTGTTTGGGTCTCTGTCCCTGGGCTGCTCAGGGACCTTCGGCTTGAGCCTTCCTTTGTGCCTCTTTCTCCTCCAGCACCAAACTGGGCTTGGAATTCCTGCATCCTAAAGGAAGTTTTTGGGATCTGTGGGTGCCCACGGGTACAACCAGGGAATAGTATAAAAGTTTAACGAGCAAGGAGCCTGTTTGACCTTGAGTATTTCTCCAAGGGTCCAGGCACAGAGCGAAACATCCCGCGATTCCCATTTGGGATTTCCAGTTTCTGGAGCCATCCCGACCAGCCCTGGAGATAAAGATCACCTTCACATCCCACAGATTCCTGCTGACAACCATGAAATCAATGCGTGGCTGCAAATAAATCCCACCACGGTGCTGATCTTGTCTGCGGAACGAGGACTGGATGGAGAAAATCCCAGGGGCTGCAGGGACTGGAGGTTCCCATACGATGGTGCTGTTGCCACACGGCTGGAGCCCAAACCTCTCCCGGCGTGTGGGAGCAGCCCCAGATTGTTTGTTTAAAAATCTCAGCAACTTCAGAGCATCAAAAATGCATTTGACTTTTTTTTTTTATTATTTTGTTATTTTGCTAATTGCTGAGCTCTTCTGCTTGGAAAGGTCTCGGAGTGTGGGATCCCTGCCAGCTCCTGCTGGTGATGCCTGGCGCATCCCAGAGTTGTTTGCAGGGAGAAAGGAGAGCATTTTCCTGCACCCACACTTTGGAGTTGGGGTGAAGGGTGGGGAGAGCAGCCTGGGCTGGGACCGCAAAGAGGTTCTGGGCTTGTTCTGCCCTCACCGAAAACTTTCTGCCCCTTCCCCTGCCGGGAGTTGCAGCTTCCTGTGTACAAATGTGGCGAAGTATTGGAAATACAGGCAGGCAACATGAATCTCCTGGGATCACACAACAGATCTCAAACCAGGGCCCTCAGTCACCCTTGCTGCTTCCCAGTCTATGACCTTTTCCTTCCATCAGGAAAATCCTGGCCCCACAAGAAACCACAGAATATGGATGGGGAAGAGCCTGAGATTTCCAGTCCAGCTGCTGCAGGAGAAACCACAGAAGAACGGAAGGATTTTAGGTGGAAGGGACCTTCAAGATCATCCAGTTCCAGCCCCTGCCGTGGGCAGGGACACCTTGCACCAGGCCAGGTTGCTTTAAGTCCTGTCCAACCCTGGCTTTGAATCCGGAGGGTAGAAAAGGGACCATTGCTGCTCGTGTGGCCACAGCTGCCCTCAATCCATGGCCTCTTCCTGTCCCCCCTTTCCCAGAGAATCATGGACTCCTTCAGGTTGGAGAAACCCTCTGAGATCATCGAGTCCAACCATTCCCCCAGCACTGCCAGGGACACCATTATCTCTGCCATTAACCCAAGTCCCCAAGTGCCACATCCACGCGTCCTTTAAATCCCTCCAGGGATGGGCACTCCACCACTGCCCTCGGCAGCCTGTTCCAACCCACCCAGTGAAGAAATTTTCCCTGATATCCAATCTAAACCTTCCCTGGTAACTTGAGGCTCTTTCCTTGCTCAGGATTCCTTGGGAGAAGAGATCGATCTCCACCTCAGCAGGGCTTGGGCCCTTCTATTTTTTCCCCTGCATAACCTCATGGCATCCTTGAAGCCCTCCTGAGTTTTCTACCCCTCATGCAAAGGTCATAAAATCTCCTTTTTTGTCCATCCTGCCCTTAGTTTGTGGCCAGTCCCCATAAGTGGTGGTGCTTTCCCAACATTTACAAGTTTTTGGGAAAAATCTGAACAGAAGGAGCTCATCTCCTGGACTTACACATGGGGAAAATGTTTTCTTGAGGGAACATTGTTGTCAGGGCTTTTTTTTCATGGCTTGGTTCTGAAGTTGTCGACAAAGCGCTGGAAAATAGGATTTTGTGGACAAAGAAGTGCTCTGCAGAAATAATAAAATTATTTGAAGTCCAGAATGGATTTTGGGATCAAACGCAGGCAGGGAGAGCAAGATCCATCTAAACCTGTGAGTCTCTGCTCAGGACATGCCATTAAGATGCAGGAGATACAGGATCAGTCCTTGAAGTCAGGTTTCCTTTCCCTGGAGCAGATGCTCCTCTATTTACAGCGGCAGGAATTCTGGTAGCACTTGTCTTTGTCCCTCTGCTTAGAACTGTTCCGCTCTGTGTTAACTAATTACGAACTAATTGGGCTGGAGAGATGCAGTGGCGTGAAGCAATTTGATTTTGATGAATTGGCAATTTCTCACAAAAACTATTTCATTAAAACAGTGTTGGTTTTTTGTCGTTTTTCTTTTTTTTCCCTTGACTGCTTTATCAAATGCTCTGATGCTTAGGACAGCAGAAGATGAGTTGCACAAACCAGGAGAGATAACAGGAATTCTGATTAATATCTGTCATTTCCTCCTGGTTTAACTGTTTAGCTGGAAAATCGATTGGAAAAATCAACCCGCAGTTGCTTGAAGTCATTAGGAATTTGCTAATTTGACAGTGCAAGGGGGAACGGCTTCAAGGTCCCCCCCAATAAAGAGCAGGGTTAGATGGAATATTGGGAAGGAATTCTTCCCTGGGAGGGTGGGGATAGAAATCCCAGAGAAGCTGTGGTTTCCCCGTCCCTGGAAGTGTCCAGGAGCAGGTTGGATGGGGCTCGGATCAGCTTGGGATTGTGGAAGATGCCCATGGCGGGGGGTTGGGATGAGATGACCTTGAAGATCCCTTCCAACCCAAACCGTGCCATGATTCCGCGATATGCCTGGGAGAAGCCTGGTCAGATGAGCTTGGGGCATTGTCCCGCTTGTCCTACATCCAAACCTGAATTTGATTAAACAAATTGGATTCCAAGCTCCATTTTTTGGCTAAATCTTTACTGATTTACTGATTTACAGGAGCTTGGCCTTTAAATAGGCACCACCTTGCAGAGACGGTTGTGTTTTGCCAGACTCCTAACAATAAATGGACACATAAAAGGAAAAACAAAACCCTATTGTGTGACTCAAAGCTGCTCCCAGCAGTTCCACTTTTGATTTTGTCGTTGGAATGAAATCACCCCTCTCAGCTCCCCAGGCAGGAGTCTGGGATCCCTTCCCCTGCCCGACATTTACAAGTTGCGCATCCTGCTCGGCCGTGACCTTTTCTGAGGTGCCACAGATCCCGAGCCCAGAGGTTTTGGGATTGATAGCACAGCCCTGCACTGAGCTTGGAATTAACAGCTGCCTTGTCAGTCTCTCTAACAAAAAGTAGGATGCCCAAGGATGGACAGGAATATATCTGGGATTAAACAGACCTGATAGGGTGGAAATGGAGGAGATGGATTTACAGGCTCTGCAGCCTGGGCACGGCCAAGGGGTGCAATTTTCAGACTGGTTTGGGTTGGAAGGGACTTCAAAATCATCTCATTCCACCCCCCTGTCATGGGCAGGGACACCTCCCACTACCCCAGGGTGCTCCAAGCCCTGTCCAACCTGGCCTTGGACACTTGCAGGGATGAGGGAGCCACAGCTTCTCTGGGATTTCTATTCCAGCCCCTCACCACCCTCACAGCCAAGAATTCCTTCCCAATATCCCATCCATCCCTGCCCTCTGGCAGTGGGAAGCCATTCCCTGTGTCCTGGCCCTCCATCCCTTGTCCCAAGTCCCTCTCCAGCTCTCCTGGAGCCCCTTTAGGCCCTGGAAGGGGCTCTGAGGTCTCCCTGGAGCCTTCTCTTCTCCAGGCTGGACATTCCCAGCTCTCCCAGCCTGGCTCCAGAGCAGAGGGGCTCCAACCCTTGGAGCATCTCCGTGGCCTCCTCTGGACTTGCTCCAGCAGCTCCACATCCTTCTGCTGTTGGACCCCAGAGCTGGACGTGGTTCTCCAGGTGGGATCTCACTGGAGAAAAGTAGAGGGAGAGAATCATCTCCCTTGACCTGAAATTTTGGCAATGAATGAAGCTGAATTTCCCACGCACGTGTCCCCTCACTGCTCTAAGCTCCCAGTTCTCTGTTTTTTTCCCTGCCGTTGGGGTCCTTCCCAGGATTCCTTCCCCTGTTGCTGAGCAGAAGGCATCACCAGGGGGTGGATGTTCCTGCTGTCCAGTAGGCTGCTGCTTCTAAGAGTGTTTGAGGAGCTTAGATCCTTTTGTGGGACTTCTCATACTGGGGTGTCTCCTCTTTTTGACTAATTTTCACAGAAAATGAGATTATTTCTAGACCTTTGGGAGCTTTCTCCTCATTTAATTTGCTTGGACCTGGGCAGGGTGATGCCCAGTCAGACCCATGGGCAGACAGGTGGATGGATGGAGGGACGAACAGGGACGGAGCTGCATTAACCATATTTCCATATTTCCAGGTTAAACTGTAGGAACGGCATCCGGAGGTGAAGAAAAAAAGAAAGAAAACAGAAAAAAAACCCAAAATAAATGCCAAGGATCCCAACAAAACACCAAGGATGACACAACTGCTGCCCAGGGAATAGTAGGAATGGTAATGGAAGCTCTTCCTCCCTTGCGATCCACAAATCCTGCGTGGATAAAAACAGTCAGGAGATTGGGAACATCCTGTTCGTCCCATTTGGATGGCTCGCACTGGATGGACCTTGGCTAATTTGTCTTCCCTGCACAAAGCAAGGTCGTTCGCTCTCAGGGGCATCGCCGCCTGCCTCGAATTAATTTTCTATTAATTACTGGAATGATTTGAGCGTGGATAAGCAGCAGCTATTTTTAGCAGTCGGACTGATTAGACTTTGGAGAGAACTACCTGGGGAAGCTGTGGGGCTCCTGCTGCCTGGGAAGGGCAGAACAACCACTCCCAGTTGGATCAAAGTGTCCGTCTGGGTCACGAGCCCCTTCTGACGCCGCTCCTTAGTGGTTCAGCAGGGAAAATAAAAGGTTTTATCCAGTTTCCATCCCAGGAAGTGCTCAAGGTTAGGTTGGATGGGGCTTGGAGCAACCTGGTCTAGAGGAAAGTTCCCTGCCCATAGCAGGGGTTGGAATGAGATGGTTTTTAAGGTCCCTTCCAACCCAAACCACTCTGTTGTTCCATGATCTCACCTGCACCTGGGATCCGTGATGAAATACCCCCTTGAGCAATGGACAGGGACATCCTCCGCACCTCCGGACCTTTTACTGCTGTTGTTTTTCCCACTAATCCACGTATTCCTTGCTTTCCTTGCTCACCCTGCCCTGTCATAATTTGCTTTTTGCTCCGTGTAAAGAGAGCTGAGGCTCCAGTTTGGCTTTAAAGCCGTTTGCTTTCACATATTTCCCAGTGAATTCTCTTTTGTTTCCTCCTCTACCTTTTTTCCTACATCTTTCTTTTTTTTAATAGCACTCAGTGTTCAGGCGCCCAAACTGTCTGGTAATTACCCTGCCTTTGATAAACCTTTCTATTAAGCACAACTTGTAAATACCTTGCCTGCTCTAACTGCATTCAATTCATCATAAAATCTTGGGAAGCCTTTGCCTTCCCTCTTTTGTGTGGAAAAAATGTAAACAAACTGAATTCACTGTTATTTTTGGCAAGGAATTAAGAAAGGGACTTGGAATCATAGATTTTTTTAAAAAATGAATATGGTTCTTTAAACCTCCTTTTCCAGGATTATAAATCTTAACTCCTGGTTTATATATTCCTTTACTTGTTATTTTTTATCCCTAGTGGGGTTTATTTTGATTTGGTTTGAAGGTTTGTTCTTTTTTTTTTTCATGCAATCAGAGACTGGTTTGGGTGGAAGGGACCTTCAAGATCATCTCATTTCAACCCCCTGCCATGGGCAGGGTCTCCTCCCACCATCCCAGGTTGCTCAGAGCTCCCTCCAACCCGTCCTGGAACACTTCCAGGGATGGGAAGGAATTTTCTTTTATCCCCCTTCTTTTGGGAGTACACGGCCTTGCCCAAACTCTGTTCAGGTGAGCTCCAGGTCAGTCTCCATCTCCAGGAGATGTCCAGAAATCCCACCCTGTGCCTGGAAATGTCCAATCACTCCTTGAGCTCTGTCAGGCTCGGGGCCGTGACCATTCCCTGGGAGCGACCATTCCCAGTTCCCAGTCACCCTCTGTGGGTGGAACCTTTTCCTAAAATCCGACCTAAACCTCCCCTGACACGACCTGAGGCCATTCCCTCAGATCCTGTCACTGTCACCAGAGAGAAGAGATCAGTGCCTGCCCTTCCCCTCATGCAGAAGCTCCAGATCCCGACGAGGTTCCCCCTCAGAACTTTTTCTGGGCTGAACGAACCAAGGAAGCCCAACCACTCCTCAGCAGGCTTCCCCTCCAGGCCCTTCACTCCTTCGCATCCCTCCTCTGGACACCTTCTGACTGCATCCCACAGGTGTCTTGGTTTGAAAAAAGACAGGTGTCAGCTTAAGGAAGGCAGGAGCCTCCCTTGAAATGGAAATTGTAAACCCCCTCCCGCCGAATTATTAGAATTTTGAAATTAAGGGGCTCTCAGGCAAAGATATGGGAATAGGAATAACAGTTCTTTACTAGGAAAATTGAAAAAAAAAAACAAATGCAAGAGTACAAAACAAAACAAAGTACTGACAGAGTCAGAAATATACCCTGACACCCTGCTGGCACAGGGTGTTGGTAGCAGTCCGATTAAACGGTGGCTGCAGCCCTCCTGGAGTGGCAGACGTGGTTCTGTTGAGGCAGTGATCCTGTCGAAGGGTGTAGTCTTCCTCTGGGAATCCAGTAGAGAAGAAAAGCTGCTCCACTGGGGATCCAGTAGAGAAGAAATCTGCTCCTCTGGGAAACAGAGCTCCCCCTGATGTTCCAAACCTCCGTTTATATCTAAGATGGAATGTTTGGTCCCTCCCTCTGGGTGGGGCATCTCACAGTGGGATGATGTAATTTTATCAGCCATGTGGTGATGGCCCATGAACAGAAGATGTCCCCCTGGAGGGAGGATGGGTCATGGGAGAGATAAAGAACTCTGCCCCACCTGGTGCCAACAGCTGGCCCATTAACAGGAGATAATCCAGAGGGAGGAGGCAGGAACATTGCCACACCTGGTTTCAACAGATGGTGATAGAACATAAACTCCTGGGCATATCCCACCCTGCCCCCCAGGACAACAGGGCACCCTCTGGGTGCTGTGCCAGGACTGCCACGCCAAGCCAGGACAGCCTGAAGGAACATCTTTGTCCCAAAGGGATGAGCCCTGCGACCCATCAGGAGGCCAAGCTCTTCCTGCAAAGGCACCGCAGGGAAATCCTGCCCCCCAGTTTTCCCCAGCACTGATTTCGCACCAGGAATTGACGGGAATCGCCCGAGTCTCGCAGGAAGAGGCGCTTTGCAGTGGCTGATTGCACTCCCACGGATCCTGTTTTCCCTTGGAACCTCCTTGGGGATTGCTGTTCTCAGCACGGGCTTTTCTGAACGCTCACAGTGATTGCTCCCGCGGGGGTGGGAGCTTTCTCACTCTCCAACAGGGCAGAAAAACATTTGGAAAGCACTTTGCAGGTTACACAGCCTCTGATTTTATTTTCAGCCGGCCCCTGAAGTCAGCAGGAGCAGCAGGGGTCTCGGCAGGGAAGAGGTCCAAGGAAACACAAGAGGCAGGAGCTGGGTAGGAACTGGGACACTGAGTTGGACTTGATGTTCTCAGAGGTCTTTTTCAACCTTAGTGATTATTGATTCTATGATTTTTGCACTAAACATGAGGGAATTTCCACCTTCTCCCTTTCTTTTTGTATGGATTCGACCTCCGCTTCCTCCCTTTGCATTCCAGCTGTTGCCAATCCAGGACAATGTTTGTGATGCACTCGCAGAGCTCAAGCAGGAATGGGGTGGTGTCCAAGAGGGGAGGAGAGCTGACAAGCAAATTAACACCGACGCTGTGGAATTCATCCCATCCCAGTCCCTGGGAGTGTTCAAAAACCACGTGGATGCAGCATTGAGGACGTGGTTAATGGTGAGCATCATGCTGGGCTGATGGCTGGACTCGATGATCTCGAAAATCCTTTCCAGCCTTAACAATTCTGTGATTTTATGAATAATTGAATTTTCTCCTGATGGAATCATGCTGGAAAAAACTCCCAGAGAATCCCTTGGAGAGAAGAGAGACTGGGCATCGAGCGTAGCCGTGTGGAGTGATACTGGATGAGCAGAACTCATCCCAGGGAGTCTCCAGGGTAAATCCAGGCAATTCACTCGTTGGAAAGGGTTCCCCTATGAATATTTTAGCAGAGCTGCTCCTGCCAATGCTCCTGAAAATTAAGACACTCAATAGAAGTGTTCAAAATTGGCTTTAAACTGAGAGAAGGTTTAGATTGGATATTAGGAAGAAATTCTTCCCTGGGAGGATGGTGAGGTCCTGGAAGAGATTCCTCAGAGAAGCTGTGGCTGCCCCAACCCTGGAAGTGTCCAAGGCCAGGCTGGACAGGGTTTGGAGCAACATGGGATAGTGAAAGATGTCCCTGCCCATGGCAGGGGGTTGGAACTGGATGATCTTTAAGGTCCCTCCCAACCCAAATCCTTCTGTGATGTTTCTATCAAAAAGTGTAAAACCAGGAATATTTGGAAATAATCTGGGTGGATTTTTCGCCAATATTTGTGCTTTGGCTTTTGCTATTTTGTGTTCGTTGTTAAACCTCTTAAGAATGGACTGGTGGAAAACCCATCTCGCTCAGTATCTGCCTTATGTCGAGGCAAAACAGAGCAAAGCTGTGTCGTCTTGGGATAAAATGCTTCTGGAATTCCCAAATATCCAAAAAGGAATGAATTAGTTGGCGTTGTACAGTAAAGTCACATTTGATAGGCAAATTAAAAGTGCAATTCTCCTTGGATTTTCCTGGAATTTGAATGAAATGTGTGGTAAGGATCACCCAAAACCCACTGGGGAAAGATTGAGAGAACAAATAAAAAGTGGAAAGTAGGGCCACCAGAGACATTTACCCAGGAACCATTCTGGAATACCTTGAACAGAGCCGGGATACTCAATATAGAGAGAAAAGGAGGAAGAATTCTAAAGGGAGAAGTTTTGTGGGTTTGGATCCTCTCACTCTTTGTGACCTCAGCTCCCCGGGTGATCCATCTGAAAAATGTCCTGATAGGAATATTAATTACGGGTCAGCTGCACAGGGTCATGTAATCATAGCTGCTCTGATTTAGAATTCCTCAGTAACTCACCCCAAAGCATTTCCGGGGTTTTAGCTCACGAGGGGAAGGAATATTGTTTATGGAACCACCAGATGCAGCTGGAAAACGCCACTGAGCTTTCAGGCACAGAAACCCCAACCCAGGTGTGAAATGGAAGCAGGAGGCTTGAACGCAAGGACAGCTGAGAGCAAAACTGCTTCGAGTTATCTCCCTGGTGTTAATTGGGGAGATAATTTGAGAGGAAAGACAGATAATTTGAGGGGAAAGAGAGATAATTTGAGGGGAAAGACATCGTGCACTTGAGGAGGGAGCAGGTGTGTGGGGAGGGCTGATAAGTGATAAGGTCATTACCCCATGGGACAGAGAGACACAAGAAAAACAATTTTAATGTTAATAGTCCCTTTGTACTCGTTGGGTAATTGAGGTTCAAGAAGAGCAAAAAGTTGCCTGAGGTCACCCCACCGGCAGTGGCAAAGCTGAGAATCAAACTGAGGGTCTGGAAGCTCAATCCATGGATCCTGAGGTTTCCCTCAATGTCTCCATTGAGGGGGTCAGGGAAGGGAAAAGGAGGTGCTGGCAGGGGATAAAGGAAAGGGCTTCAGGAGCTGCTGCAGGAATGTTGTTCCCTAATTCAGCCCTTTGGATCTGGTCCCTGTGGAGTGGGACACTCACACTGATGAGATTGGACATTCCCGAGCTTAGGATGAGGATCTGAACTTGAGAATCTTTTTTATCTTTGTTGTTCAAATCGAAATTCACTCCTGAACGTTCAAGATTCTGCCCTCATCTCCTTGTGTGACCAACATCCCTTAAACAGCAGATCCTGCTGTGCCTTCCCTCCTGGGTGCACGAGAACGTGGAATCATGGAATGTTTGGGTTGGGAGAGACTTTAGGTATCATCTGATCCCAATCTCTGCACCATGGGCAGGGCATGCAGAGTCCTGCAGAACACGGCACGAGGGCCGGAGGGCCGATCCAACCATGCTGACAGGTCTGTGAGCAGGAAAACACTCAACATCAGGAACTGTTGTTGTTCTGGAGGTGATAATTGCTCCCTCTAACATCTCTGGAGGAGGCAAGAGGCAGGGCCAAACTGGTTCCAGTTCCAGCGTTGCCCTGACTGGCACTGGCTCAGATATCTGTGCTTCACTGCACGGTTGAAATGGCGCCTTTCCAACTCTTCCAAACTTATCTAAAAGATTGTTTTGGGAACAAATCGTCCCTGTTTTCCCAGGGCAGTGCCTGCCTTCCTCATCTTCAAGGTACCTCAGGTGGGAAGTCCCCTGGATATGAATCAGGGAGAATTTCCATGCCAGCACCAGTATTTTGAGACTGAAAACCGATAGAGGTAGAAAGAACTTTCTTCTTTTCCTCTGCTCAGGGAGCTTTGGGTGGAGCTGTGGAGATTCTCCCTGGAGACTTGGCTTTGCAGCCGTCCTTTTCTCCCACTTTTTGTGATCTTCCACCACGAGTCAGTCTTGATTGAGCTGTTCCAGAGAAATCTGCTGCCAGTTGAAGACTTAATTGCACCAGAGGCCCTCAGCAACGTGGGCACTCATAAGCCAGAGTTCAGATATTCCCGACTTCACAAAAAACAAAGGAAAGGCTGACCATGGGCTCCAGGCAGTTTTGGATTGCACGGAGGAGGAATCTTCTCTTGGATAGGTCATTAATAAAAGGAGGGTAGAGGAGAGTGGCTCATCACCATCTGTCAGTGGAAGCTGGAGCCCAGCCAGGAGAGCCAGCAGTTGATTAGGAATGAGAGCTGCTCCCTCTCACAGACATTTCTATATGTTTATATATAACCATTGTATTGCCGTTAGTGGAAGTGTCTCTTTTTTTTTCTAATTAAATGAGCCAGCCAGAATTTTTGTGGGATGGTATTAACTCTGGAGAACTTGCTCAGCCACAGGGATCTGCCTTTGTTCTTCCCGAGCTCTAGGACTGGCTTAGGAAAACACAGCCAAGGGATGATGGCACCCAGAAAACTTCTCTTTTGGAGCGGGCTTCAAGAGAGTGACAGACTGAGAGGGGAAAGATGTCACCTGAGTTCCAGGATTTATTCCCCTTGCTGGAATCATCAGCAGGAGGTCTCCTTGAAAGCTGGAGAGGGCATGGAATGACTGGACAAGGGGGAATGGCTGCCAGCAAGGAAGGGAGGGGGTTTAGATTGGGTATTAGGAAAGAATTCTTCCCCGTGAGGGTGGTGAGGCCCTGGCAAAGGTTGTCCAGAAAAGCTGTGGCTGCCCCATCCCTGGAAGTGTCCAAGGTCAGGTTGGGCAGGGCTTGGAGGTCAAGTGGAAGGTCCAGAGAGCCTGGAACCAGGAGACCTTGAATGTCCCTTCCAACCCAAACCATTCCACAATAATTCCATCAGGAAGTTTGGATGTCCCAAGGTTTGTGATCCTCCTCCTAAGTCCTTGCTTTTTTCTTTCTCCTCTTTGCAGGAACTTCCTTTGTGTGTGAAGAACCTTCCAGTGCACCTCTCCCACCTCTCCAGGTGCATCCTTGTCAGGAAAATTCCATTATTTTTTTTCAAGACTCCCAGAAGAAATGTGACCTGAAGAAGGGATTATAGAAGGAGGAAGGTCTGGAGGTGGAACTGCTTTGCAGGGACTGTGGAAGATCTCTTTTTGAGCTCTGAAGTCTAAAGGGGCTGGGGTTTTTTTCCAGCATTCCCTGACAGATGTTTAACATTCAAACAAATCCAATCTCCGTCCCGCTACTCCCAGCAGCCACCAGTGTGTGCCCAGAGATAAGAGATGAGCTGAGGTTCACAGCTCACTTGTGGAATGACTCATCCCTTTAATTGCATCCCTTTAATTGCAAATTAGCCTCCTTGACCTTTTCTTCCTGCTCGTTCCTGAGTGTCACGGCTCAGTTTGATCTCCGTGCTGCCAGGAGCAGAAGGAGGCGATGTCTCTTGGCGGAAGGGTTGTTTGAGCTGTGGCCACGCTCTCACCTCCTTTAATCCCAGGAGCTGTGCCAAAAAAAATGTTCGTCTTCTTCTTGAAAAGGTCTTTGTGACTTGGAAAGAGCTGAAAAACACAAAGTCACCACCTAAGACTGCAGAAGGAACAAAAAATTTCTGACAAATAAAGATACTGAAATTTGGGCATAAAACCTCGAAGATTGGGGGGAGTGAAGACCTAAAATTGTCATTCCTGGGTTGATTTGCTGTAGGTTTTCTCTCTTTTGAGGCCCTTGAAGCTCTGTTGGAATCAGTGATGTTACTCTGACACAGAACTGAAAAAATACAAGGCTTCTTCAACAGGAATATTCCAGCAGAAATGCTTCTTGGCAAGAGCAGACATGGAATCCAACCAGGAAACCTCCAGAAACGAATGGGAAAACCACCTCAAAAAATGGCAATTCCGTGGCAGAAGTGGATTTGGGAAGTGGAGGTTACCTGTGAATTTCCTTTCCAGCATCAAAGCCTTTGGGAACAGAAGTTTCTAAAGAGGAGAAAACGTTGTTTGAAACTCTTCGCCTTTATTCGTGAGTGAATTCTTGAAATGTTCTCCCCTGCGAAAATGTTTGGAATAACACCAGATTCGCCCACTCTGTGCTGACATTTAACTCATCCCATTATATGCATTACGCCACCACTCCAGCTTTATCCAGGATATAATGTAAGGAACATATACACAGGTTTAGAAAAATACAGAGCCTTATAGATTTATTTATAACAGTTCATATATTTATAATTAACTTCATTGTGAGGAAAGTTCAGCACGAGGTAGAGCAACAATGGACTCCTCAGTTATATAAAAAGGCCTTGAAAAGCTCTTCCCTCCTCAGAGAAAAGTTTCCTGAACTGCTCAGGGAAAGTTGCGTTCTTGGGGAAAAAAAAGGCTGAAAGTGGAAATGTTTTGTTTATAATGATTTGTTCCAGTCCAAAGTTCCTTTTTGTTTCATTTTAAAGCGTACTTGGGAAGAAGTTGTAGGATTTTATATAAATGTTGAAACACACAGGACAAGACAGGGATCGAGGTCACTCTGAGCAAATTTGTAGATGACACCAAGTTGAGAGTGCAGCGACACACCTGAAGGACGAGGCCATCCAGAGGGACCAGGACAAGCTGGAGAAGTGGGAATGTCGTGTGGTTTAGCGAGGCCAAGGGCTGGTGCTGCACCTGAGCTGGGGTCAATCCCAGCCCAAATCCAGGCTGGGGATGAGCAGAGGGAGCAGCCCTGGGGAGAAGGACTTGGAGGTGCTGGTGGGTGAGAGGCTGGACATGACCCAGCCGTGTGTGCTCCAATCCCAGAAATCCGATCGTGTCCTGGGCTCATCCCACAGTTTGCGCAGCAGGAAAGGGAGGAATTCTGCCCCTCTGCCCCTCTCAGGTGAGACCCCACCTGCAGAGCTGCCTCCAGTTCTGGGATCCCAGCACAGGGAGGACGTGGAGCTGTTGGATTGAGTCCAGAGGAGGCACCAGGATGATCAGAGGGATGGAGCAGCTCTGCTGCGAGGAAAAGTTGGGCGAGCTGGGATTGTTCAACCTGGAGAAGAGAACCTTTGGAGTGACCAAATTGTGGTCTTCCAGTAGCTAAAGGAGATGACAAAAAGATGGAGAGAGACCATTAACAAGGGCCTGGAGTGGCAGGACAAGGGGGAGTAGCTTCAAACTCAAAGACAATAAGTTTAGATTAGAGAGATCGTGAAGAAATTCTTCCCTGTGAGGGCGGTGAGGCCCTGGCTCAGGTTGCCCAGAGAAGCTGTGGCTGCTCCATCCCTGGAAGTGTCCAAGGCCAGGTTGGATGTGGCTCGGAGCANGGCTTGGAGCAACCTGGGATGGTGGAAGGTGTCCTTGCCCGTGGCAGGGGCGTAGAACGAGTTGATCTTTAAAATCCCGCCTGGGGAACAAAACCCCAGGGGTGCGTGAGAGAAGGTTTCAAAGGTTCTCATGATCTTACCGCAAGATCACAGGATCGTTGTGGTTGTAAAAGACCTCCAAGATCATTGAGTCCATAACTCAACAGTTCAAAGTTCACCACCAAACCCTGTCTTTAAGCATCACATTCATAGGTTTTTTGAACAATTCCAGGGATGGTGACTCCGCCTCTGCCCAGGCCGCTGTTCCAATCCTTGATAATCCTTTCAGTGAACAAATTTTTCATAATATCCAATCTAAACATCCCCTGGCACAACTTGAGGCCATTTCCTCTTGTTCTATTGCATCTTCCCTGGAAGAAGAGACCAACCCCCACACAGCTACAACCTTTTTCCAGGGAGTTGTAGAGACCTTGCGCTGCCACTTGTCCCCTCATGAGATCCTGAATTCCCTGGAAATGGGATGTCTTTAGCTTCTGCAAATCCCCCCATTCTGCTCGTTCCAAATCAGAGAGCCTGAGGTGTGGTTGGTGATGCAGCTGAAACCATCCCACACCAAGTGCTGACCAGATGGGAAATAACTCCATATTTACTGGGGAGCAAGTGGGAAATTCCACCTTGTGTAAGAGGCCTTTTGCCTCCTTGTGACCTACTTTCTTTGGGATTTTCACTTGTGGAATTTCATACAAGTGGGAAAGGAGAGAACAGGAGCCTTGCTTGCTTTCTCCCTGCACATTGCATAAAGCTTTAATGGCGAGTAATAGCTGACATGGCTTTGATTTTATTGCACTTAACTGGGTAATTCTCCTGTCCCCAACTGTGCCCAGGAGGGCTGAGTGGAACAGAAGTGACTGTGCCACAGTACAAATGGGTCTTTGAATTCCTTTTAGATTCCCATGGCCTGGACTGCGTTCAATAAGTCATGCACAGTAAATACAGCCAGGAGACGTGAGGAGACTCATGAATACTTGCAAGGCACTCAGGTGCCACTTTGGTGAATGTGCTACAGGCAGAATATGGGAAAAAAATGCCCTACTTGTGTCTCTGCCCCTCCCCTCACTCGTTAGTGAAGGATGTTCTCTACCATAGAGATCCCCAGGCAGAGCTAATGAACCAAAACAAGCCATTTCTAATTTTATCCCTGCTTCCTTACGACAAGGAGACACAAGTTCACATCCAAAATCTGACATCCCTACACTGGATTTGTTGATGGGTTCGTAGAATCACAGAATATCCTCAGCTGGAAGGGACCCACGAGGAACGTTGAGTCCAACTCCTGGCCCTGCGCAGGACAACACAGAGAATCCCACCATGTGCCTGAAAGGGCTTTCCAAGCATTTCTTGAGTCCTGGCAGACTTTGTTTGTAGCATTTTAATGTCTGTCAGTTGCAGAGAAGGGCACGAGGTTTCTTTGCCATGATGGACACACCAAACAAGCACCATGGACAATTTGGGTGGGCAACCTGGGGACTGGATGTTGGGCCAGGAGCCACAACTGTGCCAGTTTGGTGGCAGATACAACTTGGAACTCTCATGTCCCATCCCTATTTTCAACCTGCTCTTCCCTTTCTGGGTGATGAAGATTATGGAGTGAACAGCTCTGAAGTGAACGTCTCCTACGCTGTCCCCATCTCACTGCACCACATTTCAATGTCTTGTTAATATTCTTGTGCTGCATCCAAATTCCACGCTGGCTTCTTCATCTGTCCTCCCTGAATCCAAGGCCTTGCACAATCTCCTACCTTCTGTCTCTCCAAAATCTGGCTGCGTGCACCTTCTCTGAGGGAACAGCAGCAGCGCCTCCGTGAAAAATATCCAAGTAACGTCCCTCAGATGATCCCAGTTTCTTCTTGTGCATTAGACAAACCTGCGGAAGTTTTCTGTGATGCTCAGAACTGGTCTGATCTGGGGACTTGGCTTGGTGGGATGGGGTCTTGACCTTCCCATGGATGATTTCTGCAAATCCACGCTAATGAAGGTGTTCCAGTCACAGAAGATCCTACACTGGACCCTCTGCAGGCTGTTTAGCAAAACAGAGAAGAAACTGCACTGTCTCCTTTAATGCTTTTGAATAGTTCGTGTGGCGCCGATGGCAGGTGAATAAATCAGTAACGAACGTGCAGATCAGCAGCTCTTCTAAGCGGGCTGAGAAACCTCATTTTGAGGTGTTGGTGAGGCAGGATGAGCACTTTAATGTTTGCCATGCGTTTCATGCCAGTGATATCCCCTCTCCTTCATAAACAGAGCTGATGTTAATCCATGACCTGTTCCACAACGGCTTTGTTCGCAACTGTAAATTAAAAAGTGTCAGGGAATGTTGTTATTTGCTGGAAATTGAGGGGTTTTTTTATCTCATGGGATTTCTAGAATGGAATCATGGAGTGGTTTGAGTTGGAAGAGATTTTCAAGATCATCTTTTTCCACCCCCTGCCATGGGCAGGGGCACCTTCCACTGGACCAGGCTGCTCCAAGCCCTGTCCAACCTGGCCTTGGACACTTCCAGGGATGGGGCAGCCACAATTTCTCTGGATTCCATGGCCTCACCACCCTCCCAGCTCTACCAGCTGCTCTTTCCTCCCTTGTCCTTCTGAGTTTCCTTTTGTCCCATGTAGAAATCTTCCCATCCTGGAGGGTACTTCAGCGAGATGAAATTCCTTCATTAATGTCCCTGATTTCCTCATTTAAAAGCAACCAAAAATTTTCACTTTTGGAGATTACAAAACTGCTGCTGAGGTTTTAATTTTCAGTTTTCCTCCTGGTTAATGAAAATTTGGACGCATCTATCCCCCAAGGAGTTCTGAGGTTCTTTCTCCAATATACTGGATGTCTCAGAAGTCTCTGTGGAGCCTCCAAAATATGCAAGAAATCGGCGCCATCCCTGAAGCAACAACTGAAGGAGACACAGCGAGGCCGAAATGTATTTATTGTTTTAATTTAAATCTCATCAGACTTTATCAGTTTTACCCCTTGTGCACCTCCTTCCATTCTCCACCTCCTCATACAATCCTTTGCGGCATCTCCAGGATTTTGTGATCCACCTGGAGATGGGCCAAGGCTTTAACCCAACACCTCATGTCCACTGCACGTCACAGATTCATCACTGCTGCTTTTCCCTCAATATCTTGCCTCTCCTAAAAGATCCCGGTCCAAGAATCTCTAAAGTTCCACTTCCCAGAGTGGTGTTTCTGTGGATCTAGAAGGTGTTCGGGCAGCTGAGTTGCAATTCCGTGACAAGAGGTGGCCTGCTTAGCCTGAAGTTATTTTTGTAGGCAGGGAATTTGTATAAATGAAGGATGAAGTCATTATTCCCATTTGCCAGCCATTTGTTGCCTGGGATCATTTCAACACCTGCATCCTTGGTGTGTTCTCTGTGGTTCCCATTTTAGTCTCGGAGGCAGCAGATTCCTTTATTTTACCAGGGGAAGTTATTCAAAAGCCTGGAAACTGTGGATGAAGAAACAAACTGGCAATTCCTGGCGGGTTGTGATCATAGCCCATACTTTGGAGCAAATTCTAAAACTTTTCTCATTTTACTTAGCTTGTCACTGAAGTAGTTTTGTTAAAAATTGAGGTTATTAATGATTAATCATTTTTTAGTTCGGGAGCATTTTGATTAAAACAAGAAAAGACAGGTTGGAACTTTTTAAAGTACACGTAATTCAGAAATTGAAATTTCACTGAATATGGAAAATGATCTGGTTTTTGTAAGGCTCTCCAGAGGCTCGTGCACCTGTACATTCCTAAACATTCCCCATGGCTATTCCTGGGTTTTCAGCTCCCAAATCAGCCTGACGGTGCAATGTGCCCCCATTTCATGGAACATACGTGGGAAGAAGAAACTTGTTGAGGATGAGAAATGTCCTGGTAATGAAGCTGCTGTTTCTGAGGTCATAGAATCATGGAATTACAGAATCATGGAGTGGTTTGGGTTGGAAGGGAATTTAAAGACCATCCAGTCCCAACCCCCTGCCATGGGCAGGGGCATCTTCCATTATCCCAGGTTGCTTCAAACCCTGTCCAACCTGGCCTTGGACACTTCCAGGGATGGGGCAGCCACAGCTTCTCTGGATTCCAGAGCCTTGCTCCCTTCCAGGTAAAGAATTTCTTCCAATACCCCAAGCTAAACCTCCCCTCTTGTAGTTTAAAATCATTCCCATCACCAACAAATTGCCCCTTTGAGAGACAGTTTTTCTGCATGCAGATTTTCTCCTTACATACCCCAATTCTATTTTAGAAATGAAAAGTTTGCGTCCCTGCAGCAACCACTCTCAACACTGGGTGGCTTTTCCTTCTTTACCCGCACTGATTTTTTCCGTCTGGCTTTTTCAACTCTCAGCCCTGGCAGCCAAAAACTGAGACTTACTAAAATGGTTTTGTCTGCTTGTTTTGTCCCTCAAGAGCTGTTGAGATTTGAGAGCTTCGTTTGAGCTCTGGGTCAAGCAGAGGCGCAACCCAGGAGAGATGGCACGGGAATGGAGAGAGCAGCAGCTCTCCTCTTTTCCCTGCTGGAATAAGCAGTCATTAGGTCCACGAAACCATTTTTGCCTCAAGGATGCACTGAAGGCAAAGTGTTGCAAGATAATGATGGGCTCCACCCAGAGATAATTAACTTGCGGATGGAAACAGCCATTCGTGTGTGTTCTCTTTATCCATCTGTCCATTCATCATTTTTATGGAGTCCATTCAAGTCAAGAAAGGAATTCTGCTGCTTTCCAGGCACAGATAAAAACTCCCTGTGCCATTCTGGGGTGTCCGGCAAATTCTCCTTGCCCAGAGTGCTCAGCTCAGCAGTGACACGGCCAAAAAGGAGCAAAAGCCACCTTTTAATGCTTTGAAGGTTTTTACTTCCTTCCCATCTATCTGAGGAAGGAAAAAAAACGCTGCTTGAATTTTTCCTTCCAGCTGTCCATGGTACAGAATCTCCCCAGGTTGCCACAGGAATAAATTCATTACCTGTTTCTCTAATGATGTCGGCTGAATATTTTAATGCAGTTATGTTTAGTCACTATTTTTAACTCGCAATAAAACCTCTGCGATTACCCCCAGGGCCAACAACTGCTCAGTGAACCATGGGGTAGATTCAACTCCTTTCTCTGGATAAAACAAATCCTTCTCTTCAGGAGAAGAGTGTTCCAGGCAGGACACACTGAGGCTTCTGCCCGTCGATGCTGTTGTGCTGTGCATGGAAATGTGGGAATATTCACTGAAGTGAAGATGGGGATGAATCGGCCTCATAACCTGCTGGGTGCTTCTCACACCTGCAAAATCCCGTCTCCATCTCCACTTGCTGTAAATAGATCAGGAAAAAAAGGAACAACTTCAGTGGTAAGACCAGGAGCAGCTCAGCTCCAGCTCGGGCTGGGCACCCTGCCAGCGGTTCAAAGAGCTGAAAGAAAATCCAGTGTCTGCTGCAGTTCTGAGGCGGAATTTTGAACCACGACAGGGAACTGAATGACTCATTATTTCCTTTCCCGCTTTTTTTATTGCATGTTTCAAGCAAAGTTTCTCCAAAAAAGTGTTTTCCTTTGGATCAGACAAAATTATGTATTTTCAAATGCACAAACCCCAAAACTTTGAGTTTATTTGATGTGTTGGGTAGAGGGGACAGGAAAAATTCCTTCAAACCTTTCTGGTGATGAAACAAAACTACTTTCTCAGCAGAGAAGGGGTTGGAGTGAGAGCTTTGCATCCCAAGGATCAAGGAATCATGGAATGGTTTGGAAGAGACCTTCAAGATCATCTAATTCCTTCCACTAGAGCAGCTTGCTCCAGCCTGGCCTTGAACTCTTCCAGGGATGGAGCAGCCAAAACTTCTCTGGGCAACCTGTGCCAGGGCCTCACCATCCTCACAAGGAAGAATTTCTTTGGAAATCCTTGGAAATTCTTTGGAAATCTTTGGAAATTCTTTGGAATTCCTTGGAAATTTCTTTGGAAATTCTTTCTCCCTGCTCTCCCTTCTACGCAGGACTTGGCTGAGGTGACTCGGGACTGTAACGCATATCAATGAGTAATGGATGATATTCAGCTCTCAAAAATACAGATGTTCCTCGTTCCAAGGCTCTGGCGCATCATCGTCCCTGCAACTGGGACCGAATCCTTCTGGGATCTGCCACCTGGAAGTGGCTCTGAGTAATCCTCCCACAGCACTGTCAGCGTTTGCATAAAGGAAAGAGGCAAAGAAGCAACTTCTCCCCTCTCAGCTGGTGTCTGGATTTTTGGGATAACTTTTTCAGGAGGTGCTGGACAAAATTTATAGGCAGGTGCTGATTTCTTCCTGGTCCTCTGTGTGTTGTGTTTTCCCCCTCTGAATTCCAGAGGCTCTTTCAGGAGAGATGGATCTCTTTGGGAGATGGAAGTGATGCCTGCAAGAGGGAGAAGGAAGAGCAGCTGCCATCAGCAAAGGGATTAAAGCCAAGGAAACCTCTAAATCATGAAAAAAGACGCAGCCTGGCTGCCTCAGTTTAGTTTCTTAATGCAGGGGAAATTTGCTGCTTGACTTTTCTAATTCTCACCTTGCTGAGAGCAGGTGAGAAAGAGGAACAAGCAGAACTTTGAGGAATCCTTATCATAGAATGAGTTGGATTGGAAGGGACCTCCAAGATCATTTTATTCCAACCGCCTGCCGTGAGCAGGGACATCTTCCACTATCCCAGCTTGCTCCAAGCCCCATCCAGCCTGGCCTTGGACACTTCCAGGGATGGGGCAGCCACAGCTTCTCTGGGCAACCTGGGCACCCTCCCAGAGAAGAATTCCTTCCCAATATCCCATCTAAATCCACTCATCTCTCTCCAATATTCCTTGTTCTTCAACAGCAGCTCAGCAGCACCATAACTCCCTGCCTGCACAGGCAGAGGTAATTTATGTTTATGTATTGCCCCCATATGTGCAAACAGTTCCTCATCTCCTGAAGGAAAGCAAAGGGAATAACACTGGGTGTAAATCCAGGGGGATAGAATCGAATATTCACTGAGGCCACTGAATTCCTGAGTTATCTGCAGTGTAGCAACCCTGACTGTTGCCTTTCCTTCAGTCCTTTCTGTGTTATAAGGCGAGGGATCCCAGTTTTTAAGGGTATCCCGAGGCTGAGCTCCGTAAATGATTTGTTGGACATTGGGGTGCTAGGAAACGGATAAAACCAACCCTCACTCCTGCAGGGTGTGGGATGGTTTAAACGGGCAACAGGAGGGGGAGATTAATTGGAAAGATATAAAAGACTGATCGGTGCAAACCTAATTCCCGGGGAAGAGGTGGAATCAGAGCTTTTCCTTGTGGAAAACATGAACACAAACTCTGAAATCCACTGACGTTCATAGGAGTGGTTTTTTCTCCCGGTGACTGCCAGGATCGTGGGACCAGACCACTCTAAATATTTCATTTTAGTTGCCTGCGAGGTGAGACAGTGGTCACAAATTGTGACCCTCACACTTGAAAGACAAAATTTGGAGGGAAAAAAATAATCCCAGTGTGTTGTTCCACCAGCCCATGGACTATGTGGGGAGTGAACACCAGTTTATCCCAGTTTCCTGGGCCTCTGATCCACGCGTTCCCTTAAAAAGCCACAGTAAAAAGTGGAAAAGAGCATAAAAAAATAACACGGTTTTCATAAAGTGGCTTTTCAGTGTATTAAAACTTGAAATCCCACTCTGTTTTTATGGAGGGCTGTAAATGAGTCAACAAGATTTAGGCTATTTGGAATTTGCTCGGTGGTCAGTGGCAATTCCTGAGTTTCTGTGGCTGGCTGGAAAACTCGCAATATTTTCTACAGAATATTAGAAGATCCCTCCAGAAAACCCCTGTTCAGAACTTCCCTTTGTTCAATTCGTTGCTAATCCTGCTGCAAGATTTCATTAAGCTCAGAAAATACATTTTTTTTTCAGCTTTGTTCCCTTCAGCTCCCCTTTGGCTGGGAAAGGAGAGCCAAAGGAAGACCCGTGAGCTTTCTGTCAGTCAGGAGAGGAGTTAATTTTATAAATTGAACCCGAACTGATGAGTTTGGGGCACAAGGGAAATTATTTCTCCTTTGAATATTGTTCCAGCCATTCTCTTTTTTTGCTTTTTTGGGGCTTTTTTGGTCCAACTGATCTCTGTGTGGTAAAGGTTGAGGTCTCCTCTCTCAGCTGAGCCTTGTGGGAGATAAAATAATAGGCAAAGACAGTTCGGATGCTGAGCTATTCCAACTCCAGGGTATTTCAGGCAGGACAATCCTTCCCCAATCTGACTGGCTCAGCTGATTAAAAACTCCCAAGTTCGGAGCATTTCACACTCGCGGAGAACATCAGAAAATCAATGCTGCATTTACTGACTTTCCCTTCAGTTATTGCCATTGTTTGCTAATTCCACGACAATTTTCCCGTCTTCCTTTATCAGAGTCTCCCTCCTTCTCATCCCTCTCCCCCAGGGGCTGCTCCTTTATTGCTTCTTTGGAGCTGTAGGGGCATCCCGTTTCATCCCTGGCCTCTGGAAAGCAGAAGGTCGGAGGAGAACCACCCAGAGAGCAAAGTGCGTTTTGAGATTAAGCTCTAGGTCTGATATTAAATCCAATTCCTTGCTTTTAGCTTCTAAAATTGCTGGGTTTTCCTTATTTTCCTTAAATCTGCACATTACATTTATTTTTTTATTAACTTTTCCCTCTAATACTTACTTTAACCAATACTTTCAGCTCCATTTCAGTTTCAAGCGTGTACATTTGATTTCCTTTCCTGGGAACAAATATATCCAGTAAAAAATCCAACCAAATTACCACTCCAATTTTCTTATTCTTTTTTTTTTTTTTTCCCCCAGGGAAGATGATTTTTCCTGGGGAAGAAGAAGATAAGAAAGCAATTATCTAAAGGAGATTTTGTCCACGTTTTTAATGCAATAGAGAACTTTAGAGCACTAAATACAATGGTTCCTAATGTGTTTTCATATCTATATTTACCCAGATAAACCCAGACAACTTGGAGCAGGGCATCCTCCTGGGATATGATATGGGATATGTTATTATTCCCACTTTTCAGTGGGAAACAGGGACCCACATGGGAAGCTGCAATAAAGACAGGGCTCGAGTCACGTTGCCTGAACAACACCAGAGTGGTGTTTTTAGCTTTTATTCTTTCTAATCCTGTTTTGTTTTTTATTGTTTTGTTTTGTTTTGTTTTGTTTTGTTTTGTTTTGTTTTGTTTTGTTTTGTTTTTCTGAGAGCAAAATTCCAGTCGTTGGTGGACAAATCGAGGTCTGATCATCCTTAATCTGCAAAATTAAAAACTTCATGATTAAAGAATGCCATTTCTTTTGAAGACTTCACACCCACCACTTCACTTTGGTGGTCTCTCTCAGACCCTCTGAGCATCAACCCAGCCAAGCCCAAGGTTCTATCACAGATAATCCCCCAAGGAGATTTCTGCATTGTTCTATTTAATTAACAAGGATATCTAATGTATTTTTATTGTATTTCCTGAATTTTATAAAGAATTAGGATTTTCTAAGACAAGGACAATCAGTGGCAGGAAGAAATACAGATCCTCAAAGCTTCTCAAAGTGCATTGCCTTGGGTTATTGGAGCTCTAAACACTTTTTAAAAAAATTTTTCCCTTCCCTTCCCTGAACTTCCCTTCCCTGAACATCCCTGAACTTCCCTGAACTTCCCTGAACTTCCCTGAAACTTCCCCAAAACTTCCCCATTAACTTTTCCTTCTGTTCTCAACTAAAGAACATTTGGGAAGAGCTGGAAAGTTGGAACGGGAAAAGTGGGAAAAATTGGTGGGTTTATAACTAAATTCATGGACAACAACTGAAACATCCACGTTTATTGACACTGCTTCCATTACAACTCCAAAACTCAGCTGCGATGAAGAACGTTACCCCAGTCAAAACCAGCAACTATTTCCAAGTGCTCTGTCCACCAGTAATTCCTCCCTTGATTTTTTTTCCTTCTGCTTCGATTGATGGGGGTATTTCAAATTTCCTTTTTTTTTTTTGTTTTCCTCCTATTTTGTCATGACTCATCCTTTGTAGGTGTGAAAAGGAGCATTATCCGCTGCTGGGAGATATAATTTGTGACTCATGGAACCGTGGGCTCTCTGCTTTTGGAGTGATAATTAAAAGGAGGGGGTTGGAGCTGCCCGGGGGCTAGAGAAGTATGAGGTTGGAATAAAGAGCCTTGTCCTTCCATTTAGCAACGGACTGATGGAGCAAAACAAGGCTGGATACGTGAGGGACCTGGCGGAATTAAAGGTAAACTTTGAACTTTTCCTGCTCCTGCTTGGCTTTGCTGCGTTCTCCCAGGCTGCCCAATTACACTCAGTAATTAACTCAGCAAGTCCGGAAAGTGCCAGAAAGACAACCTGAAGTTGGAGAGATGCGCTGGGTTTCCAGAAAAACTCTTTCAGTCACTCTCCATATCGGAAACCCGGCCAAGGGCTGACTGGAATGGGGACTCCCACTCCCAGCAAAAATATCCCAAACTGGTGGAGTGAATATCCGTGGGTTCGTTCCAGGAACTGTTCCCAAGGTCCTTCCCAAAACAGGATCCCGAAAAGTGATTGGATCATCTTGGCAACACAGGGAGGATTTTCTCTTTTTCTGGCGCCTCTCTTTTCTTGGCAGAATCCCGATCCCCGGGAAGAACAGCAAAAAAATTCCCAGAAACGGAGACTCAGATCACACAGAGACTCGGGAATGCCTCGGAGCCTCACTGGCTCCCACTAATTGTGCTTTCCTTGGAAGGAAGACAGGAATGAAGGGATGCATCTCCATCTCCTGCAGCTGAGTTCAGGCTACCCTTCCCATTGTCCCTATTTTTTCTTTTAAAATTTGCTTTTTGGTGCTGTCTGCTGGGAATTTTCCTTGGTTGCTCACCAGGAAATGGCCTTTCCTTTCCTTACTGAAGCGAGGGAAGCACGGCCCAGTGGTTTGGATGATTTCCCGGGATCCAGGAAATACCGGACCTCTTCCTTGCTCTGCTGCAGAAGTCACCAGTAGTTCCAAACCCTTCTAAAGGAGAGTCACGGCACCGAATTTGAGGATCAGTTGGGATCCCAAATCAGCAGCTGAGGAATCCCAGCTTCTTGCTGAGGCTTCTTTGTAGAGAGATCATGGAAAGGCTGGGGCAGCTCTAGGATGTGATTCCTTTGGGATGAAACATAATCACATTAAGCATAATACGGTGACAGCTCTGCCAGGGACAGTGACAAATGTCCATCTGCATATTCCAGCAGAACATTCCTTGAGGAATTCCACTGTAAGCTCAAAAACCGCCTTCTGAGGGAAATCACACCTGTCTTTGGCCTTGGATTTCATCTCCAGGTGATACCTGGTGTCACTGATCTTTGATGTCACTGATCTTTGACGTCACTGATCTTTGCAGGTCCAAGATATCTTATAAACTCAGATGCTCATCCTGGTGGGATTCTTGGGGTTGTCCTGTGCTGGGCCAGGAGTTGGACTCCATGATCCATGTGGGTCCCTTCCAGCTGAGAATATTCTATGATTCTATGATTCTGTGAACCTTACATGCAGCTCTTGACCTGTAATGAAAGTGAAAGTAGCCATCTGTCATCAAAACAGAGCCATCCTTCCCCATACTGGGGCATTTTGGGAAAGGAGGTGTCCCAGAGAGTCCATAAAACCTGCTCTGATTCCATTGGTGGTACACGGAAGTTCCTCAGATATCACAGAATCATAAAATATCCTGAGTTGGAAGAGACCACAAGGATCATGGAAGTCCAACTCCTGATGTAGGCAGAAGTTCATGGTTGAAAAGTCTTTGCTATGGAGAAAAATCTTTCCTGCTTCAGAGCACCCTGGAGAGTGGAAAAGGTCTGAAGAAAACCCCCAAACCCAGATTATTTTTCCCGAATTTCAGCCTTTCATTTCTCACTTAGATCTTCTAAGTATTTGTGGTGGATTGACCCTGGATGGATGCCAGGTGCCCACCAAAGTGTGCTATCAATGCTCTCCTCAACTGGACGGGGGAGAGAAAATACAATAACATATAATAATTAATATATAAAAAAATAT